>CM021108.1:115530600-115589072 GCA_007115665.2 Sequoiadendron giganteum
TATTCTAACACCCTGAAGTCACGAAGACCTTGGTCAGGCTAGGTATTGGGAAAACCACAAGCACAGAAGGATGTCCCAGCATAACGCAAGACCACAAGGGTCTTGGTGGGTACTACGTGGGACAACCAAGAAGACAGCAAACAAAAGAAAAATCAAGATATGCCCCTATGTTAACTATTCAAAATACACCATAATATGAGAGATCATGGCAGCCTTGACAAGTGATGATAGGTAGCTCAAATGATAAATAAAATGTCAAAAGTGCCAAAATATCATAATCAAATTGCAAACTTCCTTTGCCACAAGATCAAAAGGGTGGATGGGATTGATGAGGTCTGTTAGGAAGGATACATCCTATTGAGACCAAAGATGGAGGATAGATTGGTTGATCGACATGGCACAAGATATCTGAAACCGATTGAACCTCATGAGACTAATGATCTTTGTTTGTAAGCACTGGCTAGGATATGGACATTCTTGATGACACGATAAGACGACAGGATGACAAGACAAAAGGCAATAAAAAACCCTAAAGACCTAGGGGCTCGAGGGTTGATCAAAGATCAACCTTGCCTATGTGAAAGCGTAGAGCACTTGTAGTTCGATATAAGGCTATGGATAAAAGCAGAAAGAGGACAAGGGTGACCAATGATGGATGGCAAAAGACATGAAAGATACCCGAGGGGTAGACAAAATGATTTAGCCTTTCCTACGGGAGAGCACAGGGGCCACGTAGTTCAATACAAGGCCAAAGACAGACAATGGATAAGGAATGATGAGATGGCCATGATAAATGGATAAAAGTATGGAGCCGATGTGATGAAACAGGATAGGTCGTGCGGAGGGGATGGTTGATATGTGTAATATATGTATGATGTGAAGCTCAGGGATGGGATAGGTATTTAGATCATTAGAATATGAATTGGAAAGGTGAAATGATGGATAGATGAGCGATCAAGATATGAGAAAGATGTGAAAAATAGATAGGAATGATGAGAGGGAGGTAGCAGGGCATTGGAGTGTATGGGGATAGCCTATAGCTAGCTACCAATGACAAGGGATTATGAGATAGGAGGAAAAATAGAAGTAAATGGATGGATGGATAGAGATGGGGAGATAGAAAGATGTGAGGATAGGGGGATAGAGGGATAAGGAATTGGAAGGATGGAGTGGATTATAAGGATAGGGAGATGGGCGGGATGCTTATATAGAGGGATGGGTAGATAAGGATGAAAGGATGAAAAAGGACTAGTGGATGAGAGTATAGGAAGATAAGGATTTGGTAGATGGCAGGGATTAC
The DNA here is from genome assembly GCA_007115665.2 of Sequoiadendron giganteum. Lineage (NCBI taxonomy): Eukaryota > Viridiplantae > Streptophyta > Pinopsida > Cupressales > Cupressaceae > Sequoiadendron > Sequoiadendron giganteum. Next base: position 115,531,901 of record CM021108.1, read on the forward strand.
TGGATGGATAAATCGATGGGGAGGTAAGGATGGGCGGGATGGGGAGATGGAGAGGATTACTTGGAGGGATGGATAGATGATGTCTCCAAGGACCCAATCACAAATAAGGAGATGCCCCCACTCTAGATGTTTCATGCATGATGAGGCAAGAGGGATGGGTGGATAAGGGAGTGAGATGGGAAATGGAAGATAGATAGAGGTAGATAGGATGTAGGGACAATGGAAGATAGAGAGAGGTGGATAAGGAATATGATAGTGTATGGATGAGGGAAATATATGCCAAGAGGTGTCCAAAGCATGTATATAGGTTTGCCCCTATCTTTATCAATATCACAAGGAAGATGGAGGGATTGCTATAAATGGCATAAGATGGATAGGATGCGAAAGATAGGCAAATGTAGGAGATGTAGGGAAGGAATATGTAATTGGAAGTTGCCCCCAATCGTGGAACGAGACTAGATGGGGGATTTACGCATGACGCCTGTTTGTCAAGTTTTCATCATGGTACTTATCCAAGGCGCTTATTTTCCAAGTTTTCACCATTGGACGAATGATTTTCTCTTTACTATTTTTTGTATTTTTTGTATTTTTTCTCTTTTTCGATTTTTTGATTTTTCCATTTTTTTTGTATTTTTCTTATTTTTTCTCTTTTTTCTCTTTTTCTCTTTTTCTCTTTTTTCTCTTTTTTTGTGTTTTTTGGACTAGGATGTGGACGAAGATGGATAAAGATAGGGATATGGATATGCGGATTTAGAGGATAGTTGATAAGGAGATGGATGAAGGACTCAAGCATCAAGTTCCATGTGAGGTAATAAGAGCCCATGTGTAAAGTGACCAGCGGATGTTGGTACAACCTTAGTAGGATAAATGGATTATGCAAGAGGATGAATCAAAGGGATTGGATGAGGGAGATAGGGGGGGATAGTGGATGGGGTGCTGAAATTTTATGGATGGAATGATGGAGTGGATGTGTGATAGGGGAAGGTGTTCAAGATCAAAATTGGCACATGTGATGGATGTGAAATGAGAGGAGGGTTGATGGAGGGAGAATGTGGTGAGACTGGAGGTGTTCGGATAGTGAATTTTTGGGACATAAAGACCCAAAGCAGATTTAGGAGATGGAGGATGTGAATTATGAGCTTTGGGAATAGCAACTTTGGATGTCATCATGGATTTTTCATTTGAAGGCATTGTCGCTTTTTTCTTTGGGATCCACATGGTGTTAATTTTTGCTTTGGTGGGCCTTTATGGCTGTTTGGATTGATTTGGATTTTGGATTCAATTTTTTTGTTTGTCAACATGTCTTTTGGAGGGGACATGAGGAGTTGTAGATTCATGTGGATGTTTGGATTTATATGTGTTTTCTTTGGCATCCAAAGTGCTTTTAGTAGCAAGGGGATGGGTATGGGGAGATGGATGATGTGGAGAGGAAGTGGATGGAGTGATAGAAGTAGGCATTTGACGAGGAAGTGTGGATGGAGGATGCGAGATAGCATGCATGGAGGGGTGCCTTTGTGGATCTTGATTAGGGGTTATGATGGTAGGATTTTTATGCTGTGTACGAGGGATAAGGGGTGGGTGAATGAAAGGATGAATAGGAGAAGATGGAGGGGGTGATTTTGGGATATAAGGACCCAAAATAGACTGTGTATATGGAATATATTTGGGGTTTTATTGACTTTTTTTTAATGAGAGGAAGGAGGGGGTATTTATAGAGGGATTTGAATTCTCTAGAGAATTCAACGGTTGAGATTAAACCAACAAGGGCAAGATGGAGGGCTATGGTGAGTTGAGGACTCACAAGCCCTCTTATCTTGACATGTGGGATGTGAGATGGCCAAGGATGAGATGATGTGTAAGTGAGGTGGAAGGAAGATACATGATGTGGATGAAGGACAAGTACCTTGGAAAAAGGATCATGTGACCTCTCAATGATCACATGGGGAAGAGGAGAATCTTGGGTGAATAAAAGTGAATTAAAAATTCACATGATTGGGAGATCCTAATGGATAAGAGAGGGTTTCCAAAGAGATGGGGAGATGTGTGGAATTCATCACTAGTAACAGTACATGATAGAGTGGGAGGGCATGGTGTCTCTCATGTCATGAGTCCTTGGGCGACATTTGGAAGGGATGTAGGATTAGGTAGAGTGATGGGAATAGATGGAGGATTAGGGAGGTATGGAGGATTAGGATTAGGGATTGGATGGAGGATTAGGAATTGGTGGATTAGGGTTAGATGGGGGGATGGGAATGGATGGAGGATTATGATTAGGGATTGGTGAATTAGGATTAGACATGGGGATGGGATTGGATGGAGGACTAGATGGAGGAGTAGGATTAGGAATTGGTGGATTAGGGTTATATGGAGGGATGGGAATGGATGGAGGATTAGGATTAGGAATTGGTGGATTATGGTTAGATGAGGGGATGTGAATGGATGGAGGACTAGGAGGAGATGGAGGATTAGGATTATGAATTGGTGGATTATGGTTAGATGAGTGGATGGGAATGGATGGAGGATTAGGAGGAGATGGAAGATTAGGGTTGGGGATTGGAGGATTAGATGAGTGAATGGGTGGATGAGGATTAGATGTAGAACTAGGAGGAGATGGAGGATTATTATTAGATGAGTGGATGGGATTGGATGGAGAACTAGGAGGAGATGGAGGATTAGGATTAGGAATTTGTGGATTAGGGTTAGATGAAGGGATGTGAATGGATGGAGGAGTAGGAGGAGATGGAAGATTAGGGTTAGGGATTGGAGGATTAGATGAGTGGATGGAAGGATGAGGATTAGATGTAGAACTATGAGGAGATGGAGGATTATGATTAGATGAGTGGATGGGATTGGATGGAGGAATAGGAGGAGATGGAGTACTAGGTGAGTTATGTTTAGATGGAGGATAAAGATATAATGCGGTGAAAGGGGGGGTGATGTAGGAAGATGTGGATGTGGGATTAGATTGGGAAGATTGGGATGTGAGTAATAGTAGGAAGATGTGGGTGAACGATTAGAATGGGTATATGTGGAATTAATGTAATGATATTGGGATGGGGGATTGTGATAGGAAGGTGTGGATGTTGGACTAGAATAGGAAGATTGAGGTGGTAGACCACCATAGGAAGACATGTATGGTGAGTTGGAATAGAATGATAGGGATGATGGATTAGGATAAGGAGATTGAGATGGTGGATTAAGATAAGAAGAATATTAGGATGGGGGATTGTTACAGGAATGTGTGAGTGTTGGATTGGGATGGGTGATTAAGGTAGATATATTGGGATTGTTGATGATGAGGAGGATAAGAGGATGTGGATTTTAGATAGGATAGAGGTTAAGAGGGGGGACATGATGAATATGTAGATCGTGAGGATGTTGGATATCCCTTGTCAAGGGTAGCATAAGGACTGTTAGTAGATGCAAATGAAGGCATGGTGGGATAGTTTGAAGGAGTAGTTGGATTTTGGGAGGCGGTTGGAGAGAGCTTGCTAGCAATGATAGCGTCAAGGGGATCTATATAACAATCTTTGTGATAAACAAAAATTTTGTTATTGTCATCAACGTAGTTAGGATTCCCCTTGACTACTATTATTGGTTGTGTGAGAGGGGGATAAGGATTCATGATGGATATAGATTAGCATGAAAGAATAGATGATGGATAGAGAACTAAGATGGATTGGAATCTCATATGGGGATTGGATGAAAGCTTAGATTGGGATTAATAAAAGCTCAGATTAGGATGATGGGATTAACACTCAGATTAGAACTAGATTGGGATTGCATTAGAGGATATGATAGAATAAGTTTGTTCTGGTTTGGATGATGAATTAAGATTGGTTGATGGAAAGGGTCCTAAACCCAATTTGGAAATCACCCTAGGTGACTTAATATGTTGGTTGATCGGATTAAAGGATTGAACCAATGATCACGACACCAAATCCACATTGAGATGGAAGGGGATTGATTTGGGCCAATGATGTTGAATTACAACACAAATCCGCCTCAAGATAGAAGCAGATTGATTAGGTTGAAGATAATGATTGATATGTAGAATAACGATCAAACTTAACGCCTTGGTCAATTTGGGAGATAACTCCTAAAACAAGGTTTAAGGGATTTTGTGTTGAAAGATGATGATGAATGCAAATGAAAGATGCCTTGATGGTTTTTTATATGATAGGGGTGTTGTCGAAGTGATATTTTTGGAAAGCACAAATGTTTAGGTCACACGGAAGATGGTAGAATGGGTTCCCCAAATTGTGAAATGATCAATGTGTGTGATAAATGGACATTTAGAAAGGTTAAATGGAGGCTTGGAATGGTCAAATGGATGTTTGGTTTGGTTAAATGAATGTTTGGGGTGATCAAATGGTCAATCAGAGACTCGAGGTGATTAAACGAAGGCTTGGAATGGTCAAACAGGGTGAAATTGTTTGTTCAAGAGGGTGTATCTGCCCTTCTGCAGTCAGAATAGTGGATCAAGGGGGCAAATTTTCCCCTCTGCAGGAAAACAGTGGACCGGGGGGGCAAATCCACCCCTCTGTAGAAAAATAGTGGACCAAGGGGGCAAATCTGCCCCTCTACAGAAAAATAGTGGACAAGGGGGCAAATCCGCCCCTCTGTAGAAAAACAGAGACTTGGTTTATGGAAAGGACTTGAAATGACTCAATGAGGCTAACTTATCAAGATTTACTGGTTTCTCACAGAAAGACACTTTAAGCAAGCCCAATCTTATGATTAGTGTTAAGGGGTATGGCCAACAAAGGTCTTAATCTAGGATGCACAAGGTTTCTAAGGATTCCTCGATATAATCTTGGTATGTGAGGCACAACCATGAACATCAGCCTGTCACAAGTGTGAGTCGGGAACCCCAGCGAGATACTGAAGGGCTCATACCAACTCTTCACATCTATCTAAGTATCACCCTAGCTTCGATGCTTCGCCAGACACGACGTGACTGGATTGGGGTACATCTTTGGCTCTCCCCCCTTTCTATACCTCGTTGGTACACGTGGTTGGGATCATCCCTTGGGGTGATGAAATCCCCAAGCTGATCCCTCTAAAAAGAAGGCACTAATCGTTTCCAACTACCTGCCTACACAAGTGCAAGGGGAAGGTGAAAAAAAATTAATGCCCCCTTTGGGTAACACAAAAATAGACACACCACACAGCAAGTATTACTTCCTCCTAATTAAGCTATGTTCCTAGATAAAAACAGCAAGAAAAGGCTTTAAAATCTGAATAAATGGATGGCCCTGCAAACAGATGCTAGTTATTTTATCCTTCGTCTTTTGTGAATAACCACAAAATGCTAAAAATTATTAGTAAGAAATCCAACAACACCCACAAACAAGCAAGGTTAGGGGGTTAGAACTTCAAACCAGCAAAAAACTGAGCAAAAAACGAAGGTAAAATGCATGTTTTTACCTTCAAAATGTGTTGTTTAGGGAAAATCCGCCCCTCTTTAGTAAAATTTTAGAAAATAGTGTGAAAAACAAGGCAAATATTAGCAATAAATCCAATTATACCCTCAAACAAACAAGGTTAAGGGGTTAGAACTTCAAAACAGCAAAAAACTGAGCCAAAAACGAAGCTAAAATGCATGTTTTACCTTCCAAAATGTGTTGTTTAGGGCAAATCCGCCCCTCTACAGTGAAAAATGTTGGAACAACAGGGTAGATCCGCCCCTCTACAGTGAAAAATGTTAGAACAACAGGGCGAGTCCGCCCCTCTGCAGTGAAAAATGTTGGAACAGTAGGGCGAGTTCACCCCTCTGCAGAAAAATTGTCAGAAATGTTGGAACAGGACTACAAATCCACCCCTCTGCAGAAAAACTGTCAGAAAAGTTGGAACAAGGGAAAATTTGCCCCTCTGCGGACAAACTGTTAGAAAATTTGAAACAGGAGGGCAAATCCGCCCCTCTGCATAAAAACTGTCATAAAAGTTAGAACAGGAGGGCAAATCCGCCCCTCTGCGAACAAACTATCAGAAAAGTTGGAACAAGAGGGAAAATCCGCCTCTCTGCGAGAAAAAAAACTGTCAGAAACGTTGAAATAGGAGAGAAAATCCACCCCTCTGCAGCAAACTGGACGGCAAGTTTGCCCCTCTACGGGGCAAATCCACCCCTCTGCGACCTGGACCTGCAAACAACTTTAACAACAACAAATGTGAAACAAAGAGACTCATTTGTGGGACCCATCGGACGTGCTAGAAATGTGATTCGTAGAATGTTTTACCCTTATTCTAAGATGCAAAACTAGCTAATGATGCACTAAAAATAAAAACACAAGAAATACACCTCAAGATTAGCCTAAGGAATATCTATGCAAGAAAGATAAACAAAATAAGAAAATAAGTTGTTATACCTTTTGTGTTGTAGATTTCTTTGGTTGGCCCTTGATTTTTGATAGTTTGTGTGCTCCTTGGATGGCTATGGAGATGAATGGATGCAAGATGCAAAATGTGATAATATGCTAGTGGCTAAAGGATTTGGTGGATTGATGAAAAATGCTTGCAAATGACTAAGTGCTGCAAATGAAAGATTGGCAAGAGTTTTGGTAGCAAAAATCTAAAAAAAAAATTAATGAGAGGAAGGAGGGGGTATTTATAGAGGGATTTGAATTCTCTAGAGAATTCAATGGTTGAGATTAAACCAACAAGGCCAAGATGGAGGGCTATGGTGAGTTGAGGACTCACAAGCCCTCTTATCTTGACATGTGGAATGTGAGATGGCCAAGGATGAGATGATGTGTAAGTGAGGTGGAAGGAAGGTACATGATGTGGATGAAGGACAAGTACCTTGGAAAAAGGATGATGTGATCTCTCAATGATAAAATGGGGAAGAGGAGAATCTTGGGTGAATAAAAGTGAATTAAAAATTCAGATGATTGGGATAGTCTAATGGATAAGAGAGGGTTTCCAAAGAGATGGGGATTTGCCACATGTGAGTGATGTGACAAGTCTAAAGTTCTAGAAGTCTTTGGCACATGTGATGTGACAAGTCAAAGGTTCTAGAACTTGCATGGGGAAGAGAAGATTCCTTGGAAGGATAAAAGTGAATTAAAAATTCACATGGGGAAGAGAGGAGCCTAGGGTGAATAAATGTGAATTAAAGATTCACATGGGAAAGGGAGTCAAGGCCAATAAAGGCAAGTGGAAATGTTGACTAGAAAAGGTATGCTAAATGTGGCTAATGACCTTGATTAAGGTTGTGCAAACACCAAACTAGGATAATTAATGAGAGATTAGAAGAAAGTGGGAGATTATGGAGGATGTGGCACTAATCTTGATTAAATGGTGCACATCCTAATTATGGATTAATTAATTTAATTTAGATTAAAAGAGGATTATGGAGAATGTGACAAGGAGAGAGAAAATGAGGAATTAAAATTTGATTTTAATCAAAAAGGTCAAATGACTAAATTAAATAAATTGTCCTATTTATTTAATTTAGAGAAGAAAAGGTGTAAGGTAAAGTATTTAATTATTCAATTACATATTTTATGAACCTTAGGTAGAAAATGAAATAATGATTAAATAAATTATTTAATCACTATTAATGAAATAGATGAATAGAGTAGACGATTTTGGTCATGTGGAAGTGGTAAAATTTATATGTCTACAAAAACTATAATTTATTTTGAACATTACAACTTTAATACTTAATTATGTTTATTTATGTTGTATATATATAATATATTCTAAATTTATAATTTATGTGTCTACATTTAACTCAAATTATAATATTTAAGGAAATTAAATAGGGTTTAGGTTTAGGGTTTAACACTTAGGCTTTAGGACTAGGGATGTTTCGAGGATAGTCAAATAACACATGTCTCCATTAGGGGAGGGTCCTAGATAGGACCTAGGGTTTGTCGTATCTAGATGCACTTTATAAGTAAGGTACAAAAATATAGTAGAAAGAAATTTGATTACTTGATTTCTAAGTGGACTTGAGAATTTAACCAAAACATCTAATCATAGACTTAGCCAATAATATTTAGGGTTTATGATTTAAGGTTTATAGGGTAAATAGGGTTTATAATATTATTTAATTGAAAAATTACTTCAATTGATAACAATTTGATCTTATTGATCCTAATCTTATGTAGAAGATGATTTAATTGAAAAAAAATCATCTTATAATATAAAATATACATACCTTCTATTTGAGCATAATATCTTTGCATCCTATCTTCACACAATTTTTGTTTTCTTTCTATTTAATGATATCGTGCAACCCTATTTTGCCTTGTCCTTTGATTTCCCATCTTCTTTGTAAAATATGATTTTGATAATTTATTTGCCAATACCATGTTCCAAATTTGTAAAACACTTGCAAAAACATGACCTTTCAAATACACTACCTGAGCAAATCTTCCTTTATTTTTTTATATAAAAATCATAAAATACGACCTTGTATATATACATGTAATTCGAATAGACATTTTTTTTGACACGTCAGCTAAATTGGCCTTCAATCGAAGGTCAACTGCTAAAATTCCATAAATATTATTTTATTAAATGACCTTCATTCGATGGCACTTTAATAATACTTTTTTTCTAGCCAAAACACCCTTTGTTTGAAGATACCTTTGATCAAAGGTATTTTTGAATGAAGGTAAAACCTTAGATCGAAGGACCTTCAAACAAAAGGGATTAGCAAGACACTTTTGGTGTTTGCTTCAAAATTTCCTCAAAAAATCTAGTTTCAAACCTTAACTTGGACCTCCAAATGTAATTAAATTGACAAGATAATTTGGAAGATCATAGTCCTTGAAATGAGCTTTCCAACAAGTATAGTTTTGATATTTTTCATTTATTATGTATTCAATTTTCAATTTTTACTGAACATAGGTTTTTCATCAAACATCAAGTTCTTTGTTCTACACAGGTGGAAAAATAGTTAACCATTGTAGAAAATTTCCAAAAAATACCTTTGCACTAGGTATTGATGTCCTTATTTCACAAAAAAATAAATTGAATTTCGATATATACACAACAAGATAAGCTTGACAAAATGCACCTATGTCCAAATTATAGTTATAATGACTTCAAAAATTAATTAAAAAAAATATGTAACAAAAAATTATGGAAAAATATCCATGCACTAGATATTGATGATAAAAACCTCTATTTTAAAAATTAGAATTTTATCCTTTCTAGAAAAAAAGTTATGTTGGATGATATATACGTTACTTTTTGAAAATGTTGTTTACTATTAAAAAATAGTTATTAAAGGAGATGTTGAAAGATTCATGATTTATTTCAAAAAAACAAAAATAAAAATCTATTTAGAATCTACACATAAATCACCAGAAATCATTAGTTCGCACCATCTTCAAATTCTTAGCAAATTAGTTGCTATAGGTCTGAAAAAGTGAAGATTTAGTTTAAAATGTTGATATAACTGTCCATTCTGGCAAAAACATGGCTCATTATTGTGGGATTACCCATTTCTAGGAGTATAATGCATATTCTAATTTTTGGAAGATCTTATAATTTTTCAAGCTTAGTCAAAATTTAGTAATTAGCAAGTCAAATTTTAGTAACTAGGATGTCAAATTTGAATAATTAGCAAGTTCTATCATCTTTCTTTTTCCTTATCTCACTCTTTATATATCTCTTACGATGTAGAATTCTCTCTCTCTCACTATCTCTATCCCTTTATCTACCTCTCTCTATTTGACTCTCTCTCTCCTAAGCTCAAGAACTACCTATCTACCTCTCCATCCCCCCTCTCTTTCTCTATCTCCCCCTCTCTCTACTCCCGACTCCCTCTCTCTCTATCTATCTATCTCTCTCCCTCCCTTCTTCCCTTTCTCCACTTCCTACTTCCTCCCCCTCTCTCTTCCTTCCTCCCACCTATCCCTCTCTACCTATCCCTCTCTCCCTCTTTCTCTCTCCTTCCCTCTCTACTTCTCTCTATATCACCTATCGCTCTCCACCTCTCTCTCCATCCCCCCACCTCTCTCTCTCTCTACGTATATCTACTTCACCTCTCTTCGTCCCTCCTTCCCCCTCTCTATCTCTCTCTCCTTCCCTCTCTACTTATGTCAATCTCACCTTTTTGTCCCTCCCTCCTTCCCCCTCATCTCTCTCTATCTCTCTCTATCCTTCCCTATCTACATCTTTTTATCTCTCTCCCTCCCTATTGCTCCCTCCCTCCTTCCTTCTCTACTTCTCTCTATATCACCTCTCTCTCCTTCCTCCCTCCCACCTTCCCTCTCTAGTCTCTATTTCACCTATCCCACTCTCTCCCTGTCTCTCTCAATCTCCCCACATTCTTCCTTCCCTCTCTACTACTCTCTATATCACCTCCTCTCTCTCCTCTCTCCCTCAATCTCTCTGCCTCTCTCACTCACTCACTCACTTTCTCCTTCCCTCTCTACTTTTATCTATCTCACCACTCTCTCCCTCCCTACTTCCCGCTCCCTCATTCTCCCCTCTCTCTCCCTCCCTACTTCCCGCTCCCTCATTCTCCCCTCTCTCTCCTTCCCTCTAATACTTTTTCCTATCTTAGCTCTCTCTCCCTCCCTTCCTATCCCTCTCTCCTTCCCTATATACTCTCTATCTCTCTCCCTCCCTACCTCTATCCCTCCTTCCCTCTCTCTCAATCTCTCCACCTTCCTCCTTCCCTCTGTACTTCTCTCTTTATCACCTCTCTATCTCTCTCTTTTTGTCCCCCCCTCTCTACTTCTATCTATCTCACCTTTGTATCTCTCTACTCTCTATCTCACCTCTCTCTCTATCATTCTCTCTCTACTCCTCTATTTGACCTCTTTGCCTAATTCTCTCTCTTTTCCCTACTTTTTATGTCACCTATCTCTCTCTTCCCATTCCTCCTTCCCTCTCTACTTCTCTATATCACCTCTCCCTCTCATTATCTCTCTACCTCTATTTATTTCACCTCTCTCTCTCCCTACTTCTCCCTCCCTCTTTCCCTTCTCTCCCTTCCTCCTTCCCTCTCTACTTTTTATATCACCTCTCTTTTTCTCTCTTCCTCCCTACCACCTTCCATCTCTACTTCTCTCTATCTCACTTATCCCTCTCTCCCTCTCTCAATCTCTCCACCTTCCTCCTTCCCTCTCTACTTCTCTCTCTCTCCCCTCCTTTCCCCCCCTCTCTCTCTCTCCACCTTCCTCCTTTCCTCTATACTTCTCTCTCTCTCTCTTTGTATTTTTATTTGTCTTTGTCTCCCTTCCCTATCTACTTCTCTCTCCCCCCCTTTCCATCCCACTATCTACTTCTCTCTATCTCTCCTCTCTCTACCTCTCCCTCCCTCCCCTCTCTTCCTTTCTACTTCTCTCTATCACATCTCTCTCTCCTCTCTACTTTTGTCTATCTCACTTCTCTCCCAATCCCTACACCTCTCTCTCTCTATCTCCCTATCTCTCTCTCCTTCCCTGCATCTTTCTCTCTCTCTCTCTACTCTATATGTCAAGTCTCTCTCCATCCCTCCATCCTCTCTCTACTTTTCGATATCACTCTCCCTCTTTCTCTACCTACCTCTCCTTCCCCCTCTCTGTCTCCCTACCTTCCTCCTTCCCAATCTAATCTCTCTCTACCTACCTTGTCCTCCTTCCATACCTCTCTCTACTTACCTCTTCCTACCTAAAAAGAGAGATGAATGGAGGGATGGAGAGTGGAGATAGAAAGTAGATATAGAGATATGGAGGGAGAGGTAGGTAGAGAGAGGGAGAGGCGAGATATAGAGAAGTGGAGAGAGAAGGAGGGAGGGAGGGAGAGGTAGGTAAGGAGAGAGAGAGAGAGAGAGAGGGAAGCAGGGAGAGGGAGAGGGAGGGAGAGGGAGATGGGGAGAGGGAATTGGGAGGGGAGAGAGGAGGAGTAAAGGGGGGAGGAGAGATATGTGGTCAATTTGGTGTTTGAGTGTTGATGTCTATAGGATTATCTTCTTTGATATCTTGGTTTGTAAGTTACTAATATGATGATGAGTTTGCATGTTTCAGTGTTTGGGATCTATTAGTTATGTGATTGTGTGGGTTGATCACCCATTTAGTTGCAATGGGATGACTCATATGTGGATTATCTATATCCATGAGATTGATTCATTGTTAATGCAAAATTTGTTAGTTGGCCTTGTTTGTGGTCATTTGTGCATTGATGTGTTGCTTTGAGATGAGAGGATAGATGATAAGAGTACTTGGATAGTCAGTTGTTGGGACTTGTAGCATGTGCTTTTATCACAATGTCATGATAGCTTGGTTAGATCATTGGTTACACATTTCAGTGGGAGCTTTTGACATTGATGATTTGGTGGTGTAGGATTGATTCCTGATGTTTTGATGGCAGTTGTATCTTCTTTTCTTGGAGATATTGGTTCTACTTATTCTTTGGAGCTGCTAAAATTGCAGTTGAGTGTGTGTGGACCATGGTTGGTCTTCATTTAGAGGATGCTTATCATGATGCCATGTGTATCTCGGTATCATGGTTTAGTGGGATTTGTTGGTAGTGATGTGGATTCACCATTGGTGATTGATGATCTTCTTTAGTGTTTGTGGATGTCTTGGAAGATCTCTTAGACCTTGTTGCTACAAAAGAGTTATTTCACATTTATAGGTTCACTATTAGGAGATGGTTATCTTCATGTGATTGGAGATGTTGGATTCTTGGTTTAGAATGTGATTGGTATTGTGTTTTGGATTACTCTATATACCAATTTGAGTATTGACATGATATAGGTTCTTTTGAGACTAGGATGTATGCATTGGTGCATGTGATCTCCTAGGAGGAGATGGTTAGATCATGATGTCATGTTCAAGTTCTTGATTCTACAGTTGGAGCTTTGACATTAATCTTGATGGTTCTCTTTGTATTGAGTATACTGGTCATTTTCTTGGGATTTTCATGAGAGTGTTGTGTTGCATTTGGAGATTAGCATGGATTGATCGATTTTAGGTGATCATGGATACTTGGAGACTTAGGTGAGTTTGGAATTCTTGTGTTTTGTGTTTAGAGACATTTTCTTGAGATGGTTACTCTTTGGAGGTTTCAGTAGAAAGATCGAGGATCCTTCACCTAGATATAGGTGTGAGTTTATGTCGGACCTATAGACGAGATTGTTCTTGGAGTGAGTCATGATGACCTGGTTATCCTAGAGGAGCATTCTCATTCCCCACTCTTGGTTTACTTAACGGTTTATCATCTAAAAGGTATTTTCTCATTCTTGTTTCAAACGTGTTATGTTTCATGGTTTGTTTTCTCATGGGAATGAGTCTTGAGCCATGGTGATTGATTTTGGGAGACTCATTTGAGGATTGTTTAGCATGAGTTTTTATTGATCTATCTTTCATAGATATTGATCTTGAGCTATGGATTGTTGGTTCTAGAGGATTCATTTTGAGGGATGTTTAGCATGGTTATCTCCTTATGCATATGAGTTTATTTATGCTATCATTCATTGATGAGGAGTTTAGGAGATGTTTATTGGGTTGATTTTGCAAATTGGGAATGGATACTTTGAGCTTGATTTCAATGGTCAGAGAAGCTTACATGCATGTTGATATTACATGATAAATATTTTCCACTTGATCTATGAGATTGAACATTTGGGTGTTGTTGAGCCTTTTCATTAGAGTTGTAAGGAGATCATACTTGACACAACATAGCACTTTGAGGTGTTGGTAGGACATGTTATGGTTTACAGGTTTTCTCTCTTCATTCTATGGTTCCTTCCTAGAGGTTCATGTTCATATGATTTGAGAGGATTGTGGTGACATGTCGTGAGAGAATATGCAGCTATTAGTGTTGCATGTGTGGATCATTGTGATTGTTCTTGGTACTACATTGTTTTGATCATTTGCCACACTTTGGTATAGTGTTGATTTGGTAGACCTAATATGCTTTGATCATTTACAGATTTGGCATTACCCATGCAGTGGGAATTTTTGGATATTTATGTTCTTCATCGATAGGTTTTAAACAAGGAACTTGATTGCAGTTTATGGGTTGGATATATTGTTGGCATGAGTTTAGTATTTTTTTTAATACTTAGGAGGTATGGATGGTTGGATGTATTAGTAGGTGTTGATGCTATTTCCAATCACGTGGGTTTTTACCTTTGACAACAACTTGGAGCCTTTGTTATCACTTGGATTTGATGCTTGTGTTCTTGGATTGGTGCATCTTCACCTTGGCATGTTTTTTTTCTTCCATATGTGTCATGTTGGAGGATGAGAGTTCTTGTTGAAATGGTGGTCGCTTTGGTTTTGTTGTAGGTATTTTGATGGAGCACAAGAGCATGTTGGAGATTCATGTGGTTTCGTGTATGGCTATGATAATGAATTTCATTGATTGACCCTTATGCAATTTATACAACAAATGGGAAAATGTTATGATTTGGTGTTGTACACCATTGCAAATAATGGTTTATTGTAATGTAATTAAATAATTATTTAGTTATGGTACATCTAGGAGATGTGTCTGACCACACTAGGTAATTATTTGGGGCTACTTGTAAAGTTATATTGTAACATTGGATTTATTATTTATTGTGTGAGAAACATAAGATAATGATTTGATATTTGAGAAATTATTTAATAATGTGAACTTAATATCCAATTTTAAATGAGCGGTCAATGGTTTTGTGTTTACATGGTTTTATCTTACTGTTTGATTGTATTTGTGTGAGTTTGAGTCTATATAAACAAGCACATGATTAGTGGTTAAGGTTGGTTGGATGAGTGGGTTGTCATATTATCGAGTCTTTCGAAGAAATGCATATGTGAAGTATGTCATATGATGTGTGGATTCATGCTTGAACACATGAAAGATGCATTAAAGAGGTTTGATGTTTCAAAAATATTCATTATAATTTTGTAAGTGCGTGTATTGTTTATTTGTTTATTTGCTCAATAATAAATGAAAGATGCTTTTGGAGGTTGGATTTTTCTCTCTTGAAAGTTTTCCTAGGATATATCATGTGTTATCTTGTGGCTTGTCTATTTAATCTATGCATTTGATTATTTTGTAAGCTTGTATGCATGATTTTCTCTTATGAAGTTATGTAGGAAATTGATTAAATAAACTAAATATTGATGCATTGTTTCCTAACAACTATACCTAAGAGTGAAGAGTAACTTAAGGAGTATCGTAAAGCAATGACTGCTCTTTTCAAGGCCTTTGACACTTACAAGATGGAAGAGATGGTAAGAAGAGTTATAAATCCTCCTCTGCAGGTTTAGAATTGTCTTGTTGACTGAAGACATTCAACATGACAAATTATTTTCCTAGTTTTTTTAGATGTGATGGCTATGGGCTTCTATGATCATGGGATGTAATATAACAAATCGAAGAGCAAAAAGAAGTTGTAAATGATGATCACAACGATCCTCCCATAAAAATGCATTACAATACATCTCTTCTAATATGCTCCGCTAACAGTGGAGTAAATCAATCAAATTCTCAGTCAATTAAATTATGAATTATAGCTGGCTGTGAGCACTATCCTCTACACATGGTCAATATTATTAATTTGCAAAGGATGCCTGCAATACATCAACTTCACGCCCATCGTATCCTTAATTCCCTCATTTCCCTACCCACCCCTCGAAAAAAAGGGTTCCAAATTGAGCTGTGGATAATTCTTAAAAGTAATTAATTTCATCATGCATTAATATAAATTTTTCAATCAATTACATCTCGACAGAAATCTGAAGGCAAGGAGTTTGTCATCAAAATGAAATAAATTATATCTCAATTCTGCTGACAAGCTTCCTTTGCCTGACTACCAAATCTCTCATTGAGAACGAAAAGAAGTTCAAACAAAAGCAATCGTAACGTATCACAAAGCTTGTTGTAAATAAAGGAACAGGGTGCTGCATTTGCATTTTGACAACTTCCTATGTACAGTACTTTTATGACACCGAAGTTGCTTGTGTGACTTCTGTGTGCAGACCTTCCTTACTTTTCAAGCCGTGTTCCTACGGCCCTCTTGTATGTGTACCAATTTGCAATAACAAGATAAGCCAGAAAGTTCAGAGCACTGAGGATGGCTAGGAGCCAGAAGAAGTAGTCGATGTGCCCATAATTCAAGTTATTTGGAATCCATCCCACCTTTCCATGCTTTGTTGTAGTGTTGGTTACAATTGTAACAAGCAGACTGCTCAGATAATTCCCTAAGGCCACAGTAGTAAGTGAGAGTGCACTGCATAAACTTCTCATAGCATCAGGTGCTTGGTCATAGAAAAACTCTAATTGTCCTATAAAGGTGAAAATTTCAGCAGCACCTACTAGGAAATACTGAGGCACCTGCCAAAAAATGCTCATGGGTACATTTTCCAGATTATAGTAGTTGTGTTTTTTGACCATGTCAAGCCTCTTGATCTCGACAACTGCTGCAGCCACCATGGCAAGAATAGAAATGACCAAGCCAATCCCCATACGTTGCAGTTGGGTAAAGCCCCTTTGATGCCCAGTAAATTTACGTACAAATGGAACAAGTAAACGGTCATAAACTGGAACCCAGAATATGACACTGACAGTATCAAATATAGACAAGGATGCTGGTGGAATTTTGAAACTACCAATGGTGATATCCATCGTATCTCCCTGTTCCACAAACAAAGTACTCATTTGACTGTAGACAGTGGCAAATATAATCCCAGTGGCCCAAATTGGAAGTAGTCGGATGATTGCTTTGAACTCCTCAACTTGAGTCACGGTGCAGAGTCTCCATGGATTAATGGAACCTGCTACACTTTTATCGCTTCCCGTCTCTATTGCAGCTTTGTCTAGAAAGCTGCACCAATAATCATTCTATTAGTGTCGCTCATGATTCCAATAGCACAAAAATCACTCTGCAACTGCGATATAAATTACTTGCACTTGTAAAATACAAGGCTTATCACAAATAAAGAAAATCACAAGCAAACATTCAAAGAAAAAATGTTAAATACTGATAGTAGAATATGCTGTTCACAAGAACTGTCAATACAGCTGGATTTGTTTATTCATTTCTTGCCCTATTTAAACAGTTTTCCGGAAGATGCAAAAACCTCAATAGATTATGCAATGTCTCTTTGGCTTTTAAAGATGATTTTGCTTTATTTTGTAAATAATCATTCTATCCTCCTGTTTGTTTTTCTTTTGAGCCCCCTCACCATGGAGGTTTCTGTTTAGCCATTCAATTGATCCATATTCATATTGAAATCTTACAATGGAGGTACCATGAATTCTTTGAAATCTGAAAAAGAAAAGGTTGCTTTGGGGAAGGAGTCATAAGAATGACCTGAGTCATGCATGGGAAGAAGTTCAAGGTATGGCTGACAAGGGGAAAGCCAAGACAGGTGCTTATACCTACGTGAAGTGCTGCAAGAAATGCAAACTGAGAGCTGCCTTCCCCCTAATTTCTGCAATTAATGAAAAGTATCGGCTGGTATAATGTGACAGTAAAAGATGAAGGAAGGAGAGCTTCTCTTTTGATTGTGAGGATTCCTGTGCAAAATTGGATGCTATGGATGTATGGTATAGAGGTGATTGAGAACATCAAACCAAGGCAAGGAGAAGAGAAGGTCCTTAAGCATAATTCTAGTCTTCTGAATGAAGATAGAGGATAGAGGAAAGTGTTAGAGTTCAATAATCAGGTTCACCAGCAAAAAGAAGTACCAGGTGAAAGGAATTGGTGTTTCTAGGAAGGGATAAGAGCTAATGTTTCCCAATAGAACAGAGGAGCTGTGGCAGAGGGTTAAGAATCTGGTAAATTCTGTGAATAGAGTGTCAATAAATTCTTCCAAAATTAAATTAGACAATGGTTAATTCCTTTAGAATCCTGGAGGAAGAGGCCCACAAAGAAGAGGACTCTCAATTGGACCAGTGGGTATATTAAGCTGCTTCGGAATTTTCTGCATGAAATGTTTTATGCCAAGTTTCCAGGGACAAGATTTGATGGTCTCCAAACCTGTTAAGAAAAATGATAAAAAAGCTTTCCTACTGAGAAAAAGTGTGAGTAGCCACCGGTTTACTTCTTTGAAGTACTCGCTTTGTTTGGTTCCCAATAAGAGGTTCGAAGACTCTAGACCTGATCTCACATTGTTTAGTAGATGTGTTCATCTTGGGGATGCTCTAGCATCTCATTGTGTGAACTTCTTTGTAAGTTTTGGGATTCATCCCCTTTTTTGATCGATACAACTTTATCTTAATATATTAAAATATAATCTAGAAAGCATAATTTCTCAAAAATTTACTGTGTTGAAGCAAAACATGTCCAGTGTCAAGAATTTTCTGAAATGAATAGGAAAATATAAAGCATTAGTTATCCAACAAATTACATGTTAGTCTTTAGTGAAAAAGAGAGGAACCTTTACAATGCAATCTCAGAAAGCCCCAGTGTAATCCAACCATGGTCCTCTTTATCATCTCCTTGATAAATATGGGTGGCTACTTCTAAAGTACAATTCCAGTTATTGATCCCATAACGATTTCTTTCTCTAAGGAAATGAGCTTGAGCTATGAGGTAAAGTATTATTATAGAAATAAAAAATAACTATTCCCAACATCCTTTTTTTAGTAAATAACGTCTGTTATTGGCATATGCTGTTAAATCTAAAACAATTTTTTTATTAAATTCTAGAAATGATCATTTTTCAAGCAAATACAAGAAACAGATCACCTTTCAAGCAAATAAAATAAGATTTTAAGGATGTTTCATAGTGGTCTTACAGGAATCCATCTGTGTGATCGAGTTTTCGGCTTCCTTCAATAGCAGATTCCTTATCTTGAACTTCATAAAGCAAAGACTTATTAGTTGGAACCTTAGCATTCCATTTACGAAATGATGCAATCATGACCTGGGCTATCCGGGTTAAAGCGCTGCCTCCTGGCTTTTGATGTCGATACAATATGGTACCTGAAAAGAAGCTACATATTGCAATCCCCATAGCTACAGTGGGAACTCCAAAACCCCATCCCCAGCCAACATTATCTTGTATCCAAACAAGAACACTGCTAGCTATAAGAGCGCCAATGTTTATTGAAAAATAAAACCAATTGAAAAATGAACTCTTTTTCTTCCTTTCTGCATCATCTGTCTCATCAAATTGGTCTGCTCCAAATGATGATACACACGGTTTGATACCACCAGTTCCTAATGCAATGAGGTAAAGTGACAAGAAGAAAACACCAGTCTGGGAAGTTGACGCATGGCAGTCAACATCTGAATTCATGCAAGGAGGCTTTAGTTTAGGCACCGATGCAGATACAGTCAACAACATCATTCCCTGAAAAGAATAAGAACATATTCAGCTAACATGTGCTTCATAGTCTAGATTGCTGCCACATGCCCATTGTCAAAAAATTGTCAAAACATGATGTACACAATGGAAGGTGAAGAAAATGTATATTTTACAGTTAGTAACTCAATGAACAGATATTCAAAACTCCCATCCATATGACCATGAAAAGTTGGGGAGGGTGTTTTGCTTGGATGATGCTGACTCTTTTCTGGCCTGCAAAAAGGTGGTGGGCTCTCAATGGCTTAAGGATAATGCAAATGCCACTTATCATGAAGTATTATCCCGTTTTTTCACTATTTGCATGGACATCCTCTTGGATCCTGAGCTGATTATGATGCTTGCATCACAATTCGCTCAGCCCAATCTTCTTTTTGAACTTGATCTAAATGAAGCTTTGGTTAACTATAAGTTAGATGCAGGTTCGTTTCCTATTGGTGGTTTTATCAGTCATAATGATTTGGCTTCTAATAGTTTTTGTGGAGATTTTTTGCATGTCCTCAGGGCAGGAATCACATGTGACGACTTTGAAAGGACCATTCTTGAGTGCAATGATCTGCATGGAAAGGTTGAATCCGACACCCTTGCTGCTGGTGTAGATGTTTTTCTGGCTCTGCACTTCTTATTTGATGTGGCGGCAAGATCAAAGATATCTGAACAAGCATCTGAAATACTCTCAATTGATGCAAGGGCACTTCATGTTTATAATCACATGCCTCTCTCCCATTATGAGGCCAGCTCATCCTCCATGGGTGAAGATCCGTAATTGTTATCAGTTTTTTTTTGCTCATTTTGCTTCTATGAGCTATACATACTCGTCTAGCATCTGCTAGACTGGGGGTCGGTGGGTGGTCAAAGCATTTTTATTCTTGGGTTTGAATTCATTGGTTGGGACTTTAGTATGCACTCATAAAATCTCTGTTTTAAACATTGGCTCTTCATCATTGGATTGAGTTTCATTTGATTCTTTTCTTAATAAAGTTCAGTGATACAGCCACTTTTATCAAAAAAAAAAAAAACTCAATGAACAGATATTCAAAACTACAATTGACTTACAATGAAATAGATGGTAGAGAAAATGGCAATGATCTTATATCGTCCCAAATATGAATCAGCGAAAAAAGCCCCAATCAGAGGTGTAATGTAACACGTTCCAGACCAATTGTTGACAGTTTTGGCTGCAGTAGAATTGCTCTGATGAAAACCCTTTATTAAATAGTTCACCATATTTGTGTTGATCCCATAGTATGCCAATCTCTCACACATTTCATTTCCTGCATAAGAAATAAGTTGTTAGCCCTTGATATGTGATAATCCTATTTCCGATATCTGAAATGACCATGTAAATATCGCATAAATGTAAACATCATCAGATTTTAAAATCACATCTGAATATTATTTCCTAGAAATTTGTTAACAAATATCTGCAACATCATTAAGCTAACTAATTATTGAAAAAATTTAAAAATATAGTGTTTTCAATATGATCATCTGAAATGTACCCAAAATAAATGGACAAGCCTTCCAGTTCCCTGTTTTTTTCTTGAGTGCTGGGTTCCCATGAATATCCACGGAGCCATCCTGAGTATATTCATCAACTGGATGCACTGAAAAGTCTGAACTTTTCTCCTCCTTCTTAACCTGTAAAATAAATATGAATCAGAAACACAAAGACTGAAAGAAAGAAAACTGACTATATCATGAAGTGAAGAAAACCACCTCCATAAAGAAGCAGGTTGATGGAAGAGTAGCAAATAATTCTATTTGGCAAGTGCAAAATCTGTTCAAAATGTGTCTGCAAGTTCTGCTCTGACGTATTTGTTGGAGCTTTCTTCTTTTCCAAGCCTTCTACTTAGAATGTCAACCAAATTCATATTTCTTCCCTGCTTTGCAGTTATTCCTAGCTATAATATAGTAGATTTAATTGCTGGAGTTGAAGATGATTTGATGAGAATGTCAAAAGACCTATATTATAACATAAGACATAAGACATAGGAGGTGGCTATCTAAGGGTAAGGTCTCATGGGGGTTTCAGGATCTATTTTCATGGAGCAGGAGGTCCCATGAAGCAATAAATAAATATGCTATAGGATTGATTGGACTCTTCTCCTGAAAAATAGCAGCCCCTACCTTTTAGGACTGAGATTTGTGTGGGTGAAATTGGGGTAAATTGCCCCTACAGCTTAGGAATTTTTTCTTCCACTTGTCAATCATCTCAAGTTTTAAATTTCCACCAGAAAAAAAAGGGGAAAATCGTCTTTATTTATTAAGTATTTCACAGTATTGCAGTTCGTTCTTTAAATTTTGGAGTTTAAACTTTTAAGCTAAACTGCACTATTAAATTCATGGGACCACCAGCTTTAAAATAATCCTAAAAAAATTCAGTGACACCCCCCTCCATCCATAGGACCTTACCCTAAGACTGGTGCTCAAATCTGAAATATTGGCAATATGGTGATAGCAATTGTCAATGCATCTATTGATCACATTAGTCTTGAGTATGAAAAGGTGTGCACCACCTTACTGGCCAAGCAGAAAGCTTCCGTAGAGGCATCATTGCAAGAAATCAAGGCTACATGGTTTGGAACAAATGTGTCCATAATTTTTGATGGATGGAGAGATTGCAAAAATAGACCACTCATAAATGTCATTACATTGTCCACTAAAGGGGCGATGTTTTTGATGAGATTGTGAGAGAGAAGTGAAGGATGCAATTTTCATTGCCAATATCCTCGTACAATCCATTGAGATGTTGGGCCCCAAAAAAGTTGTCCAAGTCATAATCAACAATGCTAAAAATTATAGAGCAATTGGTTCAATAGTGCAGGCCGCAGGGTACATATGGGCAGCATATTTTTTGGACACCATATACTATCCACTCCTTCAACTTCATATTGCAATAGATAGAGATTGATTGAGTCAAAAAAATCTACACAAAGATTGAGGATATTCTAATGTTTGTGACTAATCATCATTTGCCCCAAGCCATCTTCAAAACCTTCTCCAACTTGGAGTTATTGAAGCTAATTTAAAATTTATTTTTTAGAGTACTTTTGTATTTTGGATGTCACATGTTATCTACCTTTTAATATTTTAAGTTGTTAAAGCTAAGTTAAAAAAAAAATTTAGTGTATTTTTGTATTTTTGATACCACATACTATCTTAGATTTTACTAAGACTCAATTTGCATCACACAATTGCCTCAAGACAACTTGTGAAGGTGCAAGATGCATTGAACACTATGGTCATCAACACTCTTTGGAGTAAGTGAAGGAAATCAAATTCAAAAAGAGACCAAAAAATCAATGCATTGATCCTAGATGATGAGTGGTGGGTTTGTGTTGAATATATTTTGAGTTTCACTAAGACAATTATCAGCATTAGGTATGCTGATACAAATTGCTCATGATATGCTGATACAAATTGCTCATGATGGGGTAAAATTAAAGATGACATGGATTCCATGGTTCAAAAAATAAGGACCATAATAGAAGCCAAGGATAATGATCACATAGAAGCATATTTTTCAAAAGGATGCAAAAGATCATCATTGACCATTAGAACAAAATGACCATGCCCTTGCATCTCCTAGCATTTGCTTTGTCTCTGAAATAGTATAGCTCAGAGATACTTTATTTGTTAAGTAGGGTGGCACCATATAGGGATGAAGAGGTTGCTAATAACTACAAAACTACATTCAGAAGAATATTTCCAGATGTAGATATACAGAGTGTTGCCTTGAGTGAATTTGGCCACTTCATATCTTCAAACAATCACGATCTTCGTGCTCTTCAAGACAAATATAGAAAAGATGCTTATGAATGGTGGTACATACATGGCTCTATTTACTTGCAGTCTCTTACAATAAAAATTCTCTAGAGTCTAGAGTATGCATCTTTTCTTTCTCTAACTTTCTCGTTTTTCATTTGCTACTATATATTATAAACTTATAACTTATGCTTTGTAATTGTAAATTTTGTATGCAAATTTATCAGGTTGCAAATTCTTCTTCAGCTGAGTGGAATTGGTGTACATACTCCTTTATCCACTCAATTAAGCACAATTGATTGGGTGCAAAAAAAAAAACTGAGAATTTAGTCTTTTTGCACTCCAACTTGCATTTCTTGTCACATAAGAGACCTGATTACAATGAGGAGATGACAAGGAATCAGGATCTAATTCTTAAGTGCACTAATTTAGATGCTATAGTTGCACAACTTGCCAAAGTCTCTATAGATGAGGTAGCTTCTGCACATGACATGGCTAGTGGGAGTGGTGTTGCAGCTGATTTTGGTTCAAATGAAATTAAACTAAATGCTGTATTTGATGTTCTTGACGAAGAGAAATATGAAAATTATTGAATAGTGATTGCAATTTTCATTTTATATTAGCATTAGACAAATCATTGAATTATCATATTGTAAATTTATGAGTTTTTTCTTTGTTGCAAATTATAAGGTATTTAAATATTTTGTTTATCAACAATTATGACTCATAAATATTACTATTTTTATAATTTTAAAATTTCTGATATATGTATATACCAGAACCCATACTTTTACCCAAGCAAAAAAATGTCGAATGGCATACTTGAACCCTGAACGGACCTATACTTGTTCCCGCACCACAACTAGCAACTTCGTACAAACATATTAAAAAAAATTAAGAATAGAGCAACTAAAAAGAACATCAAGGAAATGAAACAAGACAAGCTCTACAGATTTAAGCAGAAACACATATCCTCAATACAAAAAAGGGTAAACATGACTCCAACCTTTAATTTATAGGAAATGTCTGTCTTTCCTGGACATATTGTCTCCAAAGAACTAGATCATTCTAATTGAAAAATGTAGCAAAAGCCAACAAAATATAGCGAACACTGTTTTATGTCATATACAAAGAGAAAATTTCATGTTACGTTAGCTATTCAAATTTCAAATCATTATATGTGGGGAAGAAAATTGGAAAGTAACTTGATGGGCTTATAAATTCCGAAATTCACTTTCAGCGATCAAAGCACATATATTTATCATATTTGACATTCTTCACTAATCATAAACAAGGTGAATGACAAGTGTTTACAGATACTAAATATCCAAATTTACATTACAATTGAAACACAGTTTGAAGTAAGAAACGAAGCCTTGAATCATAATCTAATTCTCATAGAACTCTTATCGCCGTTATAAGATAATCAAGACCAACATCCTTAGAAAAAGAGCTCTGAATTCGTAATAGCTTCATGTGTGGATGAAACTGTACAGAGTACTAGTATTAAAAGCAACCTAGGAAGAGTACGGAGCACCGAAGTTGTAGAAGTACCATATCATTGACCTATTTCTGAAGAGCCAAACTACCTAAGAGCCTATATGGAAGTTTCAAAGCGTTGACCGATTTCTAATCAACATAATCTGCAAGAAGTAGGTTATGACTTACCGCACAGTGCCATGGCTACATTTAACTGCTTAAATTAGGTAGTTATTAATTCTGTATGTCCTGTTGGTGAGACATTATGGGGCCCTGGTAGTATTGTGGATCACAAGTTTGAAGGATTCTCTATATATCGTTTTCCCCTAATATGTATCCATCATCAAGGAACATAAAGATCACCATAATTTCAAGAGAAGGACCAGGTTTCACTGCAAAGTCTACCTTATCATGAATACTATGTCTTAAAATTGTTTTGCCCCTGCTTTCTCAAATTCCCCGAAAATTCACTTATTTTCTGTGCGGAATGTTTTCCAAATGCACACTATCACCTCCTCCATAAATAAAGAAGCGTAACGCCCTTTCTTTAAGCAGCTTACTTTCACCCTTGCCTTACACAAACAAGATGTTGTTTCACCTCCTACATAAATAAAGAAGCCTAACGCCCTTTCTTTAGGCAGCTTACTTTCACCCTTGCCTTAAACAAAAAAGATGTTATGGTTGATTTACACCAATAAGATCAACCTTATATTACTTCCTTTCCTACAGATAAAGCTTTGACAAGCCCGTAACATTTGAGTTTTCATATGGCATTAAGTATTAAGATTACTTTGCCCACCGTAGATAGGCAGAAGTCTTATACTGTTTGTGTGCTGCTAACTGAACTGAAAACGAATACTTTAGTAATCAACTGACATTAGAGTCCCTTGAAAGATTCAAGCTAGTATAAAATTTGGATGATTAATGGCAAAATTGACAAAAACTGTAAACTGCTAAGGAAACAAAAGGAAAACTTAAATCAAAATAAATAAATTTTAAGGGTTAAATTTTAAAAAGTAATTGTAATTATAAGACCAGACTTTGTTCCCGGACTAAAGGAGAATTTCATTTCACTTCCTTCATCCCCTAAAAATCCCCAGAAAAATTATAAAATTGGTTTAAATACTTTAAGGCGTGGGATAGGGCCTTCTGTTAATCTGTGGTTCTTCAAGACATGCATTTTAATGTAACTGTGGTGACTTTAAGCCCCCTTCAGATAAGGTTCCGAAGCTTGGAATCACATTGCAAGAAACTGTATTAAATGCTTCATTTATTGTATAACCCAAAGTGGTACACATCTAATGTCGCCCTTTTAATTCTCATCTACTTACTCCTAGAGAGTATGGCCTATTGCAAGACTTCTGAAGAATAAAATCCAATACCCGTTATTTAAATATTAATCAAAGAGAAATATTATAAACAGGGCACGATAAAGCTTGAAAATTTGTGTAGCTGTAAATGTAACTGAATCGGAAAATAGTGAGTACTCCAGAAAAGTGTAATTCTTGTGATCTTGAAATAGCTGAAGATGTATTCTGAGAAAATAAAGTACCCTTTTTAAGTTGTAAAGTTCCCTAAGAGAATAGCCCCCTTTTTAGAAAACGGCTCCCATAGAAGTCGAAAAGATTTTTTGCGAGATTGGAAAATATTTTCTGCAAACTAATAGATGATGCATTTCTCAAATAGAGAAGGAAATCGCTTACCCGCACAAAAAAGAAAAAAATAACATTACCATGAAAGTTTTACTTTGACAAAGAAACGAAATTGGGCAATAATATAATTCCAAAGTCAGTGTCGCAGTGCTCCCCACGTATTCAGCCACGGACGTGCATGGTCTAAAAACTCCCAGACGCAGAAGAAGCACCTAAAGTTGTGATTGATAGCCATAGCCACAACCAATAAAAATTGCTTTTGCCGAAGAAAAAAACAATGGGCTTTGATTTTATTTCACAAGCAATGTTCAAGGGCACCCAATTGCTACTATATTGGATCATAAGCAAACCGACAAGAGATGGGCATTTTTGGTTATAGAGAAAATGACTTGAGCATGCATAAATCTAGTATTACTCCAGAAATCATTGAATCCCAAATTCCATCCATTCGGACCCGACCAACAAAAGAAAAAAGGAAGCAGCAGAAAATCATAGCAAAAATTCAATAAATCACGATTCTTGTACAGATTTTCATAGAAAATTTCAATATATCTGATTTCTTATAAAACAAAACTTGAAGAACTGTTATTACCTGCAAATTTTTATTGTCTTCTTCCATTGAAGTAGTTAGCCCAGCATGCAAGTAATAACTGCAAAAACAGGGCACTTTTGCAGACTGCAAACAGCCCAAGAGCACTCCGCACTAAAATTTGAAGACACTGACAATTATTTATTTATAGACATAATTAGACTCGGGATTCTGTCAATTAAATAAAACTTTTGGTTGATCATATTCGTTAACACGCAATCATAGCCGTCCACATCTTTGAAGCGTGTTTTTCATTTAATAACAGGGCCGTAAAAAATGGAAGACGGTGAGATACTATGGGTTTACAAAATCATCGGTAAAGATCCCCTTGAATCAACCCAAAAAACTTTCATAAGCCGACCCGGAATCATCTTTGACCGTGAAAAAGAGCGCTTTTTTTAGTTTGCAGGAGTCTCGCCGTCAAAAACGGTGAAGGATTGGATTATTTTTTTATTTTTGTAAAGGATAAATTTAAATTTATTGAAAGAGTTACATAATTTATAGTGATATTATTACTAGCACTTAAGGATTATATTATAGAAAATTATATGTATGTTGTTAGAGAGTGTGTGTATGTACATGGTATGTATGGATACTATGTGCAATAAATTTTAGCTGTATGTGGTCAGATTAAACAATTAATAATAAGTGCTAAATAATGGAATGAAATAAACTTAGATAAATCTAGATTTTTTCCTTAAAGAAATTAAGTATTATCTAATTGTGAAATATTTTCTTACAATTTAAAGCATAAAGCAATGCAAATGAAAGAAGGTTCATAAGGCACAACACTTGCTTGAAGGTTTTGCAAATGGGGTTGCAAGTTAAGTGGACTTAACCTTGGGGAAAACTTTGTGGTTAAGCATGCTTGAGCTGGAGCGGTACTGAGATGGTGACCTCTCGGGACAGCCCATTGCTTCACCTCTGTGAGCATCACCTAGATGCAATGAGTGCTAAGTGGACCATTCATTATCATGAGAGATGGGTTCTTGTGAACTACTACTCATGAAAAAAGGGTCAATGAGTTTGACTCAAAACTACACGGTTGAATCTTGATAACAATATCATAATTTGACACGCTGTGGAAAATACCTCCTACTTATCAAAAGAGATACAATCAAATTGACTTTGGAGACTTTCACTTGATATTTTGAAGGCTTTTACCATTAAATGACAATTAATTTACCATTAAAAAGTGACTAAAATTTATTTTTGTGAATATTGGTTTGCAAGTGTTAGAATTATTTCAGACTCAAAAATCAACCTACCAACTAATTATATAATGTTGAAGTCAAATATAAAGATATTTTAGCAAGTGTGAAATTTAATACAACCCGGACCAATCTGCTGTCAAATAGAATATCTTTAATCTTATATAAAAAAAATATTAATCTATTTTATTCTATATATTTATAAGAATTTATGATTTTAAAGTTGACTCAATAAAACTAGAGGAGGAGTTTTTTTAATACATTCGACGGTGACGTTTTTGTCGGTATCCGACGGTGGCGTACACCAAAAGGATATTCTAAAATTATATTATTATGTACAGATCGAGGAATCTCAAAACTATTGTTTTAAGGCAACTTTTTCGTAGGTAAATTAAAAGTATGTGGGAATCTTGTTTGAGATATTATAACATTCAAAAGATATGATACCAATGATTATGGTTTAGTTGATTAAAAACTCACTTTGTGCGAAAACTAGGGAATAAGTGCGTGTGAATGAGTTCACCACGCTTGAAAAAGAGAGTTTTGAATTTAAGTCCCTAACACTTCCCATAGTGGCAAGCAAGATGACTTTGGATCTTATGGCCTGGATTGCTTACGTATTTATTACATCATCATTCAATCATCACACGTGTTCATTACGCCATGATTTAATCACTACCTTTTCCCATTACATTTTGGAAACAAGCTTAAATTAATATATAGGATCAATTTTTATCCATGGATTTTTCAGTTCTATTTGATGGTTACTTGATGCGATTTTACTAAAATTGTTTTTATTATATTTTATTTAAATCTTAAATTTAAAGATTGCTTTTGTCGAATTATTATATAAATAATATAACTACTATTGAATCTTTCTCTACCATTATACTTTAGAAATTGAGCTAAAACTTAAAAACTAAAAGTTGAATATAAAAAACAATTCTGAACACAATTGAGTTTGAAGGAAAGATGTCCAAGGGATTGTTAGACGGAAACTAAGACCTTAGATTCTGCGGTTACTTTCTGTCGTGGACTTTTGACGGAACCAAAAATGTCAAATTTGTGGGCTACTTGTAATGATAAAACCACGGCAGCAAACTATATTAAAGCATTTCCGTTTCATATTTGAAACCATTTGCACAAGTTCCAAGTGACACTCACTCACTTTCTAAACTTAGACAAACATCATTGTTTACGTTTTAACATGAGTGTTTCCGTGGTCAACTATAGCCAAATTTTGCGGCGGCGTTTGATTGTATTTGATTTTCAATTAATTGCGTGGTCAACAAATTTATGAAAGAAGTGTAATGATTTCTATTCATTTTTTTATTATTTAAAATCGGACTATTTTCATTGTTTAATTTTAATGACTTTTGGTTTTTCCATCTAAAATTTATTTATTTTAAATTTGGTTAGACGTCTCATAGTATCTTATATAGATTATCTTAAAGATATATACTATTTAATAAATATAGTCAATGGTACATTTTGATGTTTGGATAGACATTAGAAAATTTTATTATTTCCGATGTCCATTATGTTATCTACACCACCATCTTTTGATATTGTAATGGTGAAATTTTTTATATTGATTGTAATTTTTTATTTAATTTTACATTTAACTTAGAATAGCTTAATATATTTTTCGACAGACTTTGGATTGTTACTTGGCTGCCTCGGGTCAAAGCATTAATGAAGTAAGTCTTGCATTTATTTCTTTGATACTCTCAGGCTTATCCAGAAGCGTATTGCCAAGATCTTAAGGTTTCAGGTGGGGAAGCTTCCCTTTATCTATCTTGGGATCTCCTTGGATGTGTGCCCGCCCCCCAGGCGTTTTTGGTAGGAGGTGATTGATAAATTTTGAGGGCAGGTTTGTCATTGGACTTATAGATGGTTATCTACAACTAGTAGAATTACTCTGTTGAAGTTTGTGGTGCAGGTCCTACCTATATACAAGTGTTTTGTGATGACTACTCCCTCAAGCTTCATCAATGATTTTGAGGGGCTTTGTAGACAGTTTCTTTGGTCAAGTACTCTCCTTTCAAGGAAATGGAGCTTAATTAAGTGGGAAGTTATTTGTCAGCCAAAACAAGATGGTGGCTTGGGATTGCGCAGGGTGGATTGGAATAGGCAAGCTTTGGATGTTAAGTTGTACTAGAGATGGGTTTTGCACCAGAATCAGTCTTGGGCCAAGATCCTTACCTCCAAGCACCTTGGCGAGGTGGATGGCATTGAGGTCCCTCGATTTAGTCTTTTGGGGAAAGAATCTATGATCTAGGATACTCTCAAGAGGGGAGCCACAGTGGTTAAACAAGGCCTTTTCTAGATCTGCAACAGAGGTTCTGATGCTCTTTTTTGGCATGACACTTGGGATGGTTTTCCACCTATCCTCTCCTCACACCCTCACTCAAGGGATTTATGCAAGATTTTTGTTCAGGTTGGTTGCAGTAGAGTGATGGATTTCAAAGTCCCTCGGACCTTGGGGCAGACTATTGTTTATTAGTGGAGGGATATGCAGGAGTGGCCCTTAGGTGGATCTTTGGAGGATAAGAGGGAGTTGGCCTCCATTTTGGCTGATAGAGTCTATTGTTCTCTTCCGGAGCGGGACGTGTTGGCTTGGGGTCATGATCCTAAAGAGAAGTACACTATTGCTTCAGGGTATCGTGTTTTGGACAAACATGCCTTAGGTAGGGCCGAGGTTCCTTGGTGGAAGAATATCTGGAATAAATTCTCTTGGCCAAAATGCATTTTTTTTCTCTTGGTTGGTGGTGTATGGCAGGTGCTTGACTTGAGACAACCTCTATAAGCGAGGCTTCCAAGGTCCCTCTTTATGTTTCCTTTGTCTTAAAGATGTTGAGACTATTCCTCATCTTTTCTTTCAGTGCTCCTTTGCCAGGACTATTTGGCATTTTTGGTGGGGGGCCTGGAATTTGTAGTGTGGGGACCCTTCTTCTCTTGATGAGTTTTGGCAGAACATTGGGACCATCCCGATGAAGACTTCATTTCTGCACACAGTTTGGTCTATTGGTCCTAGTCTGATTATTTGGCATATTTGGTCGGAGTGCAACCGCAGGATCTTTTTGGATAAGAAGTTGTCAGTGCATCAAGTTTGGGCTCACATTCTTGGGGCTTTACATGAGACTTTGTATGCTAAATGTGATATGCAGTCCTCATGGATCTTGGAGATACTGGAGTGATTCGTAATCTAGGGATTTCTATTGGTAGTACTAGAAGGCCCAAGATTGGGTGGAGCAGATGTTCTAGAGGGAAGGTCTTTAAGGGAGGACATTGGATGCGTCCTCCCATTGGGGTCTTGAAAATCAATAGTGATGGGTCTGCAAGGGGTAATCCGAAGCACACTAGCATTGGTGGAGTGGGCAGAGATAGTTCTGGGGTGGTTGTGTTCTTCTTTTGGGAGTATAGGGGGCAACACTCTAATAACCTTATGGAAGCCCTGGAAATTCTATTGGCTTTGAAGAAGGCATATTCTCTTGGTTGGAAAAGGATTATATGCGAGTCAAACTCTCAAGTGGTGGTAGACTTGATAAATAGACGACATTTTGATGATGTTAGTTGGCAACTTGCTGTGGTGGTTAAGCAAATCACTAGTCTTGAAGATTTAATGGATTTTATCACCTTCTCTCATATCCCTCGGGAATGGAATAAGGTGGTCAATGGGTTGGCCAAATGGGATTCTAAAAAGAATGGGACTTGGTTGGTGGATGATTGGGACAGTTTACCAGGGGATCTTGCCCAAGACTTGGAGGGTTGGGTTACCAAGGATATAAGATGTTGCATAAATGCTTCTTGATTTCTTGTTTGGTGTTTCTTGGCCCTTTGGGGTCTCTTCCTACTTAATTATTTGTACTATTCTTGTTGATTAATAAATTTGTTACCCTCTTTTATTAAAAAAAAAGAATAGGTTAATATATTTATTATATTGATAAATAATTTAATATTATATAAAATTAGGAATTTTTTTCACTTATTCTTTTATACTTTTTAAAGCATTCTACTTATATCCTACTCAATTCTCCACTTTCTCATATGATCCATATCTATTATACTCTTCATAATCATACATTCATTCCTTGCATAGACTTTATTGCACCGTCATTCTAGATTATTCCCATGAGTACAAGATTAATCCTATAATTATGAATTTAACCATGCTTTTTTAAAATTCAAACTCAAGTAACTTAGATTTACACTCGCCTATTCCCTACTCATAACATGACCACACGCATACTTGCATGGCTATTATTATATAGGTCTATTTAAAGGCATTTATTCTACATCCTCTCATATAAGGCAATCACCTCTCATCTTAGAGACTATACGAAGCATTCATTAAAAAAATATTTTGATTGGAGCATTAAAAGGATGTTCATTTAGTTTAATATTATCATATAGGATATATACATGCTTGCTTATTGTTTGAAAATCCTTTACATGATTAAATAAATAAATTTGGGGGGAGGGGGGGGAGGGTAACTGTTAGGAAAATGTGTACACTCTAGAAATTTTGGTAATCAGGCCATCCCACAATAATTGGTCCCAAACTTGGGACATCAAATTTTTGTTCTTGGATGCAAGTAAAAACTTAAAATGGAAGTAATTTTCAAAAATGTAAAAGTTAGAAGGTCCCTTTTTATTTTTTTTTAGAAATTTCCATAAAAAGAATAAAAAGGAACCTTCATTTAAAGGACTTCTTTTTCTATTTTTGAAAATTACCTTCATTTAGAGGTTTTCTTATTTTTATGGGGACGACATACCTTCAAACAAAAGTCCTTCAATACCTTTGAAGGAGTTTCAAATGAAGGGCCCTAGGTAGATACCTTCAATATCTACTTCATATTTTCCACAAAAAATTTAGTTTCAAACCTCGGGTTGGACCTTCAAATGGAATTAACTTGACAAGATAATTTGCAAGATTGTGGTCCTCGAAACAAGTTTTCCAACAGGTATAATTTTAATATATTTTTATTTTATTATGTATTTATTTTCTAATTTTACTGAACATAGGTTTTTCACCGAACATCAAATTTTGTGTTCTACACATGTGGAAAAATAGTAAAATATTGAAAAAACTTCTAAAAAAAATTTGTGTACTAAGTATTGTTGTCCTTGTTTCAACAAAAATAAAAACGATATTTATACAGAACAAGTTGTGTTATGACATATACCTATGTCCAAATTATAATTACTCTTTCAAAGAATAATTAAAAAAATATGTAACAAAAAATTATGAAAAAAATCCATGCGCTAGATATTAAAGTTACAAATTTATATTTTAAAAATTAGAATTGTATCTTTTCTATAAAAAATTATGCATTACAACATAAATGGGGTGATCCCACAAAACTGGTTTATAATTTTGTTGGGGAAACAAAATTGTAAAAAACACCCCCATGAAGAAAGTTTTGGGTTTTGGGGGGTTCAAACGAACCTAAAGAGGGTTTGCTCAAACACCCTTTCGAGTGAACCCTATTAAATGATGGGTTCCTCATTTTTCACATTTTTTAGAATAAAAACAAAGAGAAATTTAAAAAAAGGGGGGTTCGCTTGACTCCTCTTCCCTTCGAGCGAACCCCCATTCATTTGAAAGGTCAAGGAGGCTTCGCTCGAAGGAGGGTTCGAGAAAAGCCCCCTCTTTCCCCCTTCTCCCCCTCTTGCACCAAAATTCTGTAAAAAATTTCCCTTCAAAGCTCAGGTTGAGGATGAAAATGGAGGAGACTTCATGGACCCAATTGGATGATGGTATTCCTCAGAACGAGCTATCCATCGAATATAATTTTAATATGTTTTGGTTTTATTATGTATTTTAATTTTTAGTTTGATTAAACATAGGTTTTTCACCGAAAATCAAGCTCTTTGTTTTGCACATGTGGAAAAATAGTAGATTATCAAAACTTTTTTTTGAAAAATATTAGTGGACTAGATATTGATGTCCTTGATCCAACAAAAAATGAATTTTGATGCATACAAAAAAAGTTATGATTTAGCCATTGAATCATGTCTAAATTGTAAAAAGTTTGACTTTGAAACTTAATTAAGAAAAAATATTTAATGAAATGCTTATGAAACCAATTCCATGAACTAGATATTGTAGTTATGAATCTAAATTCTAAAAAATTAGAATTTTATCCCTCATAGAAAAAAAATTATGTGTTAGCCAGTGATGTCACTCTTTAAAAATGATGTTTTACTGTTAAAAAATAGCTTTAGAAGGAGATGGAAAAAGAAGTGCAATATGATTCCAAATTTTTTGAAAAAAATATATTTAGAATCTATAGACAAAATGTTACAAATCACTAGTTTGCATCATCTTCAAATTCCTCATGGTTTAGCCACTATAGGTGCTCGGAAGTGAAGATTTAGTTTAAAAAAATCAGTTCAATGTCCAGTTTGGCAAAAACTGTAAACCAGTATGTGGGATCACCCAATGTCATTTTTTAAAATGTTAGTATAAAATAAAGTTATTAAAAACTACGTAAATAGTTTATTTAAATATATATATAGAATATACATACAAATTATCATAAATCACTAGTTCACATTATATTCAAATTCTTAACAACTTAGTGTTATAGGTCTCAAAAAATGAAGATTTAGTTAAAAATGTTGATTTTAATGTCCTACTTTGACCAAAAAGTGGGACTCATTATTATGGGATTACCCAACCTTTTAAAAGTATTTTTAAATACCTCTTATCCATAGAGTCAAGTAAATAACAAAAAAACAAGAAAATTAGAGAGAAAAAGTGTACAACTTGCATGATCATATTCATGGTCAGTAGAGATTATTTGTGCCCAAAAAAGCATCTTAAACATTCAAACTCACACCAAACTTAAACACAAACCTTTTCTAGAATGTGAGGCAAAACATTGATAGGGAATATTTGAATTTAGTTTCGAGTCATCTAGATTCTAGAGTTTTCACAAAATTATATGCCAAATTGAGCCTCGAGCTAAGTGTCATTAACCTTGTTTACATTTACTTTTAAAAATTATATTAGCATTTAATTAGCATGATAAATTTTCATTGAGCACACAACTCTAATTTGTTTAATCTAGGTCGATTTATGCTTATGTGTACACACATTTTTATTAGCCTAGATGAAACTTGCATAGAGCATATTTCCCTTTATAGTTTTTGGTGAACCCCTTTGATCCTAGACCACCCTAGAGTTTTACTTTAGGGTTAATTTCTCAATTGATTTAGGGTTTCAAAAATATATTTTTGGTTGCATTATCATATTTCATATCTTTTTAGGGTTTACATACTTTTCATTTCTCTTTCTTTTCTATACATCCTCTTTTAGGGTTCAAGATTCATTGTTTATCGCCACTTTCCCCCACTCTATCCACCTTTAGCTATATGATTAGGGTTTCATTTTCAAAACGTCACGTACCCCTAATATTTAAACTTTTGAATTTAAAAGTTGAGATTTGAGATTAGTTTTATATATTTTATTTATGTTATGAACTATTCATGATCCCAATTTTGGACTAAGGAGTTCTTGTTTAAACCCTTAACATGGTGGTCCAATATAATGAGGAGCTAAGATTTATTTTGATGATGATGTTAGGAACAACCAAGAGGAAAATTAAGATTATAATCATGATGCTTATGTGGCCAACCAAGATTTTGTAATGAGCTTGTTGATTTGGCCAATATTGAAAATCATACACAAGTAGTTAATATGATTCATAATGTGTTAATCCTTCCATTTGAATTATAGATCTTATAGGGTCTTAAAGTAAAATTATTTCATCTACTTCAACTAATTCATCTACCTCCTCCCCTGCCTCTACCTTTGATCCATATTCTAATATTACCCATTCTATCACCACTACTCATCCCTATAGTCCGTCTACTTGTGTTCCACCACATGTATCTTTTCTTTTTCCACCTCCAAACATGTATATGGCCTTTATTCCAATTACACACCTTGAGATACTTGCATATGAAGCACACATGGAAATGGCCCAATACATGGGTCGTAAAATCAAGGTGGATAATAAATGTATGACAATAGGCACATAGATAAGCATAATATATGCATAATTTGGGTGGATATACTAGAATGTGTATGTATATGTATAAGATAAAATATTATGTTTAGGAATGTGCATAAATAAATGGGTAAAGACATGGAGAAAGAGCCTGGCATCACACAAGATTGTGAGATTTATTGATATATGTAACTTTTTTAATATATTCTCTATAAATGAACACAAACCTAAATGGAAAATGATAAGGGTATCCAAAATTCACCATTATAAGTATACAAAATAAATTATCATTTGTTGCTATCACCCTATTGATATTATTTATTTACCAAACATGAGTATTATAATGAACTTCTTATTTGAAGAGAGTAATTGATAGCCTCTTAAGGTGGAAGCATAAAGCCTTGCCCCACATACACATTCTATAAGCTAAAATATACTAAACACCTTTGAATTACTATGTCCATGCTATCTATTTAAAGGCAATTAATTGTCTTCATTTGAAATCTTCTAACATTTAATCATTTCAAGCACTATTCATATATATCATCTACAAAAAGAATGCTAGGAACACTTTAATTAGTGTAATAAAACAAATAAAACCTACATATTCATCTAGAACATTTGCATGTTTGAATATTATTATTCTTAATCATCTTTATGACTATGAAGTTGTGGTACTATTAAAATGGTTAACCTATGATAATATGGCCCTTGCAAATTGATGATATCCAATAGGTAGTTATAAACATTGTTAGTTCTTAACACTCTAAAAGGTAAGGTGAATTAGAAAGCATGTAAGGAATAGGAGGGGAAAAAGCCATACTATCCTCATATAAAATAGGGCTAGTGAAATATCATCTCAATCATATAGCTTATGGTGTTTCATCTATTTATTACAAAACACTCAAGAGGCACATAATGACACAAATGAGGAATGTGTGTGCATGAAAATTAGTTTGGAAGTGATAAAAATCTTCAAAAAAATTGAACCATTCCCTCCTAATTACCATCATTTAAAAAAAAAAAAATTCTTAGATATAAACTCCTTCAAAAATTGAATACAAAAGCACAAAACTAAGCAAAAATGAACAAGGTAGGGGTGATCCCACAATACTAGTTTACAATTTTTTGCCAAAATGGCCACTAAATTGATTTTTTCTAACTAAATCTTCACTTTCGGGCACCTATAGCGGCTAAACCGTGAGGAATTTGAAGATGATGTAAATTACTGATTTGTGACATTTTGTCTATAGATTCTAAATATATTTTCAAAAAAATTGGAATCAAATTGCACTTTTTTTTCCATCTCCTTCGAAAACTAGTTTTTTTCAGTAAACACCATTTTTAAGGAGTGATGCTCACCGTATACAACATAGTTTTTTTCCATGAAGGATAAAATTCTATTTTTTTCGAATTTAGATTTGTAACTACGATATCTAGCACTTTTATTTGGTTTCATAACTTGTTTTATTGAATATTTTTTCCTTAATCAAGTTTTGAAGTCAAACTAGTTATAATTTAGACATAGGAGAACTGCATACAACATAACTTTTTTTGTATGTATCGAAATTCAAATTTTCTTTGTTGGATCAAGGATTTCAATATCTAGTGCATTGATATTTTTCAAATTTTTTTTTGATAATCTGCTATTTTTCTACATGTGTAAAACATCTAGAGCTTGATTTTCGGTGAAAAACCTACATTCACAAGAAATAAAAAATAAATATAATAATAAAATTATACTTTTTGGGAAGCTTATAATAAGGACTAAATACTTACAAAAAATAAATTTTAAATGAATTCATTTGATCCCCCAAAAGGTAAATCAAAAGTGGTTTTTTATTAGCATTTTGATAGGTGTAAAGGAGACTCCATTATAGGTATGGTTTAATACTAGTGGGGTTCTATCCAAGGGGGTTTGATCTAAGGTGATTTGATCAAACCCTCTTCAATTGGAATCCTTAAAATGGAACTTTTTAAGGCTTAAATTATTATATTTTCTAAAAATATGTGATTTTAGCAAAAAATAGAATCTCCCAGAAATTGTAAAGCAACATTGTGGGATCACCCGTAGATAAATATTATTGAACCACAAGAGGCTAGATGACACCATGCAATAGGCTATCAACTCGAGGAATGACATAATGGTCAGAACAATGCAATTGAAAGGGAAAGAACCTAAGATTTAATTGAGCGTGGATCCCAAAAACTATCTTGCTAATTTATTGTATGTGATTTTCAATATGGAATTCATTTTTTTCATTGATTGATTCATCTATTTAGGTTCCATTAAATTATTAGGGTTCATTATTTATGATAGAAAAATTTGTGATTGCTTATCAATGATACATCATTAATATACACATACATATACATTAACTTGTTGAAAAATAAAAAACAAATGAAAATAGAATTAAAACACATCATGACACTTATCTATTTACCTTTACACATTTTTCTTACCATATAAGGGTCAAATTTCACTAATTTTATCATTATTTTATACATGACCCAAGCATTCAAAAGTGGAACCTAAGAATGAAACTTGAAAAAAATTAACATAATTTTATATGTGCCTTCACAATCACATCATTGTTCATTTGCATGTACTTGCTTATCTATTGATATGAGCACCTAGTACTAATTATTACATGATGTTTATCAACACAATTGGGGTCATCTTGCCTTATTAGTTGGGTGATTATAAATTATTTATTATTCATACCAAGGTGATCCTAGAATAGTGGTTTACACTTTCTAGGAGATCTTGTTTTTTGTTGAAATCACATATTTTTAGAAAATATAATGATTTAAGCCTTGAAAATTTCCATTTAAAGGATTCTAATTGAAGAGGGTTTGATCAAACCACCTTAGATCAAACCCCCTTGGATAGAACCCCACCAGTTTTAAACCATACCTATAACAAATTCTCCTTTACACCTATCAAAAAGCTGATAAAAACCAACTTTTGATTCACCTTTTGGGGGATCAAATCAATTCATTTAAAATTTATTTTTTGTATGTAGTCCTTATTATAAGCTTCCCAAAAAGTATAATTTCAAATAAATTTAATTTGATTATTATATTTATTTTTTATTTCTTGTGAATGTAAGTTTTTCACTGAAAATCAAGCTCTATGTTCTGCACATGTGGAAAAATAGCAGATTATCAAAAAAATGAAAAATATCAGTGCACTAGATATTGATGTCCTTGATCCAACAAAAAAATTGAATTTTGATACATACAAAAAAGTTATGCTTTAGCCAGTAAATCATGTCTAAATTGTAACTGGTTTGACTTTGAAACTTAATTAAGAAAACAATATTCAATGAAATGCTATGAAACAAATTTCATGCACTAGATATCGTAGTTATGAATCTAAATTTGAAAAAAATAGAATTTTATCCTTCATAGAAAAAAAGTTATGTTTTAGCCAGTAACGTCACTCTTTAAAAATGATGTTTACTGTTAAAAACTAGATTTCAAAGGAGATGGAAAAAGAAGTGCAATTTGATTCCAATTTTTTTGAAAACAATATATTTAGAATCTACAAACAAAATTTCACAAATCACTAGTTTGCATCATCTTCAAATTCCTCACGGTTTAGCCGCTATAGGTTCCCGAAAGTGAAGATTTAGTTAAAAAAAAATCAGTTCAATGTCCAGTTTAGCCAAAAATTGTAAACCAGTATTGTGGGATCACCCACCAATTATAATATTTGTGGCTTATCACATTATCACTATGATCAAATGGATCATTACCACATGACATGTTAGCACCCAATGACACTTTACAATCTTATGACTATTGAGCCAAGTCAAGCAATACCACTTTTCATACAAGGAGAAATTTTCTACCCCAGATTCTCTCGTGTCCCTTTCATGATTGATGACTCTAGAATCAAGCTTATAGTTTTCTTCATTTTTACTTGCATGAAAGAAGCTACTCATAACACATTTTCCCTCTATTTTACAAATTCCTATTGAACACACGTGTAGAAGGATGGGACTTATATGATGACATTCAATGAGGTCCATTACTTTATATTGACTTAGATATCCTTATATGTCTAAATATTTACTTTGCATGCATGTTCAAGTGAGTTCCAAATACTTTGAGATCTATATGATCATTCTAGGTTTTACATGCACCTCAAAGTTTGAGAAAAATTTGATGGTGAAATTTATAAACCTACGAGATTTCCCATTTAATTTCATGCCCAATTCAAGAGAGTGGCTAAATTTATTTCCACATATTAAAAAATGATAATCTTGTGTGAAGTCAAGCTCTTTTTCCTATGCTCCCATCCTTCCATTTACACTTTGCTAATCATGTGATTTATTGATATCCACACACATTTTGATATGTTTATCTAGATTATGTATTTACTATGCCTATCTATGCACCCATGCCATACATTTTTATCCTTCTTTTTTTTACCATTCCCATGCCTCAAATCATTTTCATGCACACTTGATTGATCCCACCCACACCCATGGACCTTATCCCTAAAATATTAGAATTCAACTTCAAATTTTAGTAAGATTCTACCCATTTCTTTTCCACCTACAATTGACTAAACACATTTTTGCATGATTTATTGCTTTTTCCTTATATTTAAAGACATTCAATTATAATAATTTGACATCTAATATTTTGATTGTTTTAGATATTATTCAAAAAAAGCATGCTATGAATAATTCAATTGGTGCACTAAAATGAATTAGAATATGCATATTCATTTATAGTATTTGCATGTTTGAAGATTGTTGTCCTTAATCATTTTTGTGAATGTGAAGTTGATCCTATCAAGGAGGTCAACCTAGGAGAACATGACCCTTGTGACTTGATGATTTCTCATAAGTGTATATAAGTAAGGTGAATTAGGTGATTAGAAAATAGGAGTGTATACTGTACCAAATAAAATTAAGATCCATGCCTACAAAAATAACCTAGACACATATATGGAACCCTTTATAGAGGCGGTTGACTATTTTGATCTCCAAGCAAAGCATAGATAAAGATATATATTTTTATTCTCAAGAAATATAATATAGATTTGAGTACATGAATAGATTTATTCAACGTCAATATTCCTAAAGTAAGTGTTATTGACCTTCTCTACATTTACTTCCTTAAATTAATAAATCACCACACTTACCATTATTATTAAA
Source organism: Sequoiadendron giganteum (assembly GCA_007115665.2). NCBI lineage: Eukaryota > Viridiplantae > Streptophyta > Pinopsida > Cupressales > Cupressaceae > Sequoiadendron > Sequoiadendron giganteum. The sequence goes on from CM021108.1 coordinate 115,573,045, forward strand.
TTATCTAGACTAATTTACACATTTATATATGCATCTTGTTAGATTAACCTAAATTAAACTAAGGAGAGATTATATTCCTTTAAAATACCAAATATCTCAAATTCTACCACAAACCTATTGCAAGTTTCATATGTCAAACAACATTACCCTCTTTGAGTTAGCATCACCAACACAAAAATAGTAAGGCTAAGGGAACCTACTAGCTAATTTTACATTAATGTTTAAAAGATTGATAAGCTAGTGAAGCTAAGGCTTCATCCTCTATTTAATTAAAGTGTATATTTAATATATTATTTTTCATAATCAACATGATATATTGTGGTAATACTATTATTATCTTGAGGACAATAATAAGAGTAACACAATGCAAGTTTGATAAGGATTTATTTTATATTTAATTTAAATGTTGATATTTTATATACTATTTGTTGGAATCAACATGATAGATGTGGTGACATTATTATTGTCTTTAGGACACTAGTAATAGTAACATAGTGCAAGCTTTAATATTCACAACCCTATTAATTAGTTTATTATCTTGTGATGGGATTGAATCCCAAAACCATTTCATGTTGGACTTTATGGATAGCATGCTTCTTGATGTATTTTGAATTATGATAGTCTCATAAATCACTTCATGATTTTTCTAATTTAAGCCCATAATAAAAAATGGAACATTTAAGTCATCAACAAACTCTCCATCAATGTTGTGGTCCTCCAACATACACACATATCCCTATTGAGTTGTTTAATGAAGAAACTCATCTTTATGCGATGTGTGATATTATAAAACCTCATTTTGATAGATCATACTATCTAAAACATCTTAATGTTCAGCTCTCAACTATAAAACTAAGAATTAGAAGTATCACATATACACCACACATCATTCTAAAGACTATCTCCATAATCTAAATGGATCATGAGATAAATAAAACTTACCACGTTTGAAATATTCAATTTTTAAATATCTTTAAAATTTGATGAAATTACAAAATAAAATTTATTAAAAAATATTTAAATAATAAAACAATGATCAATTTATTAATATTAATCTTAATAAATTCTCAGTCCTATCATATATTTTTATAAAAAAAAAAAACAAGATTCAAACATATTATATATACCTACAACAAAACTCACAGCTTTTATTTGACCACCACAAAAGACAGTTTTATCTTTGTATTTATCTTTTTATTGATAGTTAGTTTCTTTTTTTTAATTGGAATAAAAGCTTAGTTTCCAATATTTTGGTGTGATCCTAGCGAACAATACTATCTTAAGAGAAATATATGTTATCCACTTTATCCTTGTTCAACTTGCCCTGTTAAAAGTCCTGAAAGCTCATTAAGCCTTCGGTGGGGACCCCTTTGCTCTACACAAACGAATTTCATCACTCTTTTCGTGTAGGAGCTTAGCCATGTTAATTGGACCGTGGACGGAAAAAAATATCGAATACGTCAATCAAGGCAGGGTACGACACAGGTTCAAATCTCCGGAGTTCGAAAAATAGCACACAAAGGAAAGCTTCCTTAACGCATTTCGTTGTCTTTTAGCAGAATTCTTTTATTTTTACAGAAATGGAAGATGATTAAGCATAGGATTCTTCGATGAAGACGAGTATGATGCTAATTCCAAGGAAAGTGATCTAATTGTTGAGTGTGGTCGATGCGCAGGTCCATTCAACGAAAGGTTTCAATCACAGATAACAGGGGCCCCGCTCAAAAGTGTAGTATGCTTGAATTGAATGTGAATGCAATACGCCTAAATAAATAAATAAACAGAAACGATTTGACTTGTATCTTGTTTTTTAAGAAAGAAAATCAAATGTCTCATTCCATGTTCCCATTCCTTCCCAGTATGTACAGTTACAGAGATTTCAAAGAATGACTTCTGGTACAATTTTGTAGTAAAATGCACTACATAGACCATTATTCAAGAAATTCATTACATTAAGTGAAATCCCCCTTCTTTAATACAAATTCGCATTATAATTTATCAAGCAGCAAGTTTACAACCAGCAAATCTGACAGTAAGAAGTAAATATAAAATAAAGCATGAAATTTCTGTGCTAGATTCCCTCCGGAATTACAGAAGAGGACTAGAGATTAGGGTAAATAAAGGACTCACCAGGGCTTGATCCCGAATTTCATGATTTGCATGGACGACGTTGGATCCATTGACGGCCATGGCTGTGCTGTTCCACTTTGAATTTTCCTCTTACCAATGCAAGAAGAGTTGTAAAGGAAGATAAATACTCGTAAAGTTCGGCAATGCCAAGAGAGGATGAGCTGGAAAGACAAGTCATGCAGGCAAAGTTGCAGAAAGCCAGGCTGTTAAATAACCACCGTTTATTGTCAGGAAAATGCAAGTGGTTGACAGACGTCGTGTAGAGAAGGAAAGGCGGAGATTCCTGAATAGTTTACTCAGGTTAGTTCACAACAGTGACACAAAGATTCTCAGCTCTTAAATCACGTTAACCCATAGTTACCTGGGCACGTGTCAAGAACTTATTTGTTAATGCTTGTTTGATTTGAACATTTAACTATTCCAGATTCTTTTAATACAAAAAAAAAAAACTATTCCAGATTCGAGATCCCCACGCGCAAATCAAACAGATTCTACATTGCTACTTAACTGTTTATTTTTTTATTTTTTCCCTTTTCTTTATTGAGTAAGAGGAATAAAATGTTCTATGAAAGGTTTTAAAAGTTTTGATAGCTAAGTAAATAATTAAAGAATTAGAGCTTGCTTGCACTTTGTATTTTGTGTAAAGTCAAAGTTGCAAGGAATGTTGTGGAATAAACTAGCATGCAAATTTGAAAATTCAAAGTAGATGCACAATTCCAACTCACAGTGGAAATTTTTGCATGCCAAATTTTCGGTTGGAGTTCGTCTTAAATTCCTTAGCCCATCTCCCCTTTGTCCTTTTTGTGATAAGGTTGAAACCATTAAACATTATTTTTGGATGTGCCTCCATGCTAAGGAGTTGTGGACTGCCCTTTCTTCGACCTTACCTACCTTGCTTCACTTCACATGGTCGTGGTCCGCTCTTCTCGGATCCTCGGGGTTGCACAATTTGATTTCCAATTCTTGTCGGCTTATCATAATAAAAATCATTTGGAGGATTCGCTGCCAGGTTGTTTTGGCTTGTCCCTTCTCTTCCCTTGCAATAAAAATCTTGATTATTTTTTCCAATTTGCATACACTCTTGTTGAGCTTAACCAGTGATCTAGAAAAGAAGGGCAACACCAATGGTGATCATTACCTACAAGTGAAACATATTTTGCCACAATTGCAGATTAATCTTGGGCCTACTTCTCAACACTTCACTCAGGTGTTTTCCTTGTACACATCTATATGGCTACTAATAACTCATGACAATTCATAGTTGGCTTTTGAGGTTTACAATTAGTTGCCTTCTAATTGGGGGCATGTACATGTTTATGAAGGATATTGTTGGCTTAGCTGGGTATTATCCTCCATTAAGGTTGCAGTTGGTCAAGTGTGGTAGTCTTCCTAGGAGAAAACTTATGTTTGATGTTTGTTGTTTTATTGTCCCTTGACAACTCACCTATTGCTATTAGCTTTGGTCATATTTCGTAGTTTGCCTAGGTGCAAAGTTGTGGTTTATGGTTGCAATTTGTTCCTTTTGGTCTGTTGTTATTGTTGTGCATTAACTACTCAATTGTTTTGCAACTTTTTGTTGCTCATGGTATGTTCTAATCTTTGTTTCTGATGTAATTTTTTTGTTGCTCATGCTATGTTCTAAACTTTATGCCTGATGTAATTTTTTTTTCTTAATCTAACATAAAAAGAAGTTACAAGGAAGGTTGAAAATCTTGACAATTAAGTAAAGAATTATAGAATTGGAACCTTGATAATAGGTTCATTAGTACAAAAGGAATAATTCTAGGCATTTACATTTTGTTTAAACTTATATGAAGATCTTAAAAACATAAAGGCATGGTTTGGGTAGAGATTCAAACTTCACAAGCATATTTGTAATTTTGTGTAAAAGTGTTGATCACCCTTGAAAATCTAAAAGGCACCATACAAGTACAAAGAATTTGTTTTCCTTGACACTTGATGAACTCCACGGTTTGAAGGAGGGGATTTCATTTAGTTTTGCACGCATAGGGCTTGTGATAACCTTTGCACTCCCAAAGGCTTGATAAGATTATGAAGTGAAAGATGTAGAGTTTCTAATTGTGTGTGCACCTTCAAAACCAAATTTTATTGACATCAAGAAATCAAGGTTCCAATCCACATTTGCACTTTGTGCAAAATTACTTTAAAATTGTAAAACTCAAATAACCTTATGAGATTAGACTTTTAATTTACTTTTGCAAATTCAATTTTATAAACATTTAGGGAAACATAATGCACATGCACCCACATTATGCCAATGAAAGTTCACCAAATTTTGTACTTCAAAGGTCTAAATGCACATGAAAAGCAATGAAGAAGGTTGCAAATACTAGAAATTCCTTGAACATATTGGTGTAAGCAATTTCTCTTCAAAGAAGTTATAAGATTAAATTTCTTATGTAAAAATGATGGTAGGTAAAAACGCCAAATGTTATCCAAATTGGCAACACCATGATCTTCAATATTTTTGTAATTTTAAGCCCAGATTCATACGTTGACATACCCTCCACTAGGCTATAATCTAGGTTTTGAACATGTTTTAAAGAGAATCGATGAAGTTTCTAGACCATCCCATGCTGAAGCAAGTGGAAAAATAATTAGGCAATGTTCTTGCACAAGTGCACTTTGCTAAGGTGTAGAAAGTAACTAGATAATGTGCTTCCAAAAAGTAATAATATAGATAGAATCAAAGAAAATTTCAATAGTTTGATTGGTTAATCCCTAGAGAATTATTTGATCATTTTCCCAAATTGAACAAGTAAGGTTGGTTTAAGGAGTTTTTCTTTTCAACAAAATGTAATTCATTTGAAATTATGAAGGAACTCTAGGATGAATAAATTTGAAACAATTTTTTGTTCAAACTTTTCCTTATCCTATAATTAGGGAAGGGGAAAATTTACAATAACTTTGTTGAGGATATAACTTGTTGCGCTTATCATGTAGCTATTTTGACCTCCAAAATAGAAGTCCACACTTGGAAAAATAAACATTTTCCTAGGATATGGACTACTATAGATAAAGATCATCCTAGAAGGGACCACTTAAGTACAATTTAAGTGATGTTAGATCCTCCAAGTTTAAAACCTTTGATGGGGAATTTCAAGGAGAAAAAAATAATTGACAACAAAAATGTAGATAGTGGATTGCTAATGTTGATATGTGTATCATAAGATAAAAAGGCCAACTTATGATCAAGCCAAGAAGATAGGTACCATGAATTATTTATTTTGGGCTAATTCTATCATGCTTAATGAACCTTTTATCCTTAATTTGGACTATGATTGCTACATTTATAATTCCATTTCTCTAGGGGAAGCAATGTGCTTCATGATGGATATAGATAAAGACAAGATTTGTTATGTTAAACTCTAATAGATATTTGAAGGAGGGTATGTGTAGGATCATGATGGGCCAAAAAGTGGCAATGAGAAAAAATCACGTTTTGGATCGGCTCAAAAACGCGAAAATGGTCGAGTTGACTTTTCTAGCTTCGGGTGTCAATACTTCTACCTGAACCAAAAACCAAAGCTAGTTTCCACAAATCGGATATCCGATCCAAATCGGATATCCGATTTCTTGAAACTGTATATAAAAAAACAATCGACTCTTTAACTTTATTTCTCACAGTTCAACACGGGCGCAAAAGGAAAAACCCAAATCCGATATTCGATTTGGAAGGTATGTATTTGGTTTTTTCAATCTTGTAATCGATTTTTCAATAGATTCTCTTAAGTTTAAGTAGGTTTTATTAAAAAAAATTCAAAAATACAGTTTTCTATTGATTTTTTTTAAAAACTAGCGTTTACATTGATTTTTTATTAAAACTTAATGTTTTGAAATGGATCTTGATTAAAAATTAGTGTTGTTGATGTATTTTTATCAAAAATAAGAGTTTGTTATTGATTTTTGTGAAATAGTATGGTTTTTTTTGGATTTTTATTAAAAACTAGGGTTTTTTTACAATAATTTCATTTATATTGTGTAATTTCAATTAGTTTAATTAGTTTTTAACTTTAATCAGGTATTATGGCTGCAAATGTAAATCCACAAATGTCAAATGCTCCACCACCTTTGCAGCCACCAATTGAAGACTTAATTGGTGAAAAATTGGGGCAATTGAAGGGCATTTGTGAAATTTATCAGACAATGCCTCGATTGAGATATATGACAAACACATTGAAGGAAATAATTAAAAATATAGAAACCCTCTCCACCCAACATAATTCCTTTTATTCATGGCGAGAAGACATGAGGGAATATTATCGATGTGGATTGTCTTACAATGATGTGAAAGATCTCCAAATAACCAAATCCCAAATAGCCTCTTTATTCATTGACCCCCGCACCGGTTTGCCAGTGAATGTTAATAAAACAAAACTTTCCATAAAATGGTGCATGCATAGGGACATTGTAGCTGACTTTTGGGATCGTTGGTGTATGGTTTTTGATAAACCACCGAAGAATAATTCCGACATACCATTTTACTTTATTAAAAAATTATATGTTGAGTTTGTGTTAGGGCATCATGTCAATTACTTTGACATTAAACCCTTCCAGGGCGTCGGTGGAGGTATGCCCCAGGATAGACCAGGGGTAGTTAGAGTAGTCCCACACCCAAATGTTCCCCTTCCTCCCCTTCCTTCGAAACCTCCAATATATCATCCATAGATTATCTAGGATGCATCCACACAGACTATTCAGGCTCTTCACTCTTTGAGTGGTCATTTGGTTTCACATGCTTCTACAGTAGCTCAGCCACATTTTGGTTATGTTGGAAAAAGCTCGAGTGCTACTGCATCATCCTCCTCAGGTCCACATATTTGTGTGCCACATACTTGCACTATGTGCCGCCAGATATGCTTGGGTCCTCTTCTACAACCCGCTGAGCATCCCTTGAACACTTCTGATTATGACCTCCATGATGTGGACATTATAGATCAGTCGAAGAGGAGTGGAGCGCACCCTACAGAGTCCTCTCCTGCTAGAGAGGGAGATGTTGGAATAGTGACACAGGTAAGATTTAAGTTGTAATTTCATAACTTGCATTTGTTTTTAAATGAATATTAATAAGAGATAGTATCAAGTACTAATATTTATTTACATGGTCTATTTAATAGCTGATGTCTGAGGAGAAGCTCACATGGGTGACTGATAGCACCCTTAGGGCCATTTCATTTGGCTTGGACACACATGCAGTATATATTTTCGCACTCACTCGTTTACATTATATATTATATACTTGCTTGTCATTTGAATTTTCATTAATGAAATTATATAATAACTTATATGTTTATCTTGTTTTCCTCCTCTAGGAAATACCCAGTGTGAGTGAGGTGCAGCCTCGTCCAGACTATGGAGGCACAAATCTAGATAAGGGGAAGGTAATTGAACTCAAATTGGATTGAATTAAGATTTTAAAGATCTTATATTGATTATACATACGTCGACATAGATTGGTAGTTTCATATGTACTTGTCAATTTTATTTACAGGCAATTATGAGCTTTACAGATATGTTGACAAGGGACACACCGCCTAAAGGAGTAGTTATTGGAACACCTCAAAGAGTAGGTGTTGAAACACCTCAAAGAGGAGGTGTCGAAACACCTGAAGGAGATAAAGAAAAAGATCAACCTAAAGAGAAACATGTGCTTATTTTATTTTGTATTTGGTAAATAAGTTCTTATTACCAATAATCGTATGCTAACTTGGATCAATTTTATGTTTTTGTTCACATATATAGATTGGCATTTCAAAAGTTGATTTGGTATATTCTAGGACTCCTGACCCTTTGAAGAGACGTATATTTTAGGTAATCAAGATTTCAATTATAGAGTTCAATTAAAATTCAATGTATATTGATTTTGATGTTAATTATTCGATTTTAAATTATATAGTATAACTAATCTCAATTGTGGTTTGAATTTTTCTTGTGCAGCTACCTTTAAGAGCCAACGAGTGCTTCAAAGAGGCTCCATTTTGATGATCCACCAGTAGTTTAGGATGAGATAGACATTTTGGCATGTAAATTTTGAATACATATTGAGATGGCATATGCCACATTTTGTAAAACTTTGTTTGAGTTGGTGTCAATGCCATTTTTGTATATGGACATACACTTGATTATTGGATAATTTGATATATAGAAGTTGACAATCAAAATTTAATTTGTTCCTCATGTGCATGATTAAACTCTTTGAAAATTTTATCTTGAGCAATGGTTAAATATCAATGTACAATAGCTTAAAATTGAATGGTTATATTATGTAGTTTATATTTATATCGTTGATTACATTGCATTACACATCTTTCAAACTCAAATCATTACTTCACATTGCATAACTAACAATTAGATGTTCATAGATGAAAAAATTTCAATTACAATATAGCTTACAAAGTCAACCTAAGCAGTTACACAATTACTTCACATTGCATAACTAAAAACTATGAGCAGTTGTCAATTGCATTTGTTTGTCATTGAATTCTATGAGACCACATTTCTTTGAAGCTTTTTTTCAAATAGTCCACTGCCTTGTCTATGCTACCACATTTTTCATACATGATAGTGATCACATTAAGTTGTAATAAATTAAATGATAGCCTATGGCTATTTAATTTATACTCATTTTATTTAAATGGATGAGGTCGACCTTCCTTGATATTATTTTGTAATTTATTATTTTCAAGAGAGGCCGACCTCCTTGAAGAGTCACCTTATTTTGTATAAATACGAGGTGATGTTTGTTCATTTCCTCAACCAAGTTCATTCAGTATAATTTGCAATCCAAGCAAAAGTTTGCACTTGAGCAACAATGCTTCATCTTGCAGCAGCAGGCCGATTTCAAAGAGAAGCATATTCGATTGTATCTTTGCATCTATGAGAGGTGCTATTATTCATTGTATCAAATTTAGCCATGAGCTGGGCCTGAGTTTTAAGAAAATTTCTTGTTGTGTTTATTGTCTTATGTGTTTCATTTTTTGAGTGCTTTCAGTTGTATTATCTAATCTCTAAGTTGAAGACAACGAGAGAAATGGTCATATTGTTGATGACAAAGATTTGACCATGTTGGCTCTTAAAGGTCTTCCTTCATCTTGGGAGTCTTACATTCAAGGAATCGGCATGAGATCGAAACTTCCCAAGTTTGATCGGTTGAGGGCTCGTTGTATTCAAGGGGAGTCAAGGTTGGTTGCCAGAGGTATTGGACGAAGCCCTACAAATGAAGACATTCATGTTCTTTCCGCTCAATCCTCGAAGAAGGAAGGAAAAGGAGGAAAGAAAAGATGCTTCAAGAGGAATGGAGATAAAGGGTCAGATGGTTCTCCTGCATTCAAAAAGAAGTGGGACCTCTATCGTGTTTACTGGGATACAATTTGCTCAAAGTCAGTCAACTTGGATTTAACATTGGTAGCTCTGCAAACCTATTCAGAATAGAGTGATCTGAAGAGGACATCCCTAAATCTTGAACTCGTACGACCCAATGAACTATTACAACATGTTCGGATGGTTACGTTTATGCTAGGTATGGTTCTCTTTTGCACCCAAATACGTCGAATCGCTTCGAGCTGCATTGGAGCGGCGTTTTCCCTTAAGAGTCCAAACTGCTAAAAGGAAACAAACTTTGACAAACTATTTCTTGAAAAACGTGATGCTTATAGACTCTTCATTTGAGGATATATGATCGTGTTGAGACCATCTACAATAACCTCTCTCGGTTTTTGCTATCTCAAAGGCGTTTTCTCATGGTGCTGAGTTTTTAGTTGAGGGAAAAGTTGCCAAATGCAAGCAGTGTAAAGTTGCAAAGTGGTGCAACTTTCATTCTTGAACTCGTACGACCCAACAGACTATTCCAACACATTTGGATGGGTATGTTTACACTAGGTATGGTTCTCTCTTGCACCCAAATATGTCGAATCGCTCCAAGTTGCATTGGAGCGGCGTTTTCCCTTAAGAGTTCAAAGAGCTAAAATGCAACAAACTTTAACGGACTATTTCTCAAAAATCGTGATGCTTACAGACTTTGTTTGAGGATATGGGATCCTGTTGAGACCATCTACAATAAAATCTCTCGATTTTTTCTATCTTGAAGGCGTTTTCCTGTGGTGTTGAGTTTTCAGTTGAGGGAAAAGTTGCCAAATGCAAGCAGTGTAAAGTTGCAAAGTGGTGCAAATTTCATTCTTGAACTCATATGACCCAATGGACTGTTACAACACGTCTGGATGGGTACGTTTACGCTAGGTATGGTTCTCTTTTTCACCCAAATACGTCGAATCGCTCTGAGCTGCATTGGAGCGGCGTTTTCCCTTAGGAGTCCAAAGTGCTAAAAGACAACAAAATTTGACAGACTATTTCTCAGAAACCGTGATGCTTACAGACTCTTCATCTGAGGATATGGGATCATGTTGAGACCATCTACAATAATCTCTCTCAATTTTTGCTATCTCAAAGGTGTTTTCCCGTGGTGTTGAGTTTTCAGTTGAGGGAAAAGTTGCCAAATGCAAGCAGTGTAAAGTTGCAAAGTGGTGCAACTTTCATTCTCGAACTTGTACAACCCAACGGACTGTTACAACATGTCCGGATGGGTACGTTTATGCTAGGTATGGTTCTCTCTTGCACGAATCACTCCGAGCTGCATTGGAGTGGCGTTTTCCCTTAAGAGTCCAAAGTGCTAAAAGGCAACAAACTTTGAAAGACTATTTCTTAGAAACCATGATGCTTATAGACTCTTCATCTGAGGATATGGGATCATGTTGAGACCATCTACAATAACCTCTCTCGGTTTTTTCTATCCCAAAGGCGTTTTCCTGTGGTGCTGAGTTTTCAGTTGAGGGAAAAGTTGCCAAATGCAAGTAGTGTAAAGTTGCAAAGTGGTGCAACTTTTATTCTCGAACTCGTACGACCCAATGGACTGTTCCAACATGTCCAAATGGGTACATTTACACTAGGTATGATTCTCTCTTGCACCCAAATACGTTGAATCGCTCTGAGCTGCATTAGAGCGACGTTTTCCCTTAAGAGTCCAAAGTGTTAAAAGGCAGCAAACTTTTACGGACTATTTCTCAGAAACCGTGATGCTTACAGACTCTTCGTCTAAGGATATGGGATCATGTTGATACCATCTACAATAACCGCTCTCATTTTTTTCTATCTTGAAGGCGTTTTCTCGTGGTGTTGAGTTTTCAGTTGAGGGAAAAGTTGCCAAATGCAAGCAGTGTAAAGTTGCAAAGTGGTGCAACTTTCATTCTCGAACTCGTACGACCCAACGGACTGTTCCAAAATGTTTGGATGGGTACGTTTACGCTAGGTATGGTTCTCTCTTGCACCCAAATACGTTGAATCACTCTGAGTTGCATTGGAGCGGCATTTTCCCTTAAGAGTCCAAAGTGCTAAAAGGTAGCAAACTTTGACAGACTATTTCTCAAAAACCGTGATGCTTACAAACTCTTCATTTGAGGATATGGGATCGTGTTGAGACCATCTATAATAACCTCTCTCGATTTTTTCTCTTGCAAGTCGTAGCTCTTGCATCAGAAAACTCTTACCCAATCAACTTGAATCAATTACATCGAAAATGAAATTCACAATGAACTTTTTACTTTTTTGTTTTTCAAAAAAGTGGCAAGCCACTATAATTTTTTATATATAAATAGGAGATATTACAAAACCTAGTTCAAACGAGCATACCAACAGGAAAGAACTAGGAAGAAAACCTCTGGTTGTAGCTCGATTAAGTATAAAAATCTTTTTACATTTTAAACATACCCTTTATATAATGGGATACATTTGAACCATATTTCAAAAAACATCACTGGATATAGATTATGCCTATACACAGTTATGACCTTTTTACATTGTTTTAGATTTCAAAATTCAATTTTTACAAAATTTGCCTATTTGAGGCATTCAAGGCACAGTCTTCCACAAGAGTAGTATGTTGGCGTTTTGGAGTGACAAGCACCTGTACAAACCATCAAGGTAGCAGTTAAACTACATACAATAGAAAATATGCTTAGAATAACCAATTGATATTATTGTAATTTGTTAAATACCTCTCTGAAAGGATCAGAGTTGCCTATTGTTGCAGCAGGTCCATGATCAATCGTGCTAGGAATATCGCAAAATTTGTCAAATGATAAATCTATATTGTAACAACAAAAAATATGCTTAGACTAACAAATCTATATTAATCTAAACAACCTAAATGATGATGAATTGGTAATGCAAACTATAAACGATGCTTTGAATAACCAATCTGTATTATTGTAATATGTCGCATACCTCTTTGAAAGGATCAGAGTTGGCTATTGTTGCAGCAGGTCCATGATCAATCGTGCCAAGAATATCATCACAACAAAAAAGAGGCTTAAGAATTGTACTTTCCATTCTTGAATATGCTATTCAAGTGTGCCTGAAGGGTCATCTCTTTGCTTAAGAGTATCCAATATTGCTTCATGATCAGCATTACTAAGTGTCCATAGTTGTTTTGTCTTTGGTTTGGCATGATGCTTCAACAACTTAACATTTGTTGCTATAGCAAGGTGTGAATACATGAGAATGGTTTTGTGTTTCTCATAGTATTCAAATGCAGGTATGCCATTCTTTCTAATCATGTATGTTCAGAACCAGGTTCCTGCAACCACAAATGAACCTGTAGGATACACGAACCCATCATCATCTTCCATCGATTGTGTTAGCTTTTGCTTTACCCGCACACATCGAGCCAACCAATATTCTGATCTCTCTTCATTCCCCTGCGGTGCAACAACTGCAAAAACATGTCTTGGATGTAGTAGATCTGAAAGTCGGTCATAATCAAGTGAACTTCCATTGTGTAATTTGTCATGGATATAGTTTGAGATAAAGGAGTTAGATATTGTGGAACCCATGTATCCACCCACTCACTTGACTCGCATTGATCCCACTCGCACTGAATACAACTCTGACAAAAGCAAGCCAACTATCATGTCCAAATGGTCCATGTGCTTGCATCTGAGCTTCGAAATGAATGCATCTTTGAAGAATCTTTGATTGTATGACAATCCAATCTCCCTCCCAATGTACCCTCAACCAACCAAAAGAATTTGTGCACTATTGAATCAAGTGTCCCTCCCTGTGACAATGCTGAACTACACCAATCAATAATAGAACGTGCATCACTAAATTTTTCTCCTGAAATCTTCAATTGCTCCTTAAATAGAGCTCTCTTTACACATGCACCTGCTCCATCATGCTCCCCTTTCCCATGCCCAACTTCAAAAAAACTCCAAATATTAGGTACACCCCTCTCTACATGCATTCTACTCAACCAATAAAACATACAAGCATTCTAGAATTGACCTGTATAGTTATCTGACCAAATGAGATGTCGACCCAGTGCTATATCATGCTCCTGCAAAAACTCAAAAAAAATCTCGAAACAATGTTGGACATACTCGGACGAGTGAGATCTATCATCACTCATATAAAAATGATACTTTTGGATTATCTTTTGATCCTCCTCTATACTATCAGGTGCATGTCTAAATGTTATGTGGACAAAAATAGCAATCTGAATGGAATTGTAATACTGAGATTGTACCTCATTTTTTGGTTGCAATGTATAGTTTTCAGCAAAATCAACCACTGATATAATAGTGCCAATCGAAAAAGAGTCCTTACATATCCTGAACTGTTGATCCAACCACTGAGACCTATGACTACGCCTTGCATATTTGTGAAAAAGATTTTCCTTAAAATCTAAAATAAAATCAGCAACACTGCATTCTTTTGTAACCAACTCGCATCTAGAACCTTCACCTCCACTCTGCAAAGTATATTTGACTATCTCATATCTCTTTTTCTCAACAAGATTCTTTCCAAATTCATGTTCGGAACCCTCATGAAAACATTGAACAAACTTTGACAAGCCACCACATTGTGAGCACTTCGCATTTAAAGAATCATTTCTATAGAAAAAGGAACCATCATCCCTAGAACATAAAAATAGATCTAACAAGTCCCTTGATGATTTCGAAAGATGCATTACACCGCACTCCTGCAACATTTCATTAGTATGCAAAGTAGAATGGATATAGCATAATAGTTCATGGTACATTGAAAACTCCACATGGTATTTGCAACAACAAGTATTACGAATCTTAAGAGGCACACAATAAAATGGCTTCAAACCTTCAAAAGTTCTTTGTGAGATTTCCATATTTGGATGTGTTTAAATAAATTTGTTGAACAACATTGTTTGGCTTGATTCCAAGAAATGTTTAGGATGCGGTGTATGGTCTCGATTGCCAATTCTTCACTTTAAAACATCTTTTGCATTGGGTGATACTCTAGAGTTATCATGCTAAAATTGTTGAATTGCCTGCTTTACATTATCGGTTAGCTTCTTGTCAACACGTGTAAGCCTTCCGGCAAAAGCCCATGTATCATTTTGAAGAGGATCATCTATTCTTTCTCTTCTTGCAAGTGCTCTATCCAAAGTTTTATGATTTAAGTCAAAATCAATACAAGTTTGTCTCATAAAACGAGCCTTTTTCAATTGATGGCTTACTAGGGCAGTGGTAATGACTCTCCGAGCAGCTCTCTTATCTTTTTCCTTGTTACTTTTTCCAATAGACTTGAGAGCATTAAAAAGATTTTTGACAATAATAGAATTTTTTCGGTCCTCTTGTTCAGACGAATCTTCAATTTGGCTAGCAAAGGTCTCATCTTTTGCATCTTTAGCAATTGTACAAAAAGTTGGCATTGCTCGGTCAATGTCTTATCGCTAAAATATTGGTTGAAAATTATTGTAGCCCATAACTGAATAGTTCGTGTTGACCTCTTGCCTTGAAAATTGTTTATAATGTTATCATCAATTTCAACTAACCATTTAGGGGTCCTTGAAGGTCTTGAATTTGGAATACTTCTTTCTTCCACATAAGGTTCTTCATTTCTCGTGTAATCTGGTGAAATACAATTTACACTTGCTTCAATATTATGTTCAACATCTTCATTTCCAACATTTTCACCTTGAACATTTTCAATATCAATTTGAACAATTTCATTCCCAATTTCAATATCATGTTCAACATCTTCAATTCCAACATTTTCATTATCAATTTCAATATTTTCATTCCCAATTTCAATATCATGTTCAACATCTTCAATTCCAACATTTTGATTATCAATTTCAATATTTTCATTCCCAATTTCAATATCATATTAAACATCTTCAATTCCAACATTTTCACCTTGAAAATTTTCAATATCAATTTGAACATTTTCATTCCCAATTTCAATATCATGTTCTACATTTTCACCTTGAACATATTCAATTTCCTCTTCACTTGAAAGACCATAGGGCTCAGGTTCACCAAGATTTAACATACCTTGTCTTTTCTTCCTATGAACTTCTCTATCTCTTTGTCTATATCCTTCAATTTGTTCTTTTGTCAGCTTTCTCTTACGTTTTTGCTTCCAATGACTGCTGCTCCCCATTATACCAAATAAAAGATGCTAAAAAATCATTATGTATGACAAATTTGAGTACAAGATGCTCCAAAAAGTTTATCTTTGTCTCTTCTTGTCTGAAACCGCACGTTTGTCGCCTGCAAAGTGCTGCAAATAGAATGCAGGGTCCGTTGGAATGCACAAAAATGAGCCACATGGGGTTTTTCAATGGCCCACAAATCCGATATCCGATTTGTAAAACATGCTCTGCAACGGTAAGATTTCACCTCTGCACAATGAAGTTTCACAAATCGGATATCCGATTCAAATCAGATATCTGATTTGTACAAACATAGACCAAAGGGAGAGGGAGTGTGGGTGAGGGAGAGAGAGAGAGAGAGAGGGAGGGAGATAGGGAGAGGGAGAGTGGGAGGGAGAGTGAGGGAGAGAGG
>CM021108.1:115589092-115696821 GCA_007115665.2 Sequoiadendron giganteum
GAGAGAGAGAAGTGATTGAGTGAGAGACTTGAGAGAGATAGAGGTGGAGAGAGTGAGAGGGAAATAGATAATATTTAAATATTTTATAAATTGGTAATATATATATTTAAATATTTATGGATTAACTAAAATATTGAAATAATATTAAAATATTTATAGATTAACTAAAATATTGAAATAATATTTAAATATTATACATTTAATAATATATTATATATTAAATACATAATTCGGTAAGAGATTATCATAAATTGTATATTAAATATATTACATTATAAAATTTATTGGATATTATATATATTAAATTATAAACTTAATTAAATTTTTAAATCATATATTAAAGATTGTATAAATTGTTTTAAAACTGATCTAAAAGATATCATATATCGAATTCAAATCCGATATCGGATTTGAATCGGATATCTGATTTGAATCGGATATCTGATTTGAAATGGATATCTGATTTGAATTAGATATTCAATTTGAATCTGATATCTGATATCCTAAAACAAAATTTAATGCCTCGGTATTAGGCTCGAGATTTGGTTCGGACCTTCCAATCTTAAAAAGTCAACACGTAAAACGTGTTTAACAACTTACCTTACTTTTCCAAACTTCATCCATGTGGCTGACGACTTTGATTTTACCTAAAATTGATGAAACGAAAAGGGTTTGTAAAGGAGCTTCTTAGCTTTCTACCAATATAAATTATATTTTACTTGGAATCTAATAAATAATTTTTTTTTAATTTTTTATTAGAATTACGAGTAAAGTCCATATTGATAGTCTGATAGAAAAACATCTATAGCTTTCAACCGGTATCACATTTTTTGAATCCAAAACATGCATCACATTCTATGCTTCACATACTATATGATTAAAAAAACAAATTAGTTCCATTAAGTTTTGACCAAGTTAAGGTGGCCAGATATACGAGTTTTTATATTTTAAAAAAGTTGTAATAAAAAATTCATAATTAATTATTTATTTGAAAAAAAATTACAAAAAAATATGCGTCACATCCGTACATGAGTCCTCTATTTATATCTAAAATATTATAAAAAAATATTATGATTTTATTATGGTTAGGGTGGTCAGACAGACACCTACTTCTTATTTTTTCCTTGAAATTTTTGTACTACTGCATTGAAATTTCAAATTTTCACCAAATAGATTTTTTTTTTACAAAAATTAACCTAGTAGTTTAGAAACTACATTCAATTTGCCACAGATTCTATTCTTACATATTTTTGAAATAATATAGATAAATTATTCAAATTTTTATGTCAAGTTGCCCAACTCTAATTTTCTGAATTTTCATTGCCACTTAAGGACCTGTTTTTTCCATGATGATACTGCACATACCCAGGAGTAGACCCCAATAATAAGGGAATAAAAAAGTGAATATTAAAGTTCCTATAAGGACTAAACTCAATTTGGATGCATTCTCATTGAACAATTTAGGTGTTATAGAAGCTATAAATATGGTATCTTGTTGGTATGAAGATATGATAGCTCAAGGGATAATAAATAAGATAAAGTTATGTATTTACAATACAATACATTGTTATTGGTTATACCATATGTAACAAAGAAGTTCAATGTACTATGTAACAAAAGAGATGCATTTAGAGGCATTGCACCAATCAATCTAATATATTGTATGTGTCAAATGCTTAACTAGACTTGACTAGGAGGTGATGTATAATAAAATAACTTACATAAGAGAATAATATAATATGAAATATACAAATAATTAATAATAATAGAGAATAACAAGTCACTTCAAGGGGGAAAACCTCTAAATATCTCCAATAAGAACACAACTTATAATATTTAATGATAATAAACTTATCACTAGCTCCTATATATACCTAATTATATCATGGCTACCACCTAGGATGGCTTTGATGCTTAATTATAACCCCTAGGATGACCTAACTACCTATATAAGACTATAATAATGATTATATAACTTAATTAGGAGTTAAGGTAGCCACAATATAATTACTCAAAATATTAAGCACATATAGGATTAAGAGAGTAGCATGCCCCCTCTTCAAAGAAGTAGTATCCTTAGCATTGAACAAATGTGGATGTCTCTGCATAAAATCCTCATTTTCTCGTGTAATATTTTTTAATTAGAGAGTTCTTATATTTTATCAAATAATCTATGGTTTCCCTTGTTCTTAACCTCTTGGTGCATATTTCAAGAATTCCCATAGGATCTAAAATAATTCTTCCCTCCTCATCAAGCTCTAGTTACTCAACCTATGCTACATTTTTTTTCCCAACAATCTTCTTCAAGCATGAAACATGGAAAATTGGATGAATTTTTGTTGACATAGGTAACTTCAATTTTTATACTACACTACCAATCTTCTACAACACCCCATAAGGGCCATTATACTTGGGTGTAAGATTGCTATCTTTCCATTTCTATTTTAGAGAAATTTTCTTATATGGTTGTACTCCCACTTAGACCCAGTCTCTCACTTCAAATTTTTTTTTCTATGGTGATGGTCAAAGTATTACTTCATTATATTTTGTGTCATTGTCAAGTTCTCTCAAATACTAGCAAACACCTCTTTTTGATGTTGAATGTGCTTCAAAATTTCAAACCTTTGGTTGTTTCCTCAATGAAGAGGTGATCGTTGTGGTTGGTACCCATATAGTGTTGAAAAATGGAGACATCTTGGAAGAATTATGTAAGGAAGAGTTATACAATCATTCTACTAGTGGTATCCATTGAACCCATCTCTCTTGTTTATTTGAGGAAAAACATTGGAGATACCCTTCCAAGCATTTTTTGACCACCTATGTCTACCTATAATAAGGGAGGCGATATGATAAAACACAAGCTAGTTGAGTTCCCAAACATGAAAATAAGTCAATCCAGAACTTACTTTTATATATAGGATCTTGGAGTCTCATATAATTTATGAATAGTATTCATAAATATTGTTGCTATAGTGCTTGCTACCAATGGGTGCACACCAAAGCACAAAAGTATGCATATTTGGTAAGGTGATCCACAACAACCATGATGAAATTTTTTCCTTTAGATCTAGGAAAACCTATGATAAAATCCACAAATAACTCCTCCCATCACTAACTTGGGGTAGATAAATTTTATAGAAGACCTAGAGTCTTAATTATCCCTCCTTTATTTTTTTACATACCATGCATTCTACTACAAAGTTTTGAACATCCCCTTTTAGCTCCTCCCAACAAAAATATTTCTTAATTCTGTGATAAGTTTTTAGGAATATAGAGTTCCCACCTATTAGATAAACATGTACCTCTACCAACACCTTAAACTTAAGGGTTGAATTATTGCAAAGGTATTGCATGTCCTTGTGCCATGCAAAAAATCCTTTCTAAGCAAATTTGTTTGACATGGTTGAATCTTGTTGGAGCACATCTCAATGAGAGTTTGAGTATCTAAGTCCTTCTCCTATTCTTCTCTTTCCTTTTTTATATAATTTTATTGTACTATAGAAATAACATACATTAGTGACTATATGGGTTCATCTAACTTTGATAGAAAATTAGCCACAACATTGCCCTTGTCTTTCTTATATATGATCTCAAAATCATATCCCAACATCTTTGTGACCTATTTAAATTGTTGTTCCTCATATGAAAACCTCTATTCTAAGAAATATTTAAGGCTATCATGATTTTCTTACCTTTTAAAGTGTCTTCCCATTAGATAAGGTCTCCATTATTTCATTGCATGCAAGATAACCAATTTCCTTCTCATAAATTGGTTTCAATTTTTTTTCCTTTGAGTTGGAGGCTCTCAAATTCTATAGGTCTTCCTTCTTGCATGAGTAATACTTATATTAAATAACCTAATATCATATTTCACAATAAGTGTTTTAGAAAAATCTAGGGTAGCTAGGACTAGATTCTGTATCAACGTGAATTTGCACCCCTAATGCAAATTCCCTTTTACCCCCTTACACTTTAGAAAAACAAGTCTGTAGGAAAAATTCCACATAAGCCCGTTGCCTTCATTCCACTTGGCACCTATTTTGAGCGTCAATAGAGGTATTTCTGTCTAGGACCCCCACATGGAGCGTAGACGTTTGTGCGGCGCACTAACCTCCCTAACAGATTCTGGCATCTTGATCCTGCAGTGGTGTTACCATTCCTATTGGGAGTCAATTTTTAATGCCCTCTTCGGCTGACCGACTCAAATATGGTCATTTTCTTCCCTCTTTCCTTCATATTCACTATTCTTGCTTCTATTTGGCATCTCTTGGATCTTTGGACCTCTCCATCCTTTCTAGCTCTCTCTACATCCTCTACAATCTCTTCACAACCTCTAAGCAGCTTCTTCATTCATCACTTTACACTTCACAGCAACAACATCAACACTCCATCACTTTAGTAGAGCAAGTGTGGAATGAGACACGACGATAGTAGAGGCTTGAGTTCCTCTCATTTTCTCCCCCACGAGGCTTGAACGATTTGGGTGGAGGTGGTAAGCTTTCACTAATCTTCTCTATTACTTGGTTGAGTAGCATAACACTATTTTGTAGTGCTTTTGTGTTTACTTATTTCCTACATTTCTATCTATTTGGCTGTCCGTGGAGGTGGGAACACCAAAAACGGGGGTTTGACTAAGGCAAACCCCTATATAGCCCCAAAATTCTCTCTCTCTCTCTCTCTCTCTCTCTCTCTCTCTCTCTCTCTCTCTCTCTCTTGTGTGCAGGTATTGAAGACATTCACGAGCTGGAAGCTTCATCATTCACACGTTCGTAAGTGTTTCCTTTCCCTTTTCTATCCTTGTCGTTATCTTTTCTATTTTAGTCTATTTCCTTTATCACATTCTGTTTCTTTCTAGAAGTTCTTAGCAATCAACTTAGAAGTAGCCACTTAGCCATTTTCTGTGATAAACCTGCTTTCTGGTCCGTACGAGATGCTAGAGCGCTACACTGTGGTTCGTATTCTACACTGACGTCCTTTGGCCAAGAGCTTGTCGATTTGTCCAGAGAATCTCTATAACTTGCTCTTTTTGGTTCTAGAACTCTCGCTGCTATCCTTTGAGGTGTTGGGTTTTTGCCTGAGCTTTCTAGCTTGTTTCTCCTTCAGCCTTGGCATTTTCTTCATGTTTATGATGTTTTCCGCCATATCGTGGGCCACCCTGTTCGACAGTTGGGTGGTGTTACGGCCTTACCGTGGCGGTCTTCATCCTTCCTGGCGATGGCGTGGTGAAGTGGTGGTGGTCTGGAAGACTCTTACCTCCTTACCACGGAGGTGGATCGATGGTGGTGAGGCAGTGCGGTTAGCGACGGGCTGGCAGAGCGAAGGCTTATCGCCTTACCGCAGAGTGGTCCAGTCGGTGCCGAGGTAACATGGTGAGCGGAGTTGTCGGTTGGCGGTCTAGCGATGGTTACTGCCCTACCGTGGTCTGTGCTTGGTGTGACCGCGGTGGTCACGGCGAGACCGCTGGTGGTCTACCAGAGTGGTCATCACCCTACCGCGGGGTGACTTGGCGCTCTCTCTAGTAGCATGGTGAGACTGCTGATGGTCTGGATGGGCGGTTACCTCCTTACCGCGGAGGTCTGGCGGTCTGGGTGCGGTAGCACGGTGAAGCCATGACGGTTAGTGCCGATCTTTACTGCCTTACTGCGAAGGCTTGTACCTTAAGCTGCGGTGATGCGGTTTGACCACTGACGATCTGCGATACAGTTACCGCCATACCACGATGGGCAAACCAAGCCCAGCGATAGTGCGGTTGGAGGCCGAGGTTTGTGCAGGCGATTACCACCATATCGTGTGGTGGGCCAGATCGGGTAGCGGTAGTGCAGTGAAGTGAAGGGTGAGCTCGGTCGAGCTCACCGCTTTACCGTGGTTGGGTGACTTGGACTCAGTGGTGTGTTGTTAGAATAAGTGTCAATAACTAAAACATGAAACACACCAATGAAACATTATATTGAAGAATCTAATTAACTAAAACAATCTAAATTATGCAAATTCTTCAAAATCATTCCATTGTCCTCTATCTTCAGTGTTTCTACATAAATTATTTGCTCTCAGTTTTGTTTAAGCAACAACTCAGTAGAATGACCACTCCAAGAATGAGTATTATGCAAGCTAAGAAATCTAAAATCCTATTCTAAATGATTGTAAGATGATACAACTATTGTGCAACTAATGAACATGATTAAGCTATGAATTGAAACTAGATTATTCTGCTTGATTGCTGGAGATATTTCACTATAATGCTCTTACTATGCAACTAAAATCTATATTTTGGAAGAGCCAAGAGGCATTATTTATATATTTTCAGAAGGAAAAAGCTTTGTTGGCAAGCTTCAATGGTTGAGATTTAGCTTGGAAGAATGGATGGTGAGAGATGGAGAGGTTGGAGAGAATATAGCTGCTGGAGAGAAAAAGATGGATTGTGTTTTCAACCCACAAAACCTCCTCATTCAAAAATGGAGACAAACATGGCATTTATCTTTTCATTTATGAAAATTGGTTGAAGTTTGAGGATAATTGCTCAATTAAATAATAATTTTATTTAATTTCTTGTGACATGTGCAAATGGAAGCTTCCAATTAAATATAAATATTTAATTATATGTTTGGAGAATATTTTAGAAGCTTTCTTAATTAAATATGAAATATTTAATTAAGTGTATGGTTAGGGGTTCTGATATTTGAAGAAATGTATTTGCTTTATATAATAAAGTAATGTGATAATTAATTAAAATAAACAATGGTATTTATTTAATTAATTAAGAAGACATGGGAAAATGATAATAGTGAGTGATTTATAGAAAAGGTGAACATTTATAAATAAATTATTAAATTTATTTAAATGTAGTTGAATCAAGAAGATTAATTAAATAATGCATTATTAATTAATTTACCAAGCTAATATGTTGTGACCATTTTTAGATGTGTACAGGCGGTAGCGCGATAGGAGCTCAGGTGAGCTCGGGGCAGTTTTTGACCGAGTTGGACTCGGTGTTAGAGCGACAGGCGAATGACAAGGTGATACATGGCAGGATGGCAACGACTGATTAACCAAAGATTGAAACAGTGATAGACAATGATTGCAGGCCGTGGAAATAGAACCCGATTAAGGTGATGGATTTATTGCCTGGGTGGCTCGATGCAATCTGTGTAGATCGGATGCGTGCTTAGCTATTCGATGCATGAACCCAAGGGTCAACGATTGGTTGGGTCATTGAATGTGATGTATGGCTCGGTTAGACATATACATTATGATAAAACCAAAAGGTACTGAGTGAGAGCCATTGCAAGAGAGAGAGGCGTGAAGGGTGTTCGAGCAGTATGCTAAGGCATTGCAACTATGACCACTCAGTCTCTTGGATCTGATCGATGTGAACCTATGAGGCTTGAGGCTGGGCTGGCCAAGAGGCTGGCTGAGACAGTTATTTCTGAGGAGTTGAAGGGAATCTATTTAGTATGTCAGATGTATGACATTGCAACTATGTGAAGGTTCTGGTTTTGTGTTGCCTGCTATTCTCTAGATGAACAAGATGTGAATCCTATATAGGCTATGAGCCTAAGATTGTATTGTAACTATTTTCTATTGCTGAATAATACAATGGCTCGATCTTTTGGAGTGTGGGGTTTTTTACCCGAAAGGGTTTTCCCCACATATATCTGTGTGTCATCATATTTGTCTTTCATGCTTATCTTTTTGTGTTGAATCTGTTATTGTTATGCATTTACTTTCCTCAGTAGGATCAATGGGGGATTCACTGTGCCTGTTTCCGCTTTATGGTATAGTTGTGTGTGTCTTTGATGTGATTTTGAATTGAAATCACTAAGGCACTACTGTCTTAGATGTCTATCTTGATGACAAACCGACTCCTTATCCCCAGCATGAGGTGGTTTAGGGAAGTTCGCCCCTTGAAGCTCTCTGAATGAAGAGAACTCGTGAGTAGCGAATCCCCCTTCTCTACATTTTGGTGAACTTGACATGAAGAATAGTGTTCTTCAAAAACTGGGAATTTATTTACCCCTACTTGGCGGGGTCATAACTTTTGACTCGGTGCTCGGAATTCAGAACCGTCTGCACCATTGGAAAGATCTTCTAGAGAACTAGTTTAGTCCCTAAAATACTAGTGCCTTCGGCAATTCAATTTTTGGGACCAACGCAAGTTCCAAACCAAAATTCTACCTCGAAGACCTCAAAAAATGTGAATTACTAGAACATAGAAAATACTGAAAGAAGCCATAATGAATTTAATATCTTCTTTTATTAGTTCTGTATCTAATTTTTTTCAAGATATTAATGATGTTCCATTTAATGCATGTGATAGTAACTTGGCTTTGCCCATGTCACTTTGTATCTTTGATCCTTCTCATGAGAGTCCTCTCGCATCAGAGTCCTCTCGCATCAGAGGATATCTTGTTGCAAGAAGATGAGATCATTGATACCTTTCTTAACATTACTCTACCTTCTATTTGTTTCAATGCACTCTCTTCTAGAGATGATGCATTTGTGAGTGATAAATATTCTACTCGTTCCAATGCACTCTCTTCTAGAGATGATGCATTGGTGCATGATGAATCTCCTACTCATTCTAATGCACTCTCTTCTAGGGACGTTGCATTTGTGAATGATGAATTTCTTATCTACCCTAATGCACTCTCCTCTAGAGATGATGCATTAGTGCATGATGAATCTCCTTCCACATTTGATCCTATTTGGATTGATGTTGAGAATATGTCTTCGAGTAATTTTTATACTAGTTGTGATGATTTTGTAAATGCAATCTATCTCTGTTGCCCCTCAAAGGCCTAAGAGACTGATCGTTTACCTAACTCTAGCTAGACCTTCTCTTAAAAGGGTTTGTTCTATTGATGGTGTTCCATTTGATAGTGATTACCTTGACCTTTCTAAGGCTCCCTCTCATAGATCGGTAGCTCATACCTATGATACTAGAATGAATAAACAACTAAGACTTTTGCAAGCACCTAAACCTACAACTAAAGCACCTAGTGATAAAAATCTTGTTGAGCAACCGTGTGTTACTCTGGCTAAGATCTCACTGTGGGACTTGCTTCAGTCTGCTCTGATTTATCAAGGTATGCTTCAGGAAGCCTTGAAAAAGATCCTCTTGCCTTCTTCCGCTAGGCCGATAGATGCTGATGCGTTGATGGCGTATATTCGTGCGAATTTGTCGAATATTACATTCTATCCTCAGGAACTCCCGCCTTCAGAAGTACAAAAGCAAGTGGACCCTCTAATGATTATAGTTAACATTAATAATATTGGCATTAGACGTACTCTCATTGAATTTGGTTCAACGCTTAACGTATGCAGTATTGATCTATTGCCTAAGATTAATGTTGATCCATCTTCTCTTAAGGATTATTCTGTTGTCATCTGTGGGTTCAATAATGTTGTGCGACAAGCTCTAGGTATGATAGTATTACCTTTACAGCTTGGACCTATTATTGTACCCACTCTTGTATATGTCATGTCAAAGAAGTTACCTTATAACCTCCTTCTTGGCAGACCATGGATTCATGCCATAGGTGTAGTCCCATCTACCTTGCATAAATCAATTACGTTCATTTACAATAATAAAGTAGTCACAGTTAAGGCTGGCCTTGATGCTAAGCACTTGTGTGAGATGGTAGTTGCTAGTCAGGTTTCGATTGTGCCTACTCTTATTCCTTTAGTATCTTCCAATGCGTTGATGTTTACTCCAGCAATACCTACTATAAAGGATACTCTTGAGATGGATGTCCCTAAAGAAGATCCTTTTGAAGCGAGAAACCTTGAGTCTGCCTCTTCTCAAGGGAGTGTGTGTCTTGGTGATGATTGGGGTCCTTTAGACTTTAGAGATTTCTTCATTCAGGAATATAAAGTCGACCTGATCCGCTTAGACTCTTCAGTGAAATCATTCACACCCGTTATAAAAAATGATCAGTCTTTTGCATCACAGGATAATGTGAATGTGAACTGTAACGTTCTTAGTGTTGATCCTCCTTCTAAGGAGGATGATTACGCCTCTGCTAAAGAGGATAATGCTGACATTCCTATCAAGAAGGATGATGATGATTCCATAGATGAGCATGTTCCCCCTTCCTAGAATAATGCTCTCTATATAGATCCTCCTTCTCATGATTTGCAAACACGTTATGGCCTTGGCTTTAAGCTCATCTCTAAGTATGGGTATGAGCGTAAAAGTTGTGGGCATAACAGATAAGGCATTCAGGTCCCTATAGTATTTGCACCTTGCAAGCGTAATCTAGGGCTTGGTTGCTCGAATGAACAGTCTAAGAAGAAACTATGGTTGAATGTTGATGCAATGTCTCAACCTTGTTCTAATGGATTGATCTATCCTCCTTTGTCTTCTATCTTTGTATCTTCTTCTTCTAAGCAGTCAAGCTTTTCTCTACAAGAGAAAGGGTTGCTTCCCGCTCCTCATCCCTTATCTGAGCAAGAGCGTATTTTGTTGTGGCTTCTAAAAGCCTGCTTAATTACTCTTCCTCCTCCTACATGCAAGAAATTCCATAAGCATGATAAAACAAAACATTCTGTCTGTGCATACCATCAAGTGCCTGGTCATTCCACTAGTGAATGTAAGGCATTGAAGGATAAAATACAACAACTTTGTTATCCAGGTGCCATCGCTCATTGATGCACCTACCTCTTCCTCAAATGACAAGTGATATTGGGGTTTACCTCTATCTTGTTCTAAATATCTTGCATGGTTCTCCTCCCCTTTATGTTGGGGGCAGTAATAACTTGTCTTGGAGATGTGCGTCCTTCTTAAGGACCTTGTCTCTCTCTATGTCTTTTGAAAGAAGTGTCCCTTGAGCGGATCCCCTCTTCTTTTGAAGGGTTCCCGAGGGACCTCTTTGAAAGATTTTCTCTCGAATGAATTCTATGGCGTCTAGCTTGGGGGCAGCCCAACTAGATTGGCTTCACACCTTAGTGTCTAGCTTGGGGGTAGCCCGACTAGACCAGTTTCACATCTTTGCGTCTAGTTTGGGGGTAGCTCGACTAGACCTATTTTACATCTTTACGTCTAGCTTGGGGGCAACCTGACTAGACTTCAATTTTCAAACAACGTGCATCCCTTGATTGGACCCTCCTTCCTTTTGAAGGGTTCTCGAGGGACCCCTTTGAAAGTATTATAACTTAGCAATGGTCTGCATGAATATCTATTCACTAGCCTACGGGACCACTTCCTGATGTGTTCTATCTACGGGTAAACATGTCACCATCTCTGGCTCTGCGGAGTCTCCTTTTCTCGGTTTCCCTCATGTGAGATCTCTTGGGGGATACCTTCCTTGTAGGTCTACAGGTTTGTAAGGTGCTTCACTTAGTCTCCCTCATGTGAGAGCTCTTGGGGGATACCTTCCCTGCAGGTCTACGGGTCTGTAAGGAACTTTCTTGGTCTCCCTCATGTGAGAGTTCTTGGTGGATACCTTCCTTGCAAGTCTGTGGGTCTGTGAGGTGCTTTTCTTGATTTCCTTCATGTGAGATTTCTTGAAGGATACCGCCCTTTCAGGACTATGAACTTGTAAGGTACTTTCGTGCTTCAACTTTGTAGTTTCTCGAAACTATGAAGCCTTTTCCTGTACTTTTGAGTTTTCCAGACCATGCTCTGCTTCCTTGTCAGTTCAGGTATACATCTCTTACTCTATTACTTCTTTACTATTCTACTTTACTGAAACACCCATCAACACTCATGCTCACTAAAGTGGGGGAAAAATGTATCAACGTGAATTTGCACCCCTAATGCAAATTCCCTTTTACCCCCTTACACTTTAGAAAACCAAGTCCGAAGGAAAAATTCTACATAAGCCCATTGCCTTCATTCCACTTGGCACCTGTTTTGAGCGTCGATAGAGGCATTTCTATCTAGGACGCCTATGCAGCTTGCAGACATCTATGTGATGCACTAACGTACCTGATAGATTCTTGTGTCTCGAGCCTGCAGTGATGTTACAATTCTCATTGGGAGTTGATTTGTAACACCCTCTTCGGCCGAACGACCCGAATATGACTGTTTTCTTCCCTCATTCCTTCATATTCACTATTCTTGCTTCCATTTGACATCTCTTGGATATTTGGACCTCTCCATCCTTTCTAGCTCTCTTTACATCCTCTACAATCTCTTCACAAGCTCTAAAAAACTTCTTCATTAAGCACTTTACACTTCACAACAACAACATCAAAACTCTATCACTTTAGTGGAGAAAGAGTGGAATGAGACACCACGACAACAAAGGCTTGAGTTCCTCTCATTTTCTCCCCCATGAGCCTTGAGCTCTTTGGGCAGAGGTGGTAAGCTTTCACTAATCTTCTCTATTACTTGGTTGAGTAGCATAACACTATTTTATAGTGCTTTTATGTTTACTTTTTTCCTACATTTCTATCTATCTGACTGTTAGTGGAGGTGGGAACACCAAAAATGAGGGTTTGACTGATTTAAACCCCTATATAACCCCAAAATTCTCTCTCTCTCTCTCTCTATCTCTATCTCTTATGTGCAGGTATTGAAGACATTCACGAGCTGGAAGCTTCATCATTCGCACGTTTGTAAGCGTTTCCTTTCCCTTTTATCTCCTTGTCTTTATCTTTTCTATTTCAGTCTATTTCCTTTATCA
The DNA here is from genome assembly GCA_007115665.2 of Sequoiadendron giganteum. Taxonomy (NCBI): domain Eukaryota; kingdom Viridiplantae; phylum Streptophyta; class Pinopsida; order Cupressales; family Cupressaceae; genus Sequoiadendron; species Sequoiadendron giganteum. The sequence goes on from CM021108.1 coordinate 115,601,719, forward strand.
TATTCTGTTGCTTTCTAGAAGTTCTTAGCAATCAGCTTAGAAGTAGCCACTTAGCCATTTTCTATGATAAACCCACTTTCTGGTCCGTACGAGACGTCAACGCACCTCTTGGACGCCAGCGTGTCGTGTCGTCATCTGTATTTTGCATTAATGTCCTTTGGCCAAGAGCTTGTCGGTTTGTCTAGAGAATCTATGTGACCTGCTCTTTCTGGTTTTGTAACTCTCGCTGCTATCCTTTGAGGTAATTTAGGGCAGTTCGTCCCCTGAGGCTCTCTGAATGAAGAGAACTCATGAGTAGCGAATCCCCCTTCTCTACAGATTCATGCATACATATTTATTTAATTATTAAAATGTCATTGTAGCTATCTCATCCCACTATAAGGAATCATTCTTCAATAAACCCATGAGAGGTGATTTTATATTCCACCATAATTCATGACACAATGATGATAACGAATTGTAAGCCTTAATAAACCCCATAGGTTCTTGAGGGTCCTAGAGATACTTTCCACTCTAAAATAGCCATAATCTTATGAGGGTCCATCTTAACTCTCTCATGAGAAACAATATGACCCATATACCATACTTCTTTAACTCCAAACACATAATTGGATGGATTAGCATACATTTGATGCTACTCAAGAATGTCCTAAACTTGATTTACATGTTACAAAAGTTCTTGTTACCAGATTGTCACTTATAGTTCAATCGGGTAGAGTTGGCTCTTTTAAGTTTCAAATGAGGGAAAAGAAAAGGGGCATTTTAAATCTCTCCTTCATTGCATTGAAATGCATAAAAGAAATAACTCAGAAAGAAGCATTTACAAACTACTGCATTTACATAGATGTATGTAACATAGAAAGGATTTGGATGTCTTTTCTGAACAAGAGGCATCTTTATTAAATGTAAAATGTACATTGTCTCACACAAGCCATGAGACTGAATTTTTCTTATTCAATGCAATCAAGAAAAACCTATACATGAATAAGTAAAAGGAAGTAAAATGTGCATATAAGGAGAATGACCAGTCATTGCGTGAATGACTGTTCGATGTTGTCTTGTTCTGATGCTACTTGAGTTGCTCATCCTTCCTAGCTCCTCATTGTTCCTCATTCCTTTATTTGACAATAGCAATGATGTTAGAGCAATTCTCTAAGCAATGAAAAGGCACAAAACTTACATGAACATTTACCTATGCATGTATAAGTTGATCTCAATGTGCTTTGAAAAGGAAATACATACTTGAGGTGTCAAGGAAAATCATGAAAGTCATCATACACACCCAAAATAGGCATTTTGTTTTCTAACATGTTTGTTTCATGTGCAGCTACAGGTGTAATCATGTTTCTATTTCATTCATTAATTCAACATATGGGATAAAATGTGGCTCTCACAAGGGTTGAGCCCAATATGCTATTTTATTATGAAATTCTGCATATTTAGATAAGTGTCAAGAGATAATAATCTTAACTTTATCATAGGCATATCCACCTCTCAAGTCCTATTATTCAGGTACTTGAAGAATACCATTACTAAGAGGTGAATATGCCTATGCTGAAGATGTCTGTCATTATTCTTTGAAGAATCCATCAAAATATATCAAAAATAACCTATTTTCAGACAAAACATGAAATGTCTTGAGGGCAATAGAAAGGAAGTATAGTGAACAAATAATGAATGAAAGGATAGTATCACTAGAGGATGTCTATAGACTGCAAAGGTTGACTGTGAAAAAGTATGCAAGTGAAAAATATAAAGATAGATAGCATGATAGTTTATCAACAGTTTGAAGATATCATTAATGAAGAACAAAGGACATTTATGTTATCAAAATTGACAATCAGCAAATAGATACTTGCGCCTACATAGCATCCTAGTTTTGGACTATAAATATAGTGAAGATAAATTCTTTATCATCATTCACAATAATTCTATTCACTGTCATGAATTTTTAGTCTTTAGTAATCGGGATTAGGGGTTGAATTACAAGAATGTATACACTTTTGGATATGGAGGGACAAGAAACACATTTTTATATATGTTCAGATATTTCTACAGGAAACCAGAGAAGATACAGAGGAGAATCTCCTGGTACATGAAACAGGAAAAACCCAGAATGGAGGGAGAAATTAAGTGCTTTTGTGCCTTTCAGGAAAATGAACAAGCCATGGAGCTATGTAATGGTAATCAAGGAAAATATACCTAGCTTTTGCAAAGTCTCAGCCTAGAAATGACAGTGTCCCTAGATTAACTATGTTTCATGTTGAAGAATGTCAAATGCTTACAAAGTGATGCTAAGTGAAATCTCTGCCTCTGTTAGTAAGCAAAAGATGAAAATTATAGACCCATAAAAATACAATGATGTAAATGAAACCTTTTGGGGTTTTGACCCATATGGAGTACTTTAAATTCGAGTACCTGCAGTTCAGAAGTGGGTAGCCCAAAAAATCCTTATTTACAGAGAGCAAAGAATGCTACAGAAAAAATGAAGTGAAACCCTTGTCACTTTAAAATGGGGAAAGGGGTGAAATAAAAGAATCATTATCTTTTATACTTTCTGCAAACATACAAGCCATGACTATGTGAATACATAAGAAAATCATTATTTTGCTTATAGGACTGAGCCCATGAAGAATGAAAGAAAAAAAAAACTTTAGCCACAAAAACCATGAAATTACTAGAGGAATTTGGTGAGTTTTGGTCGTGGCCATTAAAGTAGAACTAAGAGACAAAGCAAATTTTAGAAAGAATGAAATGAGTTTTTCTATTCTATAGAACAATAAGTGAGTATGGTACGAGAATGGAGCAAATGAGATAATGTCTTCTTCTAGAGTGCTTACCCCAAAAAAAAACACAGAGTTGTTATGTGTCCAGAAAAAGTAAAGGAAAACTCATTATTTTTGCTATAGTTAGAGCCTAGGGCTGAACTATGGCCATAAAATAGGAAAAAATGAACCACATTTATGCATTTTCCTACAGTTTGGGGCTCGTTTTCAAGCATTCTTCCCTCAAGAAATGCAGATTAATGGTAAGAATTTTGCATTTATAAAACTTACCCGAGCTTTTCTATGTTCCCTCTATACTGGAAATGCATTTGAGACTTGATAATCTACCTCGAAGACTTCCAGAGTTACTCCATGGTTTTCCCTGTTGAAACCCTTGTCGGCTAGTAGCTTCCTCGAGAAGCTTCTAAGGATGTAAAATAAAAATGCCTTCACATCTTTTGCCTTGCTTTGTTTTAGGGTTTCATATTGCCCTAAATCGGATATGTGATTTTTATCACATTCCTTTAAAATTTCATTGCTATGATTAATACCTTTGTGGTATTCCCTTTGACCTTTTAAATGCTCAAATATTTAAGTATTATTTATGCTTTGCAAGGTGTTTAAGACTAAGTCTTAGTGAATTATGTATTTTCATTAAACATGTATGGTCAAGTTTGACCATTTCCTTTTTATTTTTGCATTGAAACAAAAGTGTAAATACATTATTTTCATGATGATCTTATAAATCATTAAAATCATGTATCTATTTTCTTGCAAAAATGTGGTACACACTCTTTATAGCCTTGATGAGGACTTGTTCAAGGAGTTATCCTTCTGAGATTTTGTTATGCTTTGTTGCAAGCATATAGGGAGGTTGTGAGTTAGTTTCCAACATGAGGAGAAGATGTAGGGTGTTGTCATCACCTTGTTGAGAGAATATACACTTTCTTAACTAATTTTTGAGCATTTTTAGAAGTGTTTATGGTTTGATTAAGTCATACTTGAATTTTTCACCCATTTTGAGCTCATGAGGAGAAGATATAGGTTCTAGATTTTAGGCTTTTAAGGGGCATCCAAACCAAGTTGGATTTCTATTCCTTCTTTGGTGGAGCCACTTGGTGTTGCTTACTAAGTGATTTTTGTAACTCATTTTTGAGGGGGTACATTCATGCAATTTTTGGAGACTTAGTGACTAAGTCAGTCCTTTGATCTAGTTTATGGCATACTTTGTAGCTCTTTGGACATGATATATAGTGGAGACCTCCATTATTTCTAGTGATTAATTTCTTGTCTTTTCGTTCTTACAGTTTAGTGTATGTGAGTGATTGGTCAATTTCTTAGTGAAATTGATTTCCTTACAAATTTATCTCACATGTTTATACATTTCTGCAAGTAGTTTGTTCATGTAGGTCACTGATTGTCTCTACTTGATACATGTTGTTTGTTAATGGTGAAGTTAACTTCCCTCCTACAAGTTTCTGTATTATGACCTATTAGTGAAATATTTATGCATTAACATAAAACAACAAATTGTACATACTTAAATTTGTGCCAGTTTTAATTAGTTTGTGTTAAATTTATGTGATCATGGTCCATCTTTAGTCTTGGTGTATCACTTCATATTTACCTTCATTGCCATTTCAATTTCAGTCATCTTTCTCCCTTTTCCTCAAAAATTCAGTAGTTTTAGTGACACCATAGGAAGCTGGCCTTCTATGGAGGTTTCAACCTCTATTTATAAGTTACTCACTATCACATATGGATTGACTTATTTAATGCAAGTATTAATTACTATGTCAGGATTTAGATAGAAATTGAATGATTATTTAATGATGGTTAAATTGAAATTCAAAAATGAAATGAAGTTGAAATTGAATTGAAATTGAAATCTAATTGAAATTGAGATTGCAATGCAATTATTATGATCTGAATTATATTTATGTTTATTTCGGGGTTTGTCATTACTGATGATAAATCAAGTGCAAGTGAACGCAGGAACAGGTGAATGTGATGGAAAGCGAGAACAACGATCAGGTAGATTTGTTTAGCCGATTGACGTTTACGAATAGATGAGATCTCACACACTCACATAGATGAATATTTTAATGTATTATGCGTATATCATGTTTGTGAATTGAAAATTTAGTTTTAATGTGATTTCTCAAAAATTGCGAAAATGCACGTGATTTAAATGATGATTTTGTTAAATCTGATGAAATTGACTTGAATTAATTGATGGATTGCTTGTTTGAATATTTAATCATTATTTGGAAATATTAAGTTTGAAATTTTGAAATTTAAATGCAATAGATTTTTATTTCGAAATTTGATTAAAATTTAATTATTTAAAGAGTTTTTGAAATTAAATGCTTTTTAATTTTGAAATTATGAAAAGAATGTATTTTAAAATTCAGAAATTAAATTAAAATCTTAAATTGGCTAAATTGAAAAGAATTAGAAAACAAACATCCGTGCAAATTTAAAATTGGATTTGCATTCAAAATTTGAACTTTAGTTAACATGTGGAAGAAAGTATCTTCAAAAAGAGGAAGCAATCAAATTTTGGAGACAGGGAGTTTGAATTTTAGTCTGGAGATCAAAATGAGTGTTTTGTGGATCTCAATTCTAGATAAAATCAATGCATGAGAAAGCAAATAGAAGAGGAAATCTGAAATTGAAGAGACACATAATTTAGAGACAAAGAATTTGGAGAAAAATTGATTATCAATGGTAATCAATCACCACTCACCATATACGCATCTGAAGGGAGAAAGGCATAAAACTACATTCTGCATAGGGAGGAATTGTGTAAGGCTTAGCCAGAGAGGATCTTCCTTCACTTGCTACGTGGTTTCCACATATTCCCTTCTTCTCACGCGCTAGCAACAGTGAGAGTAGCCTTTGGGAGTCTTCCTTGCCACGTAGCCATTAAAGAGAGTTTGGAGTGGCCAGTAAAGGAGTAGGCGCAGGGATCATTACCTTGTCCTATGTAGCCACTAAAGACACACGCATCTGGGAAGGTAAGAAAAGGGCACGGCCAAGTGAGGAAGCATGCGCAGGAACCTCTCCATTCTCTATCACTCGTTGCCACTAAGAATCTCCTATGCAGCTGAAAGACAAGTCCCCATTCACCCCACATGCAGGGAGGTAAGCACATGATAGTAGAGGGATAGGTGAAGGGGCGACCTGTGTAAAGAGGTGCATAGCACAGGGAAGCTAGTAGTGAGGCAATAGATTGGAGAAGAAAGAAGACATTAGAGAGAGTCTTGGGCGTGCATAAAGAAGAAAAACAAAGAAGGAAGATGATAGGGTGAGGAGATAGAGAAGAACAACAAGAAGAGAGGTAGTGAGACACCAGTTTGGAATTCAACACCCCATACAATCTCCTCACACTCACACAACCAAATAAACAGTAAAAGACAAGAGGAGCCAGGAGAAAAAGAACAGAGAACAGAGGATTTAAGAAAAGAAGAGAAAACTCACAATTACATTTCCAGAATTTGTATTTTACCAGGTAGGATTCGTAAATTAAATTCTACAATAGATCTTTCAATTCTATATCTAAATTCTGGAAATGAGTATAAGATTTTAAAAGAAAATCTTGTTTGTTAAGATTAGGAAAGAGAGATTTTAAGAATTATCTCAAATTTCTTCTTTTAAATTATATTGAACTATAAACAAATCAGACTATAATTATTTTTCCAGAATATTAGACAAATTATAGAAACAGAAGAATTTAGGAAATTCTAATTGAAATCATGAATTAAACGGTAAAATGGATTAGGAGAATCTATTAAACCCAAAAAAATGATTTTTTTATTATTCTAAATTACAGAAAAATGGATTTAAGATTGCTGATATAAAATAATACTTTGTTGACTGAAAATAATAAGACAGAATCAAACTTCAAATTTTAACACTATTCTTGAAACGAAGATTATTGAAACTTGAAATTTTTACCTTTAAACGAAACTATCAAAACTGAAACAAATAGAAGAGTTATTGCAAATCTGATTAACGATTGTTGTTTATTTATTGAAAATATGACAAACTGAAAATAAAATGTTTAAACTTTAAATTTAATTTATTTTGAAAGACATCCAGAACTATATTGAAACAGCATTAATTAACGAGATTATGAACAAATGAATGTGTACTCTTTTAATTTCTGTTTTTATATGTATTTGATTAGCATATTGGAGTTACACCTTCATTAAACTTTATTGATTATTTAATACTCAATTTAAAATATTGGCTTTAAATGTCTTTTATGGATTTGAACAATGGAAAGAAGCTCTTTTAAATTGTTTTCATTTTAAACAAAGTTTCCAGTTTGATGTTTTTAAAGAGATTGCAAATGACTGTATTTGACTGATAGACCATGCATGCTTGATAATGAATTTGCATGTCATGTTTTTGGGGAAAGTTACCTTCCGGGATGGGTGCTGAATATGGGTAAATAGAGAGTGTAGTTTTGCTTTTCCAAAACTACTTTTATTGTCGTGCATGACATTTTACTTGGCCAAGTAATTTTTGTACCATTGAAACAAATGGATTATTGAACTCTCTACCATATCCTAGTACCGAACTTACTTATTTCTTAAATGAATTAGAAAAATGAAAATGCTTGTGGTTTACTAGTAGTACTAGGCATGCACCAGATTCCATCTTGCTCGTAGACTGCTTTTTGCTAAGCAATTCGTGCAGAGTCGGGTATTTCTTGATTGACTAAGAAATTACGGGGAAGCGTAAGCTTCGAGGTTGGGCGGAAAAAGTGCCTGATCCTTGTTCTCGTCTTCTTATTGAAGATTTGTATTTGGATGGAAGATCGACGAACTGTATCTTCTTTTATTCCTATTTATTTTTGATATATGTAATGACGAGCTTATGGCGACTGAATTCCTAAGTCTCGAATTGTAACTGATATTAATATCATTCATTGTATTTATAACTGAAATTGTGTAATTCGACACTTGTAAGATTTAGACTGAATTGTAATGAAATTATCTTATCGACTTTTATGTCATTGTTGTGGAATCAACCAGTTCTTTGATGTCGTAATGAATGGAATGATGACTTTATTTTGAATATAATGGATCTTATTTAAAGTAATTGTCGAAAGTTGAAATTAAGTTTTCACGCGCTTTACATTTGGTATCAGAGCAACCAGGTTCTGTACTGCAACCTATGAGCTCATTACGCAATAATGCGTAAACCTTATCAAAAGATAAAGGTGGAAAAGTTCTTGTGCCAGAACGGCAAGAGAAAGAACTTAAGGAAGTGAAAAAGGAAGATTTAAGTCTTAGTAACTTGGGTAAATTGGGGCTAGTTAAAGATTTGTCCCTAGAACTAAAATTCCTAAAACCATCAACTTATGATAAAACCTAGGATTGCGGAAGATTATGCAATCAGGGTATGTAGGAAGGTTAGGAAGAATAACCTGTACATACATGACTCTAAAAAAAAAAAGAGAATGAGTAGGAATAAGATACATTGAACTGTAGAAACCTACAATTGGGAGAGAGTCAGGAACTCTTGGATTAGTGTAATCACTACAAATCTATGTATGCAAGTTAGAATATATTAGATTTTTCAAGAAGGATACGAACGAATGAGGTATCCTCAAGGGTTGGGGAACTCATGACTAGAACATTTGTGTTAAGATAAAGATCTTGTTAGGAAAGAGATAGTATCGAGGAATTGAGAAAAGACCAGAATGGTTAGAAGAAACAATCAAGAGGTTATTGAAGTCTTAGAATCAAACAACCCATGAATAATGGTTCCAAAAGGGAAAAGGAATGCAACATGGATTTATGTGTCAGGACACTAGAAGTTGCAAGGAAAGAAACATTTTGAGTTAAGAAGTACATCAACAAAAGAGGTTAGTAAGTGTTAAAAAAAAAGATATTAGAAAGAAGATGGAAGATTATTAGTTGCTGATTAATCATTGGATCTGCTACTAAATGATTCAATATGCTGAATCTGTGAGATAAAGAAAACAATGAAGAATATAACTTTGAGAAAAGTGTATTTAAGGTATGCCATGAGATAAAAGAGAATAACGAAAAGTCAACAAGAAGGAATGACAAACCTTTTTCAAGGATGTAAGTAAATTACTAAAAAAGTTCAACATAAGAAGAACAAAAGTTGCGGAAACACTGAGGAAGAGAGTGGATTGTGGATTGACTCAAGATAAGTACCACACCTAACCAGACTTGGTTAGGATTTCTTTGCAAGTCATAAGGACAACTAAGTCATACATTTTATGACCACCAGAGAAATATGACAAATGGAAAGGTTAAGAACTATGATTTTTATACCATATGATTATTGATCTAAAGATCAAAGCTATATTATTATAAATACCTTAGAAAGGGATTCACAAATAAACTGATCATGATAAGGAAGATCATCGTTTATGGGATTGACAAGAAAAGATATTAGAGACTCATGATTGGAAGAAAGTGTCTCGTTATTCCTATATACTTTATATAGAGAATTTAAATAACGATGTTATTTTGATATGAAATATATTCATGTCATGAAATGACTTGACACTGAAGCTTAATATGCTAAGAAACCTACGAACAAGAAAAGGTTGATTATCTAAACCATTGAGATAAAGTGTATAATAAAGTAAGATGTGATGTTAGGTGAACCGCACCAAAATCTCTTAATGAGAATGATTAAATCACTTAATCACTACCTTGATTTTTTTTTATGGAACCTTGGGTTAAAGATAACCTATGTGGGACAAGAAGTTTATTCAATAAAGAGAAATATCTAATGATGAGACTAAAACCTATTAAGTTGGATTACGTATTGGATTATTCTTTATATACCTATAAGTAGGAATTAACTTGAATGAGTTGTACATTGGGTCTTAGCTAGCCATATACAGTGGATAAATCTATAAGCAATCAGACTAGTCAAGAATTAAGGATTTCATCCCGAGAATTGGAAGGGAATATTGGGTTAAGATTTGCCCATGCGATTGAATATCATTGAGTTAATGAGACCTTAACAGATAGAAGCATAGGAGAGATGCCTAGTAAGATAAATGAAGTTGTATTATTGACAAGACTTTATTTTAAGTAGCTCTTATATTACAAGAGAAACACTTTCAGAAGGAAGCATCTTTTGTCATGATAGAATATCATGGAATTTTCACTTAGCAAGAAATGCTGAAAAAGCTTACGGAGAAGAACATCATTATTTTTACTTATGCTCAAAATGGATTTATTGAAGTTGAGACTCTCCTATACAATTAAGAAATCATGGAGTTGAATGGTTATGCTTGATGATTAGAAATCCAATTAAAAAATTGTTATTACTTGGAGATCAATGTGATTGAACAAGGATTAATATTCACAAATTAGTACCAGATTAAATCAGGAAGTTAGATTGAGTTAAAGGATGAATTGTAATTTTGAAAATAATTCAAGGACAAAAGAAAATTCAAGGTATGTATGTCTTGAGATAAATGGGAGTTACCTCTGTAAAACCTATAATTTTTACAGTAAATATAATAATGGCGAAAGATCAAAATAGGTTATCACTTAGTCAAAGGATAGACTATGGTTGGATATAAAAGAACCTATGTGTCAAAAATTTAAAAGATTCGAGAATGGAACGAGGAAAATAATGTCAGAGTTGGAACATTGGATTGACAAAAGGAATTGTCAGATAAGAATCCACTATTATTTGGGAGAAGATAGAGTAAGAAGCTGCATGAAATGTAGCAAGGAATATCTAGTATGCCAGGAAATGAAGACCATAAGTCCTCTTTGGTAGGACATGTAACTCTCTTGAGATATTGAAGGAAAATGGTAGAACACAAGACAAAATGATCTGTCTTTGATTAGTAGGATTATCATAATGTTCTATTGGATGGACTCATCAAAGAAACCAACAGGTTTTGGAAACTTGATTTATAGGATTTTGATCCTAAATAAGATGTTGTGGGAAGTAGTTGCTTAGTAAACCTGAAAGATGATTTCAGTTTAGCAAATGATGATAGGGATTGTGTAACCAAAATCATACCTTGAGACATTCATTTAAAAAAAAAAAAAATGCATTATATTATTTTAGTCAAGTAAGCAATGGTGGACTAAATCTTGAATGATTTGTAAAATTCTAAAATTGGTGTATGGACTATTATATAGAAAGAAAGGAAACTCTATTAAATCTGAAAAAGTCTTGGATATAATCATAGATTGGATAAAATGTTAAAAAAGAAATAATAGATAGAAGTGATCAATTAGACTTAATTGATAACAAAGCTTAAGTGTGGAGCAGTATTAAAATTGATAAGTGTCTAGGAGCAAGGTTATGCTCGAGATAGACAAGAAATTAAGGTAAAGTAATTTATGGTAAGTATAATGAATGTGTAAGTGGCGGATGGACTTGGGTTATGAGTTGTCTAATAGTGTAATTCAAAGGAAAGGATTGGACCCACGATGTAGTGTACAATGCATCGACATTCCTCTTCCATTTGGGTTATACTAAGGATAAATGCATGGACCAATGAATTCCGATCACTAAGTATAGATATTATTATATATTAGATGTATTTATGGAATAAAGCTCTTTGGGAGAGCAAGTGTGTGTGAAGCATACAAAATTTTTCCTATGTGATAGTAAGGACACTTGAAGCAAGGTCTAGAAAGGACCAGATTGCTGAATAGAAGGAATGTTTTGTAAATCTTATGTATTTTTTTTGGAAATCATCAAGTTGGCTCCAAGATTGGTGGGACCCTTTGATGTACTGAAAGTCATTAATCCAGTTGCTGATAGACTAGCGTAAACTAAGATAGTACTCAGTACAAGGTCCAGTGGGACCAGTATACTAAGGATAGTATTACATGGGAGGATTCTGAGACGATAGACCATCATTTTCCTCATTTGCTTTCATATATTAGCATTTGTTTTGTGCGAAGATACTTGATACTCTGGTTTTTGATTCACATGTTGTGAACTTTGATAGCGTGGATGCTACTATATTTTGCTTATGCTTATGTTGGAGAACTATGTTGTTAGTTACTATTTCATTATGCTTGATTGAGATACTATGCTTTATCTATTGACACTATGTTTATTGATTTAGATAATGTGTTTTAATGATGATGATGATGTTATGCTTATTGAATGACTAATAAGACATCGAGACGATGTCTCTTCCAAGAGGGGAAGGATGTCATGTATGGATTTTCATTGACTTATTTAATGCAAGTATTAATTACTATGTCGAGATTTAGATAGAAATTGAATGATTATTTAATGATAGTTAAATTGAAATTCAAAAATGAAATGAAGTTGAAATTGAATTGAAATTGAAATCTAATTGAAATTGAGATCAAAATGAAATTATTATGATCTGAATTATATTTATGTTTATTTCGAGGTTTGTCATTACTGATGATAAATCGAGTGCAAGTGAACGTGATGGAAGGCGAGAACAACGATAAGGTAGAGTTGTTTAGCCGATTGACGTTTATGAATAGATGGGATCTCACACACTCACATAGATGAATATTTTAATGTATTATGCGTATATCATGTTTGCGAATTGAAAATTTGGTTTTAATGTGATTTCTCAAAAATTACGAAAATGCATGTGATTTAAATGATGATTTTGTTAAATCTAATGAAATTGACTTGAATTAATTGATGGATTGCTTGTTTGAATAATTAATCATTATTTGGAAATATTAAGTTTGAAATTTCGAAATTTAAATGCAATAGATTTTTATTTCGAAATTTGATTAAAATTTAATTATTTAAAGAGTTTTTGAAATTAAATGCTTTTTAATTTTGAAATTATGAAAAGAATATATTTTAAAATTCAGAAATTAAATTAAAATCTTAAATTGGCTAAATTGAAAAGAATTAGAAAACAAACATCCGTGCATATTTAAAATTGGATTTACATTCAAAATTTGAACTTCAGTTAACATGTGGAAGAAAATATCTTCAAAAAGAGGAAGCAATCAAATTTTGGAGACAGTGAGTTTGAATTTTGATTTGGAGATCAAAATGAGTGTTTTGTGGATCTCAATTCTGGATAAAATCAATGCATGAGAAAGCAAATAGGAGAGGAAATCCGAAATTGAAGAGACACAGAATTTAGAGACAGAGAATTTGGAGAAAAAATGATTATCAGTGGTAATCAATCACCACTCACCATATACGCATTTGAAGGGAGAAAGACAAAGAGCTACATTCTACACAGGGAGGAACTATGTAAGGCGCAGCCAGAGAGGAGCTTCCTTCACTTGCTATGCAGCCTTCACATATTCCCTTCTTCTCACGCGTTGGCAACAGTGAGAGCAGCCTGTGGGAGTCTTCCTTGCCACATAGCCATCAGAGAGAGTTTGGAGTGGCCAGTAAAGGAGTAGGCGCAGGGATCATTACCTTGTCCTACATAGCCACTAAAGACACACACATTTGGGAAGGTAGGAAAAGGGCGCGGCCAAGTGAGGAAGCATGCGCAAGAACCTCTCCATTCTCTACCACTCACTACCACTAAGAATCTCCTATGTAGCTGAAAGACAAGTCGCCATTCACACCACACATAGGGAGGTAAGCAACAACAGTAGAGGGATAGGTGAAGGGGCGACCTGTGTAAAGAGGTGCACAACATAGGGAAGCTAGTAGTGAGGCAGCAGATTGGAGAAGAAAGAAGACATTAGAGAGAGTCTTGGGCATGCATAAAGAAGACAAATAGAGAAGGAAGATGATAGGGTGAGGAGATAGAGAACAATAGGAAGAGAGGCAGGGAGACACCAATTTGGAAGTCAGCACCCCATACAATCTCCTCACACTCACACAACCAAATAAACAATAAAAGACAAGAGGTGCCAGGAGAAAAAGAACAGAGAACAGAGGATTTAAGAAAAGAAGAGAAAACTCACAATTACATTTCCAGAATTCGTATTTTACCAGGTAGGATTTGTAAATTAAATTCTACAATAGATCTTTCAATTCTATATCTAAATTCTAGAAATGAGTATCAGATTTTAAAGGAAAATCTTGTTTGTTAAGATTAGGAAAGAGAGATTTTAAGAATTATTGCAAATTTCTTCTTTCAAATTATATTGAACTATAAACAAATCAGACTATAATTATTTTTCTAGAATATTAGACAAATTATAGAAACAGAGGAATTTAGGAAATTCTGATTGAAATCATGAATTAAACGGTAAAATGGATTAGGAGAATCTATTAAACAAAAAAAATGATTTTTTTATTATTTTAAATTACAGAAAAATGGATTTAAGATTGCTGACAAAAAATAATACTTTGTTGACTGAAAATAATAAGACAAAATCAAACTTCAAATTTTAACACTATTCTTGAAACGAAGATTATTGAAACTTGAAATTTTTACCTTTAAACGAAACTGTCAAAACTGAAACAAATAGAAGAGTTATTGTAAATCTGATTAACAATTGTTGTTTATTTACTGAAAATATGACAAACTGAAAATAAAACGTTTAAACTTTAAATTTGATTTATTTTGAAAGACATCCAGAATGATATTGAAACAACATTAATTAACGAGAGTATGAACAAATGAATGTGTACTCTTTTAATTTCTATTTTTATATGTATTTGATTAGCATACTGGAGTTACACCTTCATTAAACTTTATTGATTATTTAATACTGAATTTAAAATATTGGCTTTAAATGTCTTTTATGGATTTGAACAATGGAAAGAAGCTCTTTTAAATTGTTTTCATTTTAAACAAAGTTTCCAGTTTGATGTTTTTAAAAAGATTGCAAAAGATTGTATTTGATTGATAGACCATGCATGCTTGATAATGAATTTTCATGTCATGTTTTTGGGGAAAGTTACCTTCCGGGATGGGTGCCGAATATGGGTAAATAGAGAGTGTAGTTTTGCTTTTCCAAAACTACTTATATTGTCGTGCATGACATTTTACTTGGCCAAGTAATTTTTGTACCATTGAAACAGATGGATTATTGAACTCTCTACCATATCCTAGTACCGAACTTGCTTATTTCTTAAATGAATTAGAAAAATGAAAATGCTTGTGGTTTACTAGTAGTACTAGGCATGCACCAGATTCCATCTTGCTCGTAGACTGTTTTTTGCTAAGCAATTCGTACAGGGTCGGGTATTTCTTGATTGACTAAGAAATTCCGAAGAAGCATAAGCTTCGAGGTTGGGCGGAAAAAGCGCCTGATCCTTGTTCTCGTCTTCTTATTGAAGATTTGTATTTGGATGGAAGATCGACGGACTGTATCTTCTTTTATGCTTTATTATTTTTGATATATGTAATGACGAGCTTATGGCGACTGAATGCCTAAGTCTTGAATTGTAACTGATATTAATATCATTCATTGTATTTATAACTGAAATTGTGTAATTCGAAACTTGTAAGATTTAGACTGAATTGTAATGAAATTATCTTATCGACTTTTATGTCGTTGTTGTGTAATCGACCAGTTCTTTGATGTCTTAATGAATGGAATGACGACTTTATTTTGAATATAATGGATCTTATTTAAAGTAATTGTCGAAGGTTGAAATTAAGTTTTCACACGCTTTACACTCATAACTTAGAGGTTTTCCCATGTTTTCTCTGAATTGTTGAACATTACGTTCAACAGGGTGCATTTTCAGTAGATAATAGTTCCTCCCAAGTTTTAATATATATAAGGATGTCTTAAAACACCTTTTTTGTAGAAATGGACTAAAGATAGAGTTCATCAAAATTTGAAATAACAATGGTGCATTTGTGAGACCAAAATATATTACCAAATTTTTTGACTCTTATGGGTTCAAAGCTATCTTATATATATCCTCAGATCTCTAATTTTGATTTGATGATAAATAAAATGAAGGGAAAATTATTGTAAAATAAGAAACACCACTAAGCTCATCTAAAAAGCATCAATTATTGGAATATGAAACTTATCTTATATGGTGTACTTTTTTGAGCTCTTTATAATTAAGACACATCCTGCAAGTTTCATTCTTTTTGCACACCATTACCATGGGAGAGGAGTAAGCACTTTAACTATGCTTGGTAATACTTGACCCTAACATCTCTCAAACTATCTTCTTAATCTCACTTTCTCTTACATATGAATACTTTTAGGGCCTAATGTTAGGTGGTTTTCTCAATGGTATTAATTGAATGCCATGATCATGAGTTCATTTAAGAGGCAATCCTCTTGGCATCTCCCCAAAAACTAATGAGTTCTTATCTATAACTACTTGTAGATATAGTGTCATAGAATCCTTTTAGTGATATGATTCTAATGGAAATAATTGACCCACAAACCCATTCACTCCCTTCTTAAGTAATTTTTACATTTGGTCAAAGGTTACCATTTGTGGAAAATCTACATAGAACCCTCTTAGTTCTATCATCCTTCCCTCTGAATGAAAGTACATGAATAGTTCTTAAAAGTTAATCTCAATTTTCCTAAAGTATTAAGCCACTATGCTCCCAAAATGATATATGTGGCACCCACGAAGATAGAAAACATTGGGAAATCAATATTGATAATCTCCCATGGATTATTTAATGTTATGGTGTGTCCTAGAAAATATCTAATAATACCCCCATCTACAATTAGGACCTAAAATCCTAGTGCTAGATATATAAAATAATTTAGATGAGTAGCCAATTTTTTGTTGATGAATTTATGAGTGCTTCCTAAGTCTGTTAAAAATTTTACTCTCCTTTAAGAAACCCACTATCTTGAGAGTTTGTGGGGTGCTAAAACCTGAGAGTGCATGTCAAGAAATGATTGGTTGGGGATATTATGATTCCTCATTTGACTCATATTCACTCTCTAATATTGGCTCATCCTCTTCTTATTCATTATGCCTTTCAATATATAATAATTTATTTTCTATGCATTTATGTCCTCTACTGTATCTGTTATCGTAATTGTTCAATATGGCCCTTTTCTCTCCTATTCAATTTGTTGTTGCATCAATCTAGTAGGATAATTAAGTGATTTTTCTAACAAGCCTTTCTCTCTTATATCATTAACCCCTTGCCTTTTAGGAATTAAAAACTTCTCCTCTACCTTGTGTACTAAGAAGAAAGACTCAAATATATAATTGGTACTAAAAATGTGTACCTCATGTTGGAAGTGATCCTTAAGACCACCCAAAAATAAGTCATTAAAGTTTAGCTAGTTGGTAGAAGTAGTTTCCTACCACAATTATTGCTATATTTTGATTGTAACTCCTTTGTAAAAAATTACCATGAGATAGCAAGATCCTTTTCATTAAGAAGATAACCATCAATACCCAATCTATTGTGTTGGTTCTAGATACAAGGAAGCCATTGTTACCTTTTGTCCACTTGGGATTTGATAAACATAAAAAATCTCTATTTTATTTATCCAAGTTAGTGAATCCTTTTCATCAAACTTGTGCATATCCACCTTTGGTTTCAAGTTCCTAGATCCCAAATGAGTTTTGGAATTTGGATATATATTAGCTAACTTAGATTATCCACCTTGGTTGCTTGAAAAATCCTTTTGCGACCCTAATTGATTATATATAGAACCACTTATACTATCAAATATGCTTTGTATGCCCAATATATCTCTTATAAAGTGATGTATATATCCTCCTTAATCTTGTTGGATTCCTCCCTTATTTTTTTTATAAGACCAAACTCCTCACTTCCCATCTCATCATTTCCTAGATATATTCAAGGTGTGACAATTATTTTTGCTCCTTATTGTACGCCTCATCATGTTGGAGATAAAATGATTTTGTAATAAATCACACAAAATAATGTTAAATAATATATTTTTTAATTATAACTTACCAAGGCCTATATCTCACTTCCCAATTTTTTTTTTTAATAGATTAGTTGATTTATAGCTCCTTAAGAGACAAAACCCTAATTTTGTAATAAATTGGTCATATCTACTCCAAAATCCTTCAAATTAGGATTGTTGGTGTATAATTTCCTTATTTTTAACCTAATAAAATTATAAAAATATTCACTTGTAGCCTTAGGAGTGAAATTGGTGGAAAACCTAATTTAACCTTAATTCTATAATAAATACTTTATTTTTTCTCAAATTTAATTCATATTTAAACTACAATATCTCATATCATTTTGAAACACCATTCAAAAATAAAGATTTTTTTTAAATACAAGATATATGTGCTTAAATGACCTCCAAAATTGAAAAAAAATGCCTTGTTTCTTTCCTCCATAGTGTCAATATCATGCTTTGATACCACTTATAATGAAATAACTTGCACAAGAGAAGAATACAATATGAAATATGAAATAAATAACTTTTAATATTTAGATAACAAGAAGCCACTTTGAAGGGGAAAATCTCTAAATATCTCCAATGAGAGCATAATTTGTAATATATCTAATGATAATATACTTATCACTAGCTCCTATATATAGCTAATTATGCCATGACTACCATAGAAAATTACTTAGATACTTAATTATAATCCCTAGGATAACTTAACTACCTATATAAGACTATAACATTGATTTTATAACTTAATTAGAAGTTAAGATAGCCATAAACCAACTACTCATAACCCTAATCACATATAAGATTAAAAGTGTGGTATGATGAAGAAGGTGATCATAAATATAATGAAGTAAATCAAAGGGTTAGGAGAGTAGAGAAGAAGATGATTGAGATGAAGATTGAAATCAACCATTTGAAAAATGACATAGAAACTTCGCTCCAATTTAAAATCTAGATTTTAAGAATACTTTTATATGTTATAATATTACTTTATAATTTTATAATTTTTGAAAACACAATATTTTGTAACATTTAAATTCATTTTTATCTAATAAAAGTGTATGTTAATTCAAAATGCGATCTAATTCCCTAACTAACTTGAAAGTTATTTTCTAAAATTATGAGATTCTCTGTATTGTAGGAAAAAATTTGGCACAATTCTTGAATTTTTGTATATAGAAGAGGAAGATGAAACTTTAAGTTCATTTTTGAAGGAATATAAAGGCATATTTGTAGAAATTTGTCTCATTTTTTTCTTTATGGGTTTTAGATTATTTCTACATCTATGGTAAATTCTATTCTTCATTCTTTTTTCTTTATATTTTGGGTTGCGTTAAAATGTCAAATTTTAATGTGATGAAATAATCTATAGAAATTATTTATATATATATATATATATATATATATATATGTAATTTAATTATGTATGCACTCTTCCTTATTTTCTTTGTTTTCTATTTACTTAAAATATTAAAAATCTAATTTTCCTTATATGCAAATATCTTAGGAATATTTTAAGTAACAATTTTTGGTTTTGGTTTTTTAATTAATGGAATCTACCCTTAAAATAGAGGAGGGATTTATGTTAGTATAGTTTCTATTTTCCTTAGTTGAATATGATTTATTTTCCTTCATGATTGTTTAACTTGTTGAGATAATAGTGAGTGGTTTATTACAAGAGTAGTGGCATATTTCAAGAGTGTTACTCTTATCTATAAATTGGATAGCTGGATCTACTTCTCTCGTTGGTCATATTTGTCTAATTTATTTTTTATTTATGTATCTATTTATCAATCTTGTTGATTCATTCATGTTTTGTGAAATTTTTGTTAATGTATTTGTGTTGAGCTTGTAGAAGTTGATAATCCAATCTCACAGATCTTGATAATCCAACCTCACAGATCCCAATGAACACCTGCAAGCAAATAACCTATCACCAAAGGAGATCAAGAGACACAAGAATGTTGCTCTGCAAACATGAAGCAAAAGATGCATTACTCGAGAAGAGAATAATTACAAAGAGATCAATATTTAAGAAAGGAGATCAAAACCTAAAGTGAAAACCCTAGATGAAGATTAAATTAGGATGTGACAAGTGTCAAGATCATAATGAATGAGACAACATGACTAATTTAATAATGAAAAATAAAGATTCTTAGGTTTAGCTTAAGTGAAATAAAGTAAAGGTGACTTAATTAATTAATCAACATGATTAAATTGATCAAGTAAACAACCTATTACTCTAACAGAGCCAAATTCTTATCTTGTAATCTTGTGCTTGTCTCTCTCATTATTGCAAGCTTTCCTTATTATACTAGTTTGATTCTTGAGTCATTTGTCAAATAAGGGTTTAAATTTTTATTCTACACTAGATTTTGTTCATCATTGTTGATTGCATATTCTAACATGACATTACACAATTTATTGATATAAAAATATGACAATGAGCTATATCACTTTCTGTATGGGAAAAATATCTTAACTTCACTCATTATTATTTCCTTTTTTTTATTTTTTATGTTGGGGCAGATAGTGACATTGTCAAATTAGTTAGCTTATAATTTTTCCTAGTCAAAGTCCTATTCATGCTAGTTAAGTCCTAACTTATGGGATTTTCACCTTTCATCTCACTTAACATTATTGAGACACATGCACTCACCTTTTGAGACACCTATCTCATGCGCATATGGCACCTTTATCACACTTGTTCTATGCACATGACACTTTAGGGACATATGTTCTATATAGATGCAAGGTGGTTAGAGTCCACAACTACCTTCTTATTTTACCCCTTTTCTATATAATTAGGTTCTCATGTAATTGTAAGCTTTTTAGGGTTGCACATATTATATGAATATTACATTTTGACATTATTAGAAATCTCTTGTAGAAGAAATATCCTTATTTTTGTAGGATCTATTAGGTTATGAGGGTCAAATATCTAGCTCCAAGTTTTCAAAGGGTCAATATAGTTAAGCAAGATTGTATTTTGTGCCTATTTTTCACTTGTAAGAAAAAAGCTACTCATTACATTCTTTTACTTTGTTTTGTAGGCTCTCATGGAAAACACATGCCAAGGATGAAGAACACAAAGATATCTAGTAGGTTCCATTACTTTATATGAACATGATATCATTTTTATGTACAAATATTTACTTTACTTGCATGTTTGCAAGTGCTTATATACTTTGAGATGCATGACCACTTATGATTCAAATGTGCCTCAAAGTGGAGGCAAAATATAAAGGTGAAATTTGTATATTACTATCATTCCCATTTAGTTTTGGTTCCATTTTGATGAAATGACTTAATATAGTACATATTAATATCTATAGTGTGATATTTTGTGAAGTTGAGCTCATTCCCTTATCCTTCACCTATCCCATTGGACATGCTCCCATTCATTTGACCTCATCCCATCCCTATCCACACATCTTCATATATATATATATTCTACCATATATTATGCCTATCATTTCTGCCATGTTGGGTCATCCAATGCATGCCAAGATCTCATAACTTCCTTATCTCACATCAATCTTAAGGGCATAAGATCAATCCTACACTTGCAAATCTAACCTCTAAAACTTGAAAATTTAAATTTAAAATTTGGCTGATTGTCACCTATTTTATTGTTGTCCAAAGATGACTTGGTACACATTTGACATGATTATTGCTATGTACTTATATTTAAGAAACACTAATTTGACATTAATTCACATCTTAGATTCATTTAAGAGCATTTAAGAAAAATATTAGGCAAAAACTTTTGTTGGTGCACCAAAAGGAATAATATTTACCTCAAAATCCTTGTTAGGACATCTACATGCTTGCATGTTTGTAAAGCCAATCTTTCATGGGATTTGAACTAGGTGAATTTATCCTCTAGTGATCCAATAACTTCCTTAGTTATTATTTCAATATTGTCAATCTTTCTTGTGGATCAACCTAAGATAATTTGTTCCCTAGTGATCCAATAACCTTCTTAATTTATTTTTAAATATGCCATCACTTATACTAGAGTAGGAATTAAAGAGTTCAACAAAATAAGAAACAAAAATGCACATTCAACAAGATTAAATCTCTATATTACATGAAAGATCTATACATGTGAAATGACTTAGATTCACATATTTGACAAGAAGACAACTCAACTCAAAATTTTAAAAAAATCTCAAAAACATCTATTATATATTAAATAATTAAATTCACTCCTTCACATTTTTAAATTTAAATACCATTATCCATTAGATTTAGTATTCTATTTTAACATTTAATTTCAAACTATAATTCTTACAAATAAGAATAACTAATCTAAATTAATCTATAATTTTGTCCCTTTACAATGAGAGACGGTCATATTTACGTTCCCATATAAAAACACCATTCGTAATGTATAGTAGAAACAAATGAGTGTATTCTTAAGTGACTAATTAAAAAAGGTTCATCTGGTCTTTATCAAATAATCATTAACCACTTGGATACTTGTAGTAGTTATAAGTCATTGTCATTACTTATAGAATCTGGTTTCAAAAGTATATAAAACACAATGAGTAATACCAAATCTACAGTTTTGTAATGTATTAAGGATGTGAAAGAAGCCTTTAATCAAACGTTGTTTCATTTTCATTTTTTTAATATAGTCTTTGTTTACACATGATGTTAACCAATCTATAGTTTTTAAATGATGCTTTCAAGAAAAAAACAAAATTTCTATTTTTATATGGATTAGGTTAAGATTGCCGAGTTTAAGTGGGACATGATTTCTAAATATTATTAAATATATTTCTATTTATATATGATTTGGTTAAAGTAGTTGAGTTTAATTGTCAACAAAAAGTGGTAAAAAATATTATAACAATTAAATTTGAGATTCTTTATGACATATATAAAAATGATAAATACTAGCAGGTGAGGTGCAATGGTTATGCCGATAGCAAGATATGCCGATAGCAAGATATCGTTGCAGGGAAGTTCCTGCTTGAATATGGACCAAAGAAATTTATTGTAACTTTAGTGCATTTATTGTTTAAGCACTTACTAAATGAATAGCCAAGTTTATTCCAATTACTGCTTTTGTGTCAGTTTTATTTTGAGCAACTACGATATTAGTAAATAGCTTCAAATCATTAGTTTCTGGGTTATGATTTCGTGAATTAATCTGAAATCTTACATCTACCAAATATGATTATAATTTACAAGTAAATTTTGTCAAAATTTTACAGAATTCCAGCCGTAGAATATGCAAGAATTTTTGGATTGTCCTTTCAAGCTCAACCACCCTTTTTTGTTAATGGTACATGACCAGCAGTTCAATGTTCAATCCCTAGCCTAAAATATAATGCAATATTTACTATCTTCCAGATTATTTATCAACATTACACAGATCATTAATGCTATCTAGAAGAGCTACCAAAATCATACAATATATAGTAATTAATAAAGTCCGATTAAGTAACTATACCAAAATTTGAACTCCAAAATTTTTAAACAAAAAGGAAAGTATTTTCATATAAGAATCAGAATGTTGTAAAACCTGTTCAAATAATAGAACATTCATTTTTTTCCAGTTGCATTTAAAGGCAATACACATACTTCTCTAGCAAATGATGAAGGGTATTTAAATGCACTCTATATTAATTAATTTAATGAAAGAGTTACATGTCATGCCTCCGCCATGTTAAGAGAGCCACATAATTATAAAGTCTTGATTGCTATCCTTACCATTAGCAAAGAAATTTAATGACAACGATTTATTTAAAAAGGGGCAGACTAAGACAAAGAAATAAAATGGCAGAGATTTATTTAAAAAGGACCCTTAGTTCAATAACTAAGGATCATTAGTGGGCAGCAATTACCAAACAACATGTAGATAAATTAACCAAAAAGCAGCGCTTAAGTTATGGAGGTATGTATCCCTTGCAAAGGTAAAAGTCTCAATGAAGAGGTGTGAGTCCCTCTCATTTAAGGATATAAAAAGGAGAGAACAAATCATTTGGAGGATCATCATTCAGCATATCAATAAAGTAAAAAAGAGAAATAAATAGCAAAAGGAGGTAGTAATAAAATATACTGCAGAAGCTGGAAGTGTAAATGCTTTAGCATTGCAAATTATATCACAAAGCTAAAAGGAACTTTTACTCCCTGAACACACTTAGCGTCTTGAATTCAATGATGGAATAAAATCTGCCATGACACGATACCATCCACTGCTCTCACTACCCACTTTTGAACAAGGACAGTCACTTGAGATCTTATATCAAGTATTCCCAATGCCTACGCAAGCTGGCAGCTGAAATTAGGTGGTCCTAAACATAACCACAACAACAAAATCAACTATTATTTTCACCTGCTCCTTATTATGTGGTCAAGGAAAGCCAACAACTGAATTTGATGAAGAGCATACAACCAAAGAATTTGTCACTACTGCCAATATTATAGGTATGTTATGTTGACTGCAAATTGTACATCTATTTCAATGGCTTTTCATATGCTTAAGACAAATTGATGATTCTTTTCCTACAAATTTCTTCCTCTACACCTCGTGGGGCTATGTATACATCAACTACAGTTGCACAAATTAGAGAAAAGAGAAATTGCAATAGTTGAATATAGGATTCTATACACATCCCTTGAGGATCGTTATTGTGTTGACAAAGAAACAATGAATGAATCAGATATACGATGATTTTCATCACTAGTGTGAAGGAAAATGCTTTTCAACAAGGAAGAGAAAGTAATATATCACTTATTAGGCCTAATAGGCTTGAGCGATCCATAGAGGGGGCAGAAGTTAGAATCCATAGGGTACTTATACCATTTACAGGCAACATATAAAGTAAATGGAAAAACAATAAATTCAAGAACATTATCCTTGTAGTCTTCCACAAGGGAAATCTCATACACAAGTTGCTGTCTCGCTTGGCAGTGACCTACAAAACTACCTTTCCTTATTACAAAAATGTAGTATGATACATTTTCCTATTTAAGACCAGTGAAAGT
This sequence comes from Sequoiadendron giganteum, assembly GCA_007115665.2. Classification (NCBI taxonomy): domain Eukaryota; kingdom Viridiplantae; phylum Streptophyta; class Pinopsida; order Cupressales; family Cupressaceae; genus Sequoiadendron; species Sequoiadendron giganteum. The sequence goes on from CM021108.1 coordinate 115,626,272, forward strand.
TGAGGCTGAGGACTCCAACATCAAGCCATGCTTATTAGGACAATAAATGCAAGAACAATATCCTTGTAGTCTTTCACAAGGTAAATCTCATACACAAGTTGCTGTCTCGCTTGGCAGTGACCTACAAAACTACCTTTACTTATTACAAAAATGTAGTATGATACATTTTTCTATTTAAAACCAGAGAAAGTTGAGACTGAGGAGTCAAGCATCAAGCCATGATTATTAGGACACCCAAGTAAATCTTGGTTATGAAGAGATTTTGCTGTAGGGCTACACACCAGTCGTTAGAGGTGGGCAGTCCAGTGGTCCAGAAACTTACCAACCTCGATAAGATCAGTGATTAATCATTAGCCCACACTAACTAAAACGCCTGAATCTAAAGCACTGCACATTGGAGGTAGCTGATGCCAATGATTGAGCAATTACATCTAATAAAAGGAGGATTCACCCCAACTTTGTCAAAGGTAAAAGCTCAATACTCTCACTTCTGCTTATTGCCCAGTAAGAGGATTTGTCCCACCTGATTCTACATCCTCTCTAGTAGAGATGTAACCTTCATAACATCACTTGATAATAAGAACCCAACCTTAAATAGGATTGTTTGCTACAGGTTCTACACTACCAGATTGCATGAATATAAATAATAATAGTAAACATAATGAACACAATAAATACTAGATAATCAGATGTTCTCATATAGGTAGTGGCTTTACAATTGTTCGGTGTAGGGTGGTCCAAATATGCATACCTTTCCTGAGATACACTTACGTTTTAAATGACAATACATATGGTTATTGGTTATACAACCATCAACTACTGAACATCAGAAGTTACCTCAATACCTAATTCAGCTATAACAAAACATTATTAAATCAAAGGTCTACAAGGATCACCCACGTGTAGGTGATTGGAAGTTGAATATGCAGAAGTTGTTGATGATGCCAATTACTTTGAATGCTATGTATGTTGCATGCTTGATTTTTTCATGGTGTATAGTTGGTATCTACAAAATAGGAATTAGTATTTAATGTGGAAATGATGATCTTAAAATAGTAGGGAGAGATGTGAAGGAGAAAGGGACAAGAGGTGTGTACCTACACTTGTTGGGGTCAACTACTGTAATTGAGCTTCCTCTTCCCTCCTTAAAATTGTGAATGGATTGTTCTGCATTTTAGAGTATCTTTTAAAAGTGAACGTTGGGTGGATGCGGAGGCCGTCCAATGATTTTACTCTAGAGATAGCTGTAAATGTTAGTCCTTGCCTTTCTATTTTTCCAATGTCGATTGTTTCTTTTTGTAGTGTTAGCCCTTGGGATTTATGTATGGTAATAGCCCATGCCATTGTGAGTGGGATCTATCTTTGGCTACCCAATGCTATGGGTATTATCAGGATAGTTTTGGGGTCAGCTTCATTCCATGGTGGCTTGCTATAATTATCGATCCTTGCTACAACATAAAGTGGCATTTCTGGCAGTTTTGATCCAGGGCTGTAAACAATATCTATAACTTCACCTAGTGCTCCATTGACAAGTCCAGCTTGTGTCCATATGTTGGTTGTGAGCATGATGCGCTATCCTCTACAAAGGAGTACGTGTTTTTCAAGTTGTTCATCAATAGTTACACTATATGCTCCAGTTCTGGTTCTTGTTGCAGTACTAATTGCAATTGGACGGTTCAACAATTTTAACATTCTTCTATTGTGCATTCTAACTAAATCATTTGTAGCGAATAGGTGCATCGAATTGTCGAATTGTTCTTTTTCAGCGGAGGTGAGCTGGCTGTTTGTGCATGTCATTAGAAGTTGCCAATCCTGTTGTGTTGCTTCCGCATTTCGTATGTTTTGCAACATTTGACAAAATTGTCTTTGTGTTGGAGTCTCACCTTGTTGACAGAATACTGTTTCTAAGGTGACTGCAGTCGTGAACTGGTGCCAAAGTGTTCTTGCAGTTGAGTTTGATGTGTAAATAGGTTTGTCCATCACAGGTGGTAGCTGGGCAAGGTCACCGATCAGGATTATTGAAACCCCACCAAAGTACAGGTGTTATTGGTGTGGGAAGGCCTCACATAGCCTTGCATCAATTTTCAATAGTAGCTTTGGCCCTATGAAGCTCATTTCATCTATCAAAATATATCTTATGTGTTTCATCTCTGCTTGAAATGTTGTTAATGCTTGGCCTTGCAATGGGTGCATTTATTTGATAGGAATCTGGAGCATTGAAAGTATAGTGGATGCATGTATATTAAATGCGGCAAACCCTGTAGGAGCTAATGCAAGCAACTGACTTCTTTTTTGTAGAGTACCAGTCTCAAATGCTTTTCTTATGCGAGCAATCAAGTAGGATTTTCCTGTACCTGTTGTTCCTTGTATGATCATGTGCAATGGTTTATTTGAGTGATGGTTGTTGTGGTCAATAATATGTGTGAGTGCTAGTTTTTGTTTGGGCGATAGGGCATAGTCTGGTACATAAAACTGGCCTGGAGCATGCTCTTCCTGGCTGTATGTTTTTTTCATGCTTATGAATTATGTAGCGCTATCATGAAGGTCATGTGGCACTGTATGTTGATCCCATATGTTGTTTCTATCAAACTCACACCTACCAAGCATCTCAAGTTCATTTATGCTGACATTCCTTGAGGGGCCGATCTGTGAAAATAATTCCCATTCATTCATTTCTATTATGTCCCTTGTGTCCATCTCTAATTCGTTGTCTGATTCTTCGCAATTGATACTTTGCTCCAATTGGGGGGTGCGAGTTACATGCCATACATCATATTTGGATGCACTCATTTGCTTCCAATTTGCTATAATTGTTTCCTTAGTAATTCCTATGTGAATTTCCAAGCTTCGGAAATGTCTATACAATAGTAACTCGCTCCAGCAGAATGTTTCAAAATGGTCAGAGTCCTCCTCTGGGGTGGTATAGAACTTTGGGAAAACATTGACAATCACTTTCACCTTTCTTTCTTTCCACTTGCACCCCTTGCGAGTTGCAGAATAGGAGAAAGAGCGTGCTGACTCCAATAGGGTTATTGTCTCCAATTCTGGAGGGCAATTGATGTAGGAATGAAGGTAGCTAGGTTGGAGGTGTATTTCATCTGGTCTTCTTGTTACTCGGTGGAACATCTTACGACCTACATTTAAAGATGTAAAAGGTCGATTACAAACAACAAGCGGCAATTTCTGCAGCATATGGCATGTTTCTTGTGCTCCTATATCACGCTTTGCCACAATCTCTGCCATGAATTTCTGATACGCTGTGAGGGATGGGTCGTCTGCTTTTTGGGATGCAAAAATTCTTGCTAACATATGAGTACAAGCCTCAGATGTTCTCTCTGCTTTTGATGCATATTTGGTAATGTATTTAAGTACAAGTGCTCGCGAGATGACAGGTTGGCAATCTATGTTAGCCCTCCATATTGAAATCATTGCTGGATTGTGTATGTTTAGCCTATCATCATTCCTTGTAGGTTCATATTGTTTTTTCCCAGTGTTGTCACATGATAAGGTAGACATAATTTGTTCTTTCCATGGAGCTTTGTATCGACACTCCATCTTTTTCCCCTTCTTACGTAAGCATGTTCCCTCTCTACACTTTGTGTGCCTTTGGACTCGATTGATTATCTCTGCGTAGTCATGAGAGGGGTCTGTAGCAAATATCTTTGTTGTGTCTAGCAAACAAGGATCATCCAATGAAGATTGGTAAATGGTGTTGTTTCTGCATGATGAATTGCGAGGATTCCAAGCACTCACATACTTGTCAAAGTATGTTCTTGCCTGTTCAACTTTAGCAGTGTCCTCCCAATCAAGGTTATCCATGTCTGGTGCATTTTGGAGCCAAAGGAATCCATGGACATGTGCAGTGCCTCGATGTTGCCATTCATATCTATACCAGTAATCTTTTGCAGTGAGGAGTTTCTCAATGACTTCTTCACGAAAGGATGTGAACCGCTGATGCAAGTATAGTGATGTTGTGTGGGGGTTATTGATTACATTATCTAGGTGTTGATTATTTGTTTGCATTTCCAGCGCTATGTGATTTGATATCAAACATTGGAGGTCTGGCCACTTTGTGTCTGCTGCACTTAAAGTGAAGAAAAGAGTGGGAGACCTTATTTGGTTGATCATATTTGTTAGTTCACAATGACACTTGTTCCAATACGGTCTTGTGCCTCGCATTGAAGATCCAAAGTTCATGAGCTCGTCAGCTAATTGTGTATCAGGGAGATTTTTTAGATGTGCTCTGAGGTTTTCAGTAGTGGTTGGCATGTTCTCTTCTGCATTTTGTTTAATGAAAACTGTTGCGATACCCTGGCTACGATGTCGCATCATAAGGTTAAAGATGAAATATCGGAACCTTGGATGCCTTCCAAACCTTTGGTCATGAAATCTCAGCAAGTGGAGCACATACTCATGCATGTGCACTTCCCTAATTCGTGGTTGCATTTGTAGTGCTATTCCATTTGGAAACAGTGTTGGAAATGCCATATCAAACAAATCCTCAGTATTGTATTCATTTATTGGAGATGAGTTTATTTCAGGCCAATCAATAATGTTGTCTGTGGTGTCCTCAAGATCCAGTGTTTTCTTGATAATTTCTAATTCATGACATCTATTTGGCAGTCTGGCCATAAATGATGACGTGTTTACTATGCTACTTGAAATATCGTCTCCATCGTAGTCGCTTTCATTACCTGGAACCACTATGTCTTCGTTAGTTTCAATTATGTGGAGCATATTTGATATGTTTGTTCTTGTTTCTGGAAATTGTTCCAAGTGGTCAAAATTTATCGCAACATCTTTATAGTATGGGTCATATTTGAGTTTGTATTGCAATGCATCTCTGATATGGCTTCTACTTACATAACAATCGTAATAGTGTCCTTTTGTATGGAGTCTTCTTACTATGAGCATGTCCAAGTCTTGTATTCTTCGTGGAAGAACCTGTGCAATCTATTTTATATCTTGTGGGAAGAAAATTGTGTGACCACTATATTTATATTGGCCTCCAAGAGTGTGAGTGACTTGTAGCACTAGGTTGACCCTGGCAATGAGCATTTCTCCCACTTGGGTTAGTCTTTTCAAGACTGTAGGTTGTTCTCCTGGGTCCATGTTGTTGAGTGCAGAGAATCGAGGTATGCCTCTCTCGGCAAGGCATCTTTTACAAGTAGCATGAGTATCAGATGAATGGAAGAGCATGCCTAGGTAACATTCCTTACATACTATGCATGTTTTCCGGTTGGAAAGGGCATCTATTCTTTGTCGGAATCTTTTCACTGCTGCTATGAAGTGAGCATTGTTATTGAATGGTGCTCCATGTGCCGTGTATTGTTGTGTTTGCATATCTTGACACTGTGATGTTTGTTCATGTTGAGCATAGTAATCTTGACTTCTCTCACAATGTTGTTGGCTCTGGGCTTTTGTTTCCTATGGGATGGTTTGACTTTGTTGCAATCTTCTTATGCGCCTTCGAGTAGCTATGTCTTCTCTATGGCGAGCATAGTAAACCTGATTTCTTTCTTGTCTTAGTCGTCTTCGGATCTTTGTTTGATGCGGGCCGAGTCCATTGTTTCCTATGGAGGGCTCTGCCATTTGGGGGTCTGGAAATGTTAAGGAAAGTTAATAACACAACACATTGTAAAGATAGTAAACACGTAGGTATTGCATAAATTTGACACCAATGAAGCTAGTAATGTTTGATGAAGTGCAATCTACATATCTATAAATGCAAAAACACATTTACATATTGGTAGCGATATTTTATTCCAGTGTACTTGGCACATTTGCTATACAAGGAATAAAGGAACACCAATGTAACCAGGGAGATGAAAAAGATGGATTGTAATTGTAAATATAAAGGTATTCCTTAGTGGGGCACAAGTATCATTTGTAGTGTGTAAATTCTAGGCATAATTAGTGCTAACAATGGAACACAAGCTGATGGAAAAAGTCAAATGTGCATATGTAGATGCAAAAAAAAAACATATATATATATACATATATATTATTACAGCAATCATTTGTAGATTGAGCTATATAGAGCATGATTGTTTTTGGCACATATTTTCCAGATTAAGTCATGATCTACATATTTTTCCCTACTAGAAGAGATTTACATACTACACTTGTAAAGAGAACATGAAGGTATTTTAGGGTTCATAGTACAACTAAGAAGTTTCAATGCTTTGAACTTCCATATCTAGTGTGTCAGTGCAATCCACGGAGGGAGCAACATTTTCATGACACATTTTCTGGATAGTTTTGACCAAGAAGCTACTTTCTGTAGTGTAATCCAGTTGTTCGACCTTGGCAATAGTTGCTTTCAAATGTTGTTCACCATTGTACATGTCAACATTACAACGAACTGTGAAAAGGTATTGCTTGCTCAATACATCTCTAATCACCTCCTCAATAGTTCGCTCAACAGTTTGATGAAATTGTATGTTGTATAGATCGTCTGCAGGCATGCCCAGTAGTTTTGTAGCCCCTTCATCAAATGCAACCACCCATATCATATTTGTGTGGTCCTGCAACTTGACTTGGAGTATATACCTATAGTCACATTTGGCTTGTATTGCATTGCATTTTGCACAAAACCACTTTGCATCATCTATTTGGGATAGTCTTTTTTTGCAAGGCTTGTTGTTTGCTCAAGAAGGGCAAGCTAGATAGCAGAATGAGTCCATTTTTATGAAGCAGGTTGTTGCTAATAGTATGCATTGTAGAGGTTGTGTTGTATCTAGAGCATTTTGTTGCATGCCACTGATTGTCATTCTTCTAGGAAGTGGAGATGTCTGCAAGGAGCTAGTAGACGAATATTGAGTGCCAATGTCATTTTCTTTGAACCAAGTTTTAATCTGCTCCACCTCCTCTATTTCAGGGTCTATCCATATTTTTTTAGTCGAAGAGCTGCTAATGACCTTGCCATTGAATTCAGAGACATGCCCATTTCGAATAGCGAGAGTCGTTGATTCATGTAGGAGGTACTTCTCATGGAGTTGTGAACCCTCTTTTTCGGCTGATGGTCCCCATAAAGTAACATCTATAGTTGTGTTGGTGATGTCCACTATTGTTATAGTACACCTTGCAACCTCTGTCCCATCTCTTCTTCTGACTATGGAGCATGGTTGTACACAAATGACTATTCCAATGGCATCAATGTTTGAGCCTGTGCTTTTGCTTAAAATTTCATTGAGTGGTGTGAATGAGTAATGGTCTTTCGGGATGGATTGGTCATCTGCACACAAGGTAATCCTTGAATCAGCTTGTAGCGAAATTTCCAACCCACTATTAAGCTTGTTATAGACACTATTAGTAGGACATATCGATCCTCCAGATAATGTGTATGTTGCTCCGACAGTGATTTTTTCGTAATGGATGGCTGCTGCTTCATTAAAACACGTCACACATGTCTCTGTTCCTTGACAATCTATAATATCAAAGGTAAAGAGGTGCCCACTTCCTTTGTTTGTGTTGCAGGTGCGCATTTCATTCTTTATAGATACATGACCTTTGACGGTCCACCTTGGTTGGAACGGGTTCAAGTTTTTGATAGGGGTGATTGCCAATGGGGCGTCTTTTCCTTGGTTTGGATTGATACCAAATAGCAGACGTTTGGGGGCTAACCTTCTAGGAATACAAGGGTTATTTGAAGTTGAAGGTGAACCATAGGATTCTTTTGTTGATTGATCAACTTGTTCAGGAACTTCTGGACATAGGTAAATTGGGTCCCCAACTATAGCATGCGCTGTGAGAACAATGTCAAGGTCAACAATAACAATCCACCTAAATAATTTTTGTGAGAGTAAGTGTAAGCAACAATATGTAAGTAGAGTGTAAGGTTCATTTATTTTATGTAAAAGAGTAATGGATATACAATCATACCATGTGGTAGTTGTTTGGGGGCAGCTGTAATGTTTTAGGTGTACTATGGAGCCAGGTATGATCTTGCTAGAATCTATGATGTCATTGTACCTGGCCGGCAATGACGCCTTGTGCTTGTGCACATTGTCGGAGATGTCTAGCCTATATCATTTGGTATGTGCATGTTTAGTTCCAAAACTCGAGATTGCTATGACTTGGACATGGGGTTCCAAAGCCACATTTCCTTCATGCATCAATTTGATTGCATCCGCAGTTAATAAGCTTGCCATTGTGCGGTCCAAGCAAAAAAATCTTGCAAAAGTGTATTGGATATAAGGAATTGCAAGGTAAAGTGGGGGAAGAAAAGGAGCTTTCCATCAAAAAACACCAAACAATTGCAAGACATAGAAAAGTAGTGCAATTAAATTATGAACGATATTCATTAATGTCCACCTCATTGTCGGAAGCGAATAAAGGAAAACAAGTACTCTATATGTAATTCATTTTGGGCTATACACATTTTCGGCAATTGTGTACATGACATGTGTATAGTGTTTTTTTTGTATTTGAAAGGTACATTTATACACTTTTGATTATAATAGGTGAAAGGTATAGGAAATTCAACACATAGGAAAACACATTTAGAAATATAAAGCAAAATACAATATTTTTTGATGAGTTTTTACAATGGAAGGGACCAAAAGATGAAGTAGCAGATAAGGAGGATTTGTACATTTTTTCCATCATAGCATATTTTGTGGTAGAGTATACAAAATATTGCATCCTAGCGAGCAAGCCAAAAGGAAGGTATTTGATGATTATAATTAGTTGTTTTCATTCTGTATGATGGCTTCAGTACGTTTCAAAAGGGAAACCATTTTCTAGAACACAGAAAAAAACAAGTACCAATTTAGAGCAAGCTATTTATAGTCTATTGTATGTCTGAAAGGAGCTTTAGGAAATCTTCCTTAAGCCTAGCTGAATTCCCCATGCCATAAAGTGCATCATATTTTAATGTTCGGAGGAAATCACAGTACGCATCCAAAACCATATATGTTGTACGAAATTTTTGGACCGCCTGCTGCACCATTTCAATGTCATGGTTTTGCACATGGCATGCATCATCACATGTCTGCTTAGCATCTTCAATAGTGTCATCACAACCTCGCACAATTTTTTCTGCAAAGACTGCAATACTGCTCTGGTAAATCCCACCCCAATTAACCGAAGTTGACTCTGATGGTGACAAAGGAGGAAAATCAAGCTTTGGTGCTGAAACATTCACCTCAGAGGAGGTGCTGGAGATGGTGATAATATCTGCGGGTGGGTGGACATTTGCCATTACCTGTTGACTTATGTTTATATGAGTTAGTTATTATATTTTTAATATAAGAATGTAGCACTTTTTAAGTATAATATTTGATTGTTTTACCATAACAAGGAGTATTCCTCCTATTATATGTGGTACCATTTTTTTGTAAATAGTGATGTACTCCTAGTATGACATGAGTATAACTTGTAGCTGTATAAAAAGTAATAAGCGTAGAGACGCATAAATGGAGAATCTGGCTAAGCGATATATTTACATTAATATCAAAATATATATGTGAATGTGTACATTGAATAAAAGTAAAGTTTGAAGGAATGGCAATTAAGTCTGAAAGATGTAGGATCATGGGAGTAATCTGAATTTATGAATTAAATTGTAAATAGATATTAAATCTGAAACAGACATCTTCAATGGAATGAAGTATGAACTATTAAATGAACATACAAAAGTGTGAATGGCAGAGTGAGTGCACTACCTTAGACCCTACAACCAAGTCGAACAAGAATACCACAAATTATCTGGAGCATATGATGTCCCAACACTTGGAAAGTAGTGCCTGTAATTAAATTTGTCATAAATGTCAATTGAACATCTATATAACTAACAACACTATTCTATGAGTTGAGCAGATGCATGACTAATAACAATAACCAGACCAATAAATACAAGAAAAGTTAATTAACTAAGCAAAAAAACTATGTCCATCCACTATAAACCATACATTTCAATTAATTAACTGTTTCTCTAATGTTTTATAATGTTGAGGTGCTCATACAATTGGCCAAGCTCCTTGCACAGTCTTTAGAAGTAGAATTTACAATGTCACTAATATTGATTCATCCTATGCCAAGTCCTTGAAAGCAAACTGCAATCTACATAAAATCAAAACCAAAGCAAATTTTGCTATACATAACCATCTTGTGCAGCTAAAGTTGAGTGTCAAACATGTAAATCATCAGCTATAGTAATAAGAAAACAAATTTTTTTTTTTTTTAAAATGGTTGTAAGAGCTCTTTTTCTGATCCTCTCAAGAGGGGAGCTAATTAATATTAAATAGCTAAAACTAAAAATAAGTGCAAATATTTGGACAAGAAGCCCTTTTAAACAAGTGGAACAAAGCTAAAAGTAATAGTAACTTGGAAATGAGTACAACAAATGGAAGACAAATTACAGTAAACAGACCAGTAATTAGAGGAAAAATGAATACCCACTTACAGAAATCATCACAAAGGTAGTACACCCCAAGCATTTTCAGCAGACCCAGTATTATCATCATACTACAGTGTTGATAGATGTCGAGGGTGATTGGAAGAAGAGAGTACAGATATAGAGGCACCTTAAAAAAATATTGATTAACCTATTTTGTTTTGATAATTAGCTGATAGGCTATTGTGGGTGGCAAATTTGTAAGATCCCCTACATGTTCTTGTCCAAGATTTGCATTAGAAGCCTCACAAACATAGCATTGGTATTCCCACAAACACTTAATAGGGGTCCAAGACTAAGATATTTATCAATACACTAATTCTGATCGTAACTCCAATACAAACACAAGAGTAAAGTTCATGCAATGATTAAACACTCGACTGATCATTATTTCAAAATTAAACATTGAAACCTCAGAGGCATTATGTCAACTACTTTTCAGACCTCCTTATGTAGCAAAAAACTAAAAAATTCATCACAAATTATCAATCTCTGGTCCAGACATTTGATCGAACAATAGACATTCATTAAAAATTTCGAGCAATTTAACAAGAATTTGAGGTCAAATTCCTCCACCTCTCCTAGCGTCCTTCATGACTTGGACAAAATCAATATTTTGGAACAGCATATAGATATCCATCAAAGCATAAAGGATAGAGGGATTATTTCATATATTGTAATTGAAACATTTATTACTTGAAATAACAATCCCATACCTATCCAGAAAAATACAGGTGCAAATCTATATTAAAGATATCAATTTGCAAAGGTAAAATGCATAGTGTACTCCTGTATTAATTCATGCATCTGATATGCATCTGTTACAAGCGAGCAAAGTGCACAAATGGAACAACCTGAATTAAGAATTTGTGAAGTCTCAGATGAAATGACAAATAAGACTTAATAAGAACAAAAGAAATCTAGAAGTAAGAACAAAAGAACAAAAGAAATCTAGAAGTAAGGCTTATGTCATGGTAGCTTGCAATTGACCTGATATAGGCTTGAATGCCTCTAAAACTAGAATAGATATATATGAACCAAATCTGAATTTACAGAGGCCAATGCCAATTGTTTTAGAAAACTAATTAATACAAACATGACTGCATTTATACAGAGGGGAATTATCTTACTCAACATTTAGGAAACCATATTTCCATATAGAAACTCAAACAACAATGCATTATCCAGTATTTGAGTAAGTAGTACAAGGTCATCATTAGCGCAGGCAATTTTTGGTTGAAGATTATTATCCACAGTCAAGACTTTGATTGAGCAAGCTAGCAACACATGAGACAGAGTACTTTTTGGCTTAGCAATGGCACAGTCATATGAAGAATTTAAGCGAGCTATCACATTCATCTCCAGGGGAAGTATCTTGTTGGTTTAAAAAATAACAGACTGTACCAAAATTTGAATGAGTTATCTCATTCACCATTAGCAAAACTACTTTTTGGTTGAAAATAAACAACACATTATCATCCAGAATCATTGAGTCTAAATAAGGAGGCTATATTTTCTTGAGATTGTTTTGCTGAGCTGAAGGGCACTTTTAACTCTCATCAAACAAACAATATGCAGCAGGGAAATGCAGCAGAGACTAATATGGTAAAGCTATTATAACTCATAGAACCAACAATTGAATCACTGCAGAGGAAAGAATGCAAACACACCGCCTAAAACAAGAAGGTTACATTCTAGCAAGAAGAGACACCATTCCATTTCAATAAACAAAAAAACTGAATGCAATAAATATAACCCAACGTGCATTACTCTTACCGTCTCTACATAGCTGATGCTCACATTACTCTTACCATCTTCTGTGGGTCTTCTTGTCGCACAAAATCATCGAAAATCCTCACAATTTTAAAGCCGCTTCACATTTACTACCTCAGCAAAGGTTTGGTGGATTGGTAAATGCCTGGTTGCGCATGGAGAGGACAGGGAGGCTGTAGAACGGCGCGAGTGGCCGCCGCGCCGTACTGCTAATGGAACGTTCGAGAAATGTCCATACCTACTGACGGTCTGCCGGTGAAAACTCCCCGCCTTTCACAGCGTCTGACAATTCTGGTGGTGTTCCCCACCCAGAATAGCCTATCGGCTAATTATTTAAAGATAAAAATAAAAAATATGTACAAGATAAGAATGTGATAATTTATTTGATTTTTTTAAAAGTGTGAGATTTTAATAATGTGGATGAGAGGTACACATTCTCATTGATAGTTTTTCCAAGTAACTTATTATTATTTGTGCATAACTCATACTACATATGATCATTTGGGGTAAAAATGATTCTATATAGTCCAATCTTTTATTAATCATATTTATCTTGACTTTTCGTAGTGAACACATGATTTAATGGTCAAAGGAATTTAGAAAAAGAGCTATCCGCTTAACCACTTTTATACTTGAATGAAGTGATAAATGAATTAATAAGCAATTCTTCATGAGAGCATCAAGTTTCTAATTCAAATCATAAATATTTTACTACTTAAAAAATAAAATCATATAACCATTAAAAAATATTACCTTAAAACATTTTTTAATGTTTCATCTTGACATATTTCTCAATTTTTTTTTTAATTATAGATTATTCCATAAATACTTCTAACCAACATACTATCCATTCCAAACATTTAAATAAATTTAACAATAATCAATGTCACCATATATAACTTTTTTTTTCGATGAATAAGCAACTATCTATATTAAAATAAAGATAAAATTACATATTCACAAAAAAACATGGGTGGTAAGAAGGCACACCTCGAGAGTTAAATGGGTAGCACCTATAAAAAGAAAAAATTAACCAGTCACATGGGTCAATCTTGGAAGTCCATGATTACAAAACATATATAAAAAAAGGCCTTTAGGCGGCCAAAGCAATGCCAACAGAGCCAGGAGGGTCTTTGTCATCCATGTTCTTCCCCCATACATCAACAGGGTCTGGAATGACATCAGGAGGAGCACCCCAACCATCAAAAAAATATTTTTCCTTCTTTTTATCTTCATCCTCATGTTGGGATGAGATTGCAAGCACCATACGTTAAATTTTTTTACTAGTATCTGGCCACCTAGAACCGCCACCACCGCTCCCCGAAGCAACGCCAAAGGGCCACCCCTAGCTAGCCCGTGACAAAGGAGAACAGGTTCGTCGAGGAGGGTGAGAGTCCCACTAAAGAGGAGGCTGAGAATGGGGACACATAGAGCCACTCTGCTGCCAACCCCGAGAAGGCGACTGACCGTGAGAAGAGTTGGGCGAAGCAGGCACTCGAGCAAAAGTACATAGGGCATTGCCCCAGTGATCCAACAGAACTTATAGGTGAGCAACGTCAAGTGAAACTTTGTTAGCTTACACCTGAATCTATAAGAGAACATTAGAACAAATAATAAATTTAGCATATAAAGAAACATTAATATCCATTTGAGAATGAGCAAATATGTAGACATTTCTATCTTTCCAGAGATTGAAGAGGATTTCCACCCTGAAAGTGTGCCGAAGCTGGGTAAATCTTGTAGGAATTCTGGGTGAATCTCCTAACAAAACCATATGCCAGGAAAATGCTCCGGCCTAAAGGGCAAAAAGAAGTCATGAATCCAAGTCCAAAGCTACTGAGCTCTGGGACAAAACCAAAAAAGATGCTTAAAAGTCTCAACTTGCCCACAAAAAGGGCAGCAAGGGTCTTGGATCCCCAAGTGAACAAGCTGTGAGCCCACAGGCAAGCCTTGGAAAAGAATACACCAAGCAAAGTGGGCAAGTTTTGGACTAACACTTGCAGACCAAGTGGCAACAAATATTTTACGCCAGAAATGATTGGAGGATTGAAGAAGCCACCTCTAGTTCAAACTTTGGATCATAGGAAAGTGTGTTGAAAGCCACTTGTAACCAAGTCGAGGCTTGTAGTTCCTGAAAGGTGTTTTTGGAAACCATTTCTAGTTTTTCCACCTGGGTTTGGTCCCACAAATTCCAACCTTAAGAAACATCTTTGTAGGAATAGCATTCACCAGACCATCATAAGTAGCACGGTCCTAGTTTTGAAGCCTGTACAAGGCACAATTTTTTTCCCACTATATGATATGCATCATGGGTCTCTGAAATAACTATTGCAGGGTTTGGATACCCTTCTTGTGGAATTTGAGCACTTTAAGCCAAGGCGAATTAGCCAATGGCTGACCATTACAAGTAAAAAGAGGCAACCACCAAATATTCTGCTGGTTGAGCAAAAGCCCATCATGAAACCAAGAACCAACCCAACAGAGCCAGGGCTTGATAGCCTCCCAGGAATGCTAAATACTTTTAGCCACAAAAGTCCCAACAATTTGGATTGGTTCCTTCATGACCAAAGGGGTTTGAAAGTTGATCCCCTTCTAGGCGGGTCTATGAATAGGAAAGCCTGACTAAATAAAATGCCTAAGAAGAATTTTCTAGGCCTCGTCCCTAGTAAGGGCATAGATAATCCATTTAACACATAAAGTAGTTCCTTGTCGCTAAGTGGAGAGCAACCCAAGTCCTCTAGAGTCTCTAGGAAGGCAACATAATTCCCAAGCAACACGGTGAAACCCTCTATGAGACTCATGAGAGGCCCAAAGAAAATCTCTGAATTTTTTTTCAATCTTGGCATAGATAGCTTTGAAAGGGGCCCAATAGGAGGAATAATAGACATGGGTAGCTGCTAAAATTTAAGAGCAAACCTAGAATTTCCCTCCCAATGAAAGAGGCTTGGTAATCCAATAAGCAAGCTTCTTCTCGACTTTGGAAATCACAGCTTGCCATAGCTTAGCCAGGGATGCTTGGAAAGCAAAGGGAATTCCCAAGAACCAAAAAATTTCTCCTGGCCCAATCCACTTCCAATTATACTATTGAAACCAAGGAGGAGTGGGCAAAATAGAGTGTCTGTAGCACAAAGTTTTGTGCCATTGAATGATAGAGCCAAAATCGAGATAAAAATTATTAAGGCAATCCAGGGCCACTTTAATAGTCTCTTCTTCCTCTAGGAGAGTGAGGAAAGAGTCATCCATAAAATATCCATTAACCAACTGAGCCTGAGAGTTGGGCAGTGAAATACCCTTGACACACTATTCAAAAACCGCATTGGCCAAGAGGTAGCCAAATTCTTCAGCCGCAAGCATATACAAAGAGGGGGAAAATGGGCACCCTTGCCGAATGGAGCAAAAAAGTCCAAAGGTAGAAGATTGGCAACCATTGATGGTGATACAAGCAAAGAGATCCGCAAAAAGCATACAAACAACCTAAATGACATTAGGCCCAAAACCCAAAGCTTGCAACATAACAAGAATAAAAGGCCATTCAATGTAGTCATAGGCTTTGGCAAAGTTAATTTTAAAAAAAATGACTTTCTAGTGTGAATGTCAGGCCCATTCCATGCCTTCCAAAACAAAAATAATATTATTCAGAATGAACCTGGATTTGATGAACTCGGTTTGCTCTGGGCACACAATCTGAGGCAAGAGATGATGGATATTCAAAGCCAAAGCCTTGGCAATAATTTTTTAGGAGACATTGAGAAGCGTAATAGGCCTCCAATTACGAATTTCCTCTGGATCCCCAAATTTAGGTATGAATTTTATATTGCCTTTGTTTATTAAGTTACCTAGAGAATTAACATGAAAAGCCTCTAAGTAAACATGATGCAAATCCTACCCAACACAGTCCCAAAGGGCATTGTAAAATTCACAGGGGAAGCAATCAATTCCCGGGGCTTTGTCATCAGCCATGGAATGAACAAATGCCTTGAGATCACAAAAATTTCTCTGGGCTGGGGAAAGCCTATTTGGCACAATAGGAAGACAATCTTGAAGGGCTTGCTCTCACTCAGGTGTGGGTTCCTATGCAGTGAAAACCTACTCATAATGACACACAAAGGCTTGGAGAATATCAGGGAGCTCCGAGAGCACCTGAATTCCAACTTTGATTTTTTTAATGCTTGGGAATGAGTGTCTGGCATGCAGTGCCAAAAAAACTCTTTGGAGGCACAATCAACAATTTTCAGCCAATGTAGCCGAGCTTTGATCTGTGCAGCTCTTGTAGCGTAATTGTTAGCTACTTGCTTTTTGTGGCTTAAATTCACCACCCTAACTTGTAATGATGGGGAAAAGGGGTTGGCCACCAAAGCTTCAGTAGTTGAGCACAGATCGGCGATGGTAGCTTCAGAAGACCGCCGATGAAAGATAACCAAATGGCGCCCATAAATATGCAGAAATATAGCCATGCGTGTGATGGCATTGTTCCATCATGTAATCCAGCCTATATGATGAGCTGGTCTACATTCTAGATTCCACACTCTACGAATGTGGGCCAGGGTAGGTTTGTGACAGAGCAAAGATGTGTTAAAAAATAATTGAGTTTTACATGTGTGAGGCTGACATGACTTCCATTCAATGCAAAAATAAATTAGGAAGTGATCAGACATATTCACATCCACTAACAACTTAACTAGCAAAGGAGAGCTATGAAAAGAGAAAAAATATTGAGCCGAGATCATGGCACGATCAAGGAATTTAAATATTTTGTTAGAATCGGCCCTGTGATTACATCAAGTGTGCTAGAGAGAATGAGAATGGCAATGACCAATATTGGGATCAAAAAGTTCCAATTTATTGCGCATGTAAAACCATGCCTCCCGCTCACTAGTTTCCCATCTGAATGATAGGGTTCTATCCTTGTCATATGCCATATCAACCATATTGAAATCCCCACATAGTAACCAGGTAGCAACTGGTAAAGAATCAACAATCCAGTGCCAAAGCAAAGATCTCTCCATAACATCATTAGAGGCATAGATATTAATAATCCCAAAGGAATGATTATCAATGTTAAGAAACAATTATCAATGTTAAGAAGAATCTAGACTAGCCGATGAGAAGGATTAGACCCATGGTCAACTACACAAGCATGCCATTATGGGGACAAAAGGGTGATAGCTTTGCCACACCTAGCCTCATGCATAGTGCAAATTTTTTTACTCGCCGACCAAATAAAACAACAAGCCGAAGCAAGCAAAAATCCAAAAAAATTAACCTATTGGAGACAAAGCACTTCAATACTAGAATATTTTTGGAAAGTATCCATAACATAATACTTTTTGGAGAGGTCTATTAGACCTCAAACATTTCATGAGAGGAAGTTCATGAGTGAAACTCCTCTATATTGTCGAAGTTTGGTTCCTCTTCATTTAGGTTAGAGAAATGATTTTGCAAAAAATCTTGTGGAACTGACCCAATCTAAATAGATGGAGAGGAAAATCTCCACTTTTCTTGCACATATTCACCCTCTTCATGCAGTGGAGATGGACTGCGAGACCGCCTTTGAGCTCCCAACACAGGAGGAGAAATGCTTGATTGAGCAAACATAATGACAACAGGTTGAGGCCTTGCCTTTGTCCTGGGTTGCACTGAAGTAGTAGCAGCTCCAATAGGAGCATTCATCCCCTTCCCTGAAGGGTTTGAAATTAACTTTGATGGTTCAAAGGATTTAGAGGCCGGCCCAGAACTAGTTGACTTATTTTTTCGGTTTGTAACTGTGGTCCACTTTTCATCAACCTTAGCAGAAGGTTCTACTTGATAAGGATTTTCAGTATCTTGTGGCGGAGAAGGTGTACGAGGCATTGCCAAAGGGCAATCCTTAATCTTGTGGTCGGTTGACTGACACCTATAACACGTGCTGGGTAAATTAAAATAAGTGAATTTCTGGCTATGCTTGAGAGCTCCAATTTGAATATCAATGGATTATTTCAAATCCTTGGAGAGGTCTATTTCCACACAGACCCGTTTCTGGGGTCAGGCCTGGAAAAATCTATCTGGCTCAATGCAAATAACCCTCCCTAGTGAGGATGCAATATGGTTCAAAAAAGGTACACAAGGCAAAGGAAAATTAGGGAATTCAATCGAAACCGAGACTCACAACTTGGTGTCATTTGAGACAACAAAATCTCAGGTCCATGCCTAGAAAACATCAAGGATGATGTAACATACCAGAGATCATGGGCTGAGATAGCCTGGACATGATTGACTTCAGCAAAGCGAAACAGAAAAAAACCCTTGGTCAAATTTTGGACCATATCAAGGCGGACCCCATGAGGGAGCCATGCCTTGCTGACCCATTCTTTAATCACACTTTCAGGGGGAGTAATCCCAACAAAATAATCCACAAGGGTGTGTTGCTTAAGCCACTGGCAAGCAGAATCAAAATCTGGTAAAGGAAAAATCACATCAGCAGGGGAGTCAAAATTCTAACCTTGTGAAAAACTTTTAGAACAAACTTCTAGGGACATTTGTTCGGAAGAGGAGCCATTGAACAACACTATTGAGCCACTAACACCAGCATGAATTGTTGGGTTAGAGCCGGTTGAAGGCATGTTAAAACCCAAAAACCATAGTAAATATGACCGTACACACAAGAAAAGAGGTTTTCCTATGCAGAATGTGCAATATGATGCAAGAGGGGCCAAGGGTGACCACAAAAACCACAAAACCCTAGTAGAGCTCATACACCTTGGGTATGAAGATATAGATAGGGTATAGAGATAGAGAGGAAGATAAAGATATAGATGTAGAAGGAGAAGAGGGATATGGAGAGGAGGAGAGGAAGATGCAAAGAGAGAGAAGAGAGGGATAAATAGAGATAAAATTAATAAATATATAGAGAGGGATATAATGAGAGAGGGAAAAATAAAAAAGATAAGGATAGAGATATAGAGATAAACATAAATAAATATAGAGAGAGAGGGGGGGAGAGAGGGAGAAAAGAAAAGATAATTAGAGAGAGATAAAGATAGAGGCAAAGATAATTTTTTATGGATGTCTAGGAAGATGGAGAGGCAGAGGGCGATATAGAGAGAAACATGGAGGGAAAAAGAGAGGGAGAGAATGTGAGATACAGAGATGAAGGAATATAAAGATAGAGATAAGAAGTTGTATATCTATGTCTCCCTCTCTATCTCTGGGTTGGACACTCAAAATGCCTAACCACCTTTGAACAAAGATTTTTCCTTTGAATGAAGGTGCCTTCATTCGAAGGTGACACACTAAAGACCTTAAAATGAGATGTAACCTTCAAATGAAGGTTAAATTTCATTCAAAATTTCATAATAATTGTATGCACACAAAAATGGCCTGAGCATCACATTAATTAAATATTGGTTATTTGCTTAATTCCTCTACTATTATAAATAAATTGTGAAATTTATTTATATGGTCCATAGTCTATTTCCTCTTTTCATAATCCACCTTCTTTCTAAAATTAATTAAAAGAACAAATTAATCAATTTGTATTTAATTAATTTTCCCCTCTTCCTTTTAAATTTGAATTTTTAAAATTTGAATTTAGAATATTCTTCCAAAATTGGTAAGATGCACAAAGGAATTTATTTTTCATTTTAACTAATTTACTCTCTCCTATTAAATTGAATTTTTAAATGCAATTTAGGCACATTTCTACAACTTTCTTCTAACCTCCTCCAACTCACCTACCAACTCATCATGTGTCTTACAAATGAATTTTTATAAATTGCAAAATATGGAATATTCTCAACAAATTTGTAACCAATTTTGAACAACCTGAGACACATGGCTTATTTTTCTCTGTGATTCCTTTCTAAACTTGGAAAATTGTCTTGTGGAGGGAACCATCTCCCTGATTCCCTCTAACCTCCTGATGCTCTATCGTTGATGTCGTAGGATCACAATCCTGACTGTCCGTTGTTGCCACATCACCTTGAGTTTTGAAAAATTTATAAATAGATCCCTTGATACAACATTTCAGAACAAGGAAGATTAGGCAAGTTTATGCTACTGAATTCTAGTGCAAATTTGAGAGAATTAGAGAACATTTTAGTGTAGTTTTCATTTTTAGTTCATTTTTAATGTTGCAATGGAATTTCCTTTTTGATAGTTTAGTTCCTTCCACTTTCCATTTAGCATTTTTATTTCATCTTCATCATCATCTCAACATTTAGATTTCAACACCATTTCCATCCTAGGATTATTTAGCTTTAGGTATCAAGTTATTGAAAAATCCAAAAACATAGGCATGTAGATTCATTTTAAGCATCTCGTTTCTTGATTTGTCAATATTTGTAGGTTATTGTGCAATACTAACAAAGATCTGAGAGCATAATTTTCAGGATTCCTCAGGATTAGAGAGCCATGGGATGAGGTAAAGGGATAGGCTATAGTTTCATTTAATTGTTACTTTCGTTTTCCTTTTACGTAATGCATTCCATGAAGGTGTGTTATATGAACCTTGCATGACATATTTCATGACACACAATAATCGCTCAATTTTTTAAAAATAATACCATTGTTTGAAGGGACCTTCAAATGAAGGTTTTTTTTTAATGATAAAAAATATATATTTTTAAATTACTTTTTGAAGTTCATTTTTCTTTCACCAAGCTGAAATTAGTTCCCATTTTCACCAACATTCTCGTTGAAGTCACCAGGGATCCTGTCGACATCAACATGATAGGTCATCATGGGTTGGAGAAATCAATTATAGGAAACTAACATATCACTTCAAATGGAGGTTTGTTGCATAAACACATGTGAACAATGTCTATTTTAGAAGTGTTTTTAATAGTAGAGAAAATGATTTTTCAATAGCAAAGAAAATGATTTTTGAGTTCACATGAAAATAGTGAAAATTATGAACCCTAAAATGTTTAATTAAAATAATAAATAATTACTTTGAAACCCTAAGAAGTTCTAAATTGAAACCCTAAATGGTCAAATTGAGACACTATATGGTTATTTTGAAACCTTAGACAATCATCCATTTAGGGTTTAATTTCAAGGGAGGTTTCATTTTGAGGTTTTAATTTTATGGTTTAATTTCAACTTTAGGTTTTAATTAGGGTTTTATTTTATGGTTTTTTTTTTAAGTATATGGTTTAGGGTTTTAATTTTATGTTTTAGGGTTTAGGGTTTTAATTATATGGTTTAGAATTAAGGGTTCCTTTAGTTAGGGTTTAGGGTTTTAATTTTACTTGGCACATGATTTTTTAGTGCATCTTATATCATTTCATTCACATCTAGTTTAAACATGCTCTAAGATCCATCTCATCATATTGTGTTGATATTCATTATTCCTTTCTTATTGTGTATTATGTTACTACATAAAAAATCATGTATTAATAGTAGCTTTTAAGACATAGTAACCTTCCTCATAATTTAGTTCAAATTGTGTTACCAATATTGAAATATCACTTTGTGTAACAAATGTGTTCCTATTTAATTGGATGTTACATTGTAAGCATACATTAACCTATAAGGTAATATATGAACACACATAATATTTCTAATAAATTGAGGACCACATGATATCCTATTCACTTGAATCTAATATGGATAAAATTATTCTCCTTCATGTTCATCTCTAGACTATGTGCTTACTAGTCTTATTGAACTTGGAATATATTATATAATTGTTGCATGTTATGCTCACTATGTAAGTTGATTTACTTTATATGATTTATATTATTATTCATAGCTTAATTTTTGTTTCATGTATTATTTTCCCCTCTCCTATAATTCCTTCCATTTGATGGATACAACCAATTGAAGGGACACACTTTATATTGGAAGTTTTTAATTGTTGATGTTGTTTAGCAACATGAGTATGAGGTGCATATACTAAATTATCCAGTGTTGTCATTGATGTCAAAATTGTTATGATCATTCTAGCATGGATTGGAAGAATTCTTCAAGGCATTTTGATAGAACAAGTTGATCTAGAAAATATGGTTATATAGGAATTTGGCTAAGTATTTCTTCTGAAAGTATCATGGTTTAGTGTGTTAGTTTTTGGGTCCACACTCCACCATGAGTTTATATATCACTCTATGATTCTAAATACAATTTTGAGATCATCAGATGCATCTATATTCAAGATTCAATGAAATTTTGTGAAGTATTCCAAAAGATATGAACATGATAGAGTTCAAGTCTATATATTATAGTCATTCATTGTACAATGTATCAGTGTGGGAGATTCCACATTTCTTCGAGGATAATTATTTTGTTCTATGATGATGAGGATAAGCTATTAGATGTTGACTGAGTGGGAATCCAAAGGAAGATTGAGTTTTGAAGTCACATGTATTGAAAATTGTATGTACATATGAAGGTTATGTGTTTAGGTCTTATTTTAGGCTCACCTAAAACGTTTAATGTTTTATGGAGGACAAGAAAGTAATTTTATCTTATGTGGGATCTATATTAATTCCATATCAACCTATCTTAAGGTGAATTGAATTTTAAATTATGGCACGAGATATGGATATAATAATTTGAGGACGACATGTTTAATTTTGTGTGTTACTTTTAATTCGGTTGACCTAATTGAAGTTACACTTGACATGGACATATATAAAAGATTAACTTCAGAGTTTTAGAGAGATGAACATAATGAGGAAGATGATGATGGTGTGACAAAGAAAGAGTAGACTATATAAGAGTTTTGAGATATATATGACATGTATGGTGTTTCACCTACATGTGTATGATGTAAATATAATCAAAGTTGAGCAGATTGTGAGCAGAGTAGAGTATTGTTTCAGATTTGTGTGAATATTATTGTGTGCTTCATTGGAATTGTAATCCAACATATGATAGATGCTATTGTATCAGTTCAAATAGGTTGTGTAGCAATCCATTCTTTCTATCCTTCTTACTTTTGGTGGGCAGTGGGCTTTTTTGTAATATACTATATTTGGATAAAATATATTATGAGCTAACCCTCACCATGGTTTTCCAATTTTGGGTTTTCAAATTAAAAATATTAGTGTTCATGTGCCATGTGATTTTGTGGATGTCTTCATGTTTTCATTCATCATTTCAATTATATTTATTCTAATAATTGGATGGCTTATGTTTAATTAGTTTATGTAGTGTGGTGAAACCCCTAAAGAATCTTTGTGTTTCACTAGTAAAAGTTTGCAAAAATTGGTTTTCATGTCCTAGGGCTTAGGGTTTATGTCACACTTCATTTATACGGTTTATTTTTGCCTTACACCATCCAAAAAATCTTAAGTCTTAATCCCTTGCTAAGCGTTCTATTTCATTGTTGACTACCTATTGCCTATTCCTGGTCACTCAAGTCATGAATTATACTGTTCAGTTCATCATGTCAGTCCCCTTAACCCTAAATCCTAACAATCTTGGTCGTTACTTGTTGATTTATCCAAAACATTGCCTTATGTCATGTGGGTTACAAATCCTAAAATATCTGCGATATAGTCCTAAGTCCGAGTTTAATAATTCAAGTGTCGATCTAACGTCTCAACCTAATACTTTATGTCCCCATCCTTCATATTCCTAGTCGGACCCCTTTTTTAAGAACTAACTTGTGCACATGCATATATCTGATGTTATGAGTACCATTGGATCTTAGTGATCAAATCCCGATTATTCCCTGTGCCCTCGTCAGGTTCTATTTCTCATTATAATATCCTCATGGATTGGTGGGAAAGTGCCATGTGCTCCTTTGTAGTGGCGGGCCCAATGCATTTGAAGGTCAGTAGGCGATAGGTTGAAATGAATCAATGGTGGGGATAGAGTAGTGTGGCTATATCTAGGCCGTTCCTTGATCCCCCACATGATTTTAATTTTTATTATAATAATATCATGGGGTAGCATGTGGAAGACATGTGTCCCCTTGTCAGCGGGACCCACTAAGATTCAAAGGTAGTGAATACTTTGTTTGATGATACCGATGGTTGAGGATGGATGACGTAGGTAAATCTGAGCCTTCCCCTGCTAGCCTACGAGGGACCCACTTCTATCTCCTATCTCTTAGTGGGTAAGAAAGAGAGTGCCACATGGATCTTTTCTAAGCGGCCAAGGGAGCATTAGAGGAAGAGAAATATTAATGAAATATTTCAATGCAGGGTTCAATACATTAAAAAATGAGCTACTAAAAGGACTTTTAAAAAGAATGTGTTTCAAAAGCAAGCAAGATCTTTTAATCATGACCGTCCACTGTGTTTGAAGGTTATGTGCAAGGGTAAGTGGTTTAATGGTAAAGTGTGCACATATGAAGAAATCTAGATTGCATTTGAACCCTTCCCCGCTTCCTTGTTGTTAAAAGTTGCACATGGGTTAAGACCAATGGGGAAGTGGGAAAGCTGACATGTGGACTTCTTACTCAGTGCTTATGAAGTGGTAGAGCCCATGAGTGACTGAGAGAATTTTCCATGCAGTTTGTTTCTAATTGGTTGACAATAATAGAGGGCTATAGTTAGCTTTTTCAAACTTTTTTGATTGAATTTGGTTCGTCTATTTGGCTATCTCATCATGTAATTGATGGTTGACATTAAAAGTTGAGTTTGAAGGAAAATGAGCCATTATGGTTTGTGTGAGTGAACCATAATGGCAAACAAGACACATAGCTACCAAATTAAGAGCTTTAAAGCCAAAAAACTTTCTTTAAAGTATAATTGAAGATTATTGAAAGCATTCGACGCATTTAGGGAGCTTGTGCTACAATTTTCAGGCCTATTCAATGATAAAGTTAGGTTTTTCAAGTGATTGTGAAACCAGTAAGTTAAAATCTACCCTGTTTCTCAAATTACTCAAAACTTGCTAGTTTTCAATTGTGCTTTCATTGTGTCATTGGATTTCTTGGTTTACTTCATTTGTTTTAAGGTTTTATGTTCAGTCTAAACTTTATTACTGTTAAATTGTGAGTTCTTGAGTGTCAAATGATACCCAATCTGTAAACCCTTATTTTGTTGAAAGAAACCCTAACATGCATAAACCTTAGAGTTATGGAACCAAAAGTAAAAGCATCGTCATCAAAAGAGAAAGCCTCTGGTTCTAAAACCCCTGTTAGACCCATAGTCTAGGACTTAATTGATTATTTTCAGCCCTCCACCTTTGAAAAACCCAAGGGTCAACTACTTTTCCTTGGTACACAAATTGTAGAAGGCCTAGTTGATAAGCGAAGTGCTATTAAGGATGCTACATTGCCTCACACTAGGTGGAAATTGTTTAGTGGTTGGTTCGACAATAGAAATTATGGAATTCCTTTGGGAAACCCTTGGAATTTGGACTTGGGAAAGTTAACTGTACCCAATGGGTAAGTGCATGGATCTATGACACAATTTTGGTGCCAAATTGTAAAACAAACCTGTAACAAGCCATATTGCGCTCGCCAAATTTAGAGAGCGCCAAATTTGACACTCTCCAAATGGATTTACCATTTGGCGAGCACCAAATTTGGTGCTCACCAAATGGCTTTGGTGCTCACCAAATGGCTTGAATTTTGCAATGAATGTGAACTCTTTCTTCTTCTCTTTCTCTACCAAGGAGACTATATACATGAAATAAACATTTAATTATAAGTTGACATTTACATATGGAAATTTTATTTCTTATACTTTAAGTTATATTTCATGTGTATAGATAGGATGTTTGAGAGTGGTTTTGGATCTCTATGAGTTATAATGCAAATTCTAATTTTTGGAAGATCTTTAAAATTTCAGACTTAGTCAAATTTCAATAATCAGCATGTCAAATTTCAGTAATCAGGAGGTCAAATTTTAGTATTTAGCAAGTTGTATCATATTTATTTGTCACTCTCTCCTTCTCTCAAATTTCTATCTCTCCAATCCATCTCTCTCTCCCTTCCTCCCTCTCTCCTCTCTCACACACCCCTCTATCTCCTACCTACATCTTCCTCCCTTCCTCTCCCCTCTCTACTTCTCTCTACCTCTTCTCTCTCTCTACATCCCCTTCCCTCTCTAATTATCTTTATCTCCCCCCTCTCTCTTTATGTACCTCTCCCTCCATCACTTAGTATCTCACCTATGTCTCCCTCCCTACCTCTTTCCCTCTCTAATCTCTATCTCTCCTCTCCCTCCCGCTACCTACATCTCTCTCACTCTCTATCCTTCTCTTCCCCCTCTTTCTCTCTAACTCTCTCCTCTGTATCTCATAATTATCTCTCCCTCCCTCCCACTCTCTCCTCTATACATCACCACTCTATCTATCTCTCTATATCTCACACAAACCTCTATCTCCCTCCCTAACACTCTCTCCCTCCCTCCTTCCCTCTCTACTCTCTATCTCTCCTCTCGCTCCCTCTCTTGACCTCACCCTCCATCCCATTCTTTTTGTCTCTCCTCCCAATATCTCTCACTATTGTACCTCTCTCCCTCCCCCTATTTCTCTCTCAATTGATCCCTTTCTATATCTCACCATTCACTCTCTCCCTCTCTCTCTCACACACACACCTCTATCTCCCTCCCTACCTCTCCCTCCATCCCTCTCTATCTCACATATGCCTCCTTCCCTACCTCTTTCCCTCTCTACTCTCCATCTCTCCCCCCTTCCTTTACCCACCTCTTTCTTTGTCTCTCCATACCTGTCTTTCTCTCCCACTCTCTCCTTTCTATCTCACCACTATCTCTATCCCTACCTCTCACTCCCTCCTCTCTAAATCACCATTCTCTCTTTCCCACTTTCCCTCCTTCTCTCTCACTCCCTCCTCTATAAATCACCATTCTCTCTCTATCCCACTTTCCCTCCTTCCCTCTCTCTATCTCACCTATCCCTTTCTACCTCTCCCTCCCTCCAACCTCCCTCTCTCTCTTTACCTCTCTTTCTCCTTCTCTCCTTACCTCTCTACTCTCTATCTCACAACTCTCTCTCCATATCACTCTCCCTCCTTCCTCTCTCCCTCCTATCCCTCCCTCTATCCTTCCCTCTCTACCTACCTCTCCCTCACTACCTATGACTCTCTCTACCTCTTTCTCTCTCCCTCCCCCCTCTTTCTCTCTTACTCTCTCCTTCCATCTCTACTATCTATCTCTCACCCCTTCCCTCTCTACTCTCTCTCTCTCCCCTCATTTTATCTCCTCTCACTCTCTCTCCCTCACACACATGCTCACCTCTATCTCCTTTCCTCCCCTCCATCCCTCCTCTCTCTACTTCTCTCTATCTATCATCTCTCTCTACATCTCCTTCCCTCTCTATTAATCTTTATCTCCCCTCTCCCTCTCTTTACTCACCTCTCCCTCCATCACTCTATATCTCAACTGTGTCTCCTCCCTACCTCTTTCCCTATCTACTATCTATCTCTCCTCTCCCTCCCTCCCTCTCCCTCTCTCTACCCCCTCTCTCTCTTTCACACACACACACACACCTCTATCCCCTCCCTACCTATCCCTCCCTCCCCTCTCTACTTATCTCTACCTATCCTCTCTCTACATCTCCTTCCCTCTCTACCTATATTTATCTCCCTCTATTTACCTACCTCTACCTTTATCACTTTGTGTATACATCTAAAAAAGCTCAGGGTTAATCAAACTTGTTAATTAATTAAATATGAATTATTTAATTAATATTCTAAAGTCATCTACATGTAAATAAATTTAATTATTTATTTATATCGTTCATTTTTCTAATTCTTCTAGTTTAAATTAAATAAATAAGTTTATTTAATTATTGCTATTTTCCTCTTAATTAAATTAAATAAATTTCATAATTTAAGTACTTAATTATCATTTTTCTAAAGTTTGAATGTTTAATTTCAAATTATGGAATATTCTTTTAATTCATCCAACACCTGACATAATTAAATATTGTAAATATTTAATTACATACCTTTTTCACCTCTCACATAATTAAATAAATAATTATTTAATTATAGAAGTTTCCAAAATACATGTCACATATAATTAAATTTAGGAATTATCTTCAAACTTCAACTAAATTTTCAATAAATGAAAAGACAAAGAGCATGTTTGTCTCCAATTTTGAATGAAGATAGTTTCGTGGGTTGAAAAAATTCTCCATCTTTCTCTCAACCTTCCATCTTTCTCTCAACTTCCAGAATCTCACACTGTTCATCTTGACAAGTTTGAACTCAACTGTTGATCTTTGCCAACTAGATTCTTGCCTTCCGAAAATCTATAAATATAACCTTTTTGTGAGTAGATTTCATCCTAGATTTTATGCGCAATTACTATATTTGCATTCGAATCAGCATTTTAGCAATTTCATATCATAGCATTTCAAGTTTATAAGCATAGTTTAAATCATTAGCAATGGACATGTATTTTGCATCAATCTTGTTCTCCTAAGTTGTCATTCTAACAAGTTGTTGCTTAAACCAACTGAGAGCCAGTAACTTGAATCAAATCCTTGGAGATAAAGGATAATGGAACACATTTGAAGGAGTTGTTGTTATTTAGAGTTTGCTTTCTCTTTTTAATTAGTTTCCTTCAATCTAATATTTCATTGGTGTGTTAGTTTACTTTCTAATTAGTACACATATTCTAACAACACACTTTGTATCTCACCTATGTCTCCCTACCTACCTAGGGTTGAGGGATTAAGGGTTGAGGGTTGAGAATTGAGGGTTGAGGGTTTAATGTATAGGGTAGAGCGTAAAGGGTAGAGGGTAGAGGGTTTAGGGGTAGAGGGTTTAAGGTTGAGGGTAGAGGATTGAGGGTATAGGGTAGATGGTATAGGGGTTGAGGGATTAGGGTTTAAGGGTTTAGGGTTCAGGGATTAGGGTAGAGAGTTTGCTTGGGTTTAAGGGTTGAGGGTAGAGGGTATTGGGTTGAGGGTAGAGGGTTTAAGGGTTAAGGGTTAAGGGTTTAGGGTTTAGGGTTTAGGGTTGAGTGTTTAAGGGTTTAAAGGTTGAGGGTATAAGGTTGAGGGATTAGGGTAGAGAGGGGTGGGATGGATAGAGGGAGATATGGAGGGAAAATTGAGATACAAAGAAGTAGAGAAGAAAAGGGAGGGACAAAGATAGATGAGGGTTGATAGAGGGTTAAGGGTAGAGGTGAGAGAGATAGAGGGAGTGAGTGAGTGAGTGAGAGAGACCTGAGAGAGGGAGAGAGGGTAGGATGGAGAGACTTGAGAGAGAGAGAGTGAGAGGGAGGGAGTGGGAGAGAGATAGAGGGAGGGATGGTTAAGGGTAGAGGGTAGAGGGTTTAAGGGTTAAGGGTTTAGGGTTTATAGTTAAGGGTAGAGGGGAGAGAGATAGAGGGAGTGAATGAGAGAAAGATATCTAAGAGAGGGAGAGGGGGTAGGAGGGAGAGGGTTGAGAGAGAAATAGAGGGAGGGAGTGGGAGAGAGATAGAGGGAGGGAGGGTTAAAGGTAGAGGGTAGAGAGTTTAAGGGTTAAGGGTTTAGGGTTTAGAGTTAAGGGTAGAGGGTTAAGGGTTACAGGTTTAAGAGTTTAGGGTTTAAGGGTTATGGGTTTAGGGTAGAGGGGAGAGAGATAGAGGGAGAGAGTGAGTGAGAGGGTGTAGGAGGGATAGAATTGAGAGGGAGAGAGATAGAGGGAGGAAAGGTTAAGGGTTTAAAGGTTAAGGTTTTAGGGTTTAGGCTTAAGGGTAGAGGGGAGAGAGATAGAGGGAGTGACTAAGAGAGAGAGAGAGACTTGAGAGATGGAGAGGGAGTAGGAGGGAGAGGGTTGAGAGAGAGGGAGGGAGGGAGGGAGTGGGAGAGAGATAAAGGGAGGGAGGTGATGAGTCTAGATTTTGGCTTAGTTAGGGGGGTAGAATCTCTTGTTATTTGCTAAAGTTACCATATACTTTGATATTATATGCTGACACTTTTATATAGTTTCTCTCAATCATAAGAAATTTGAGACTAATCTCATTTCTATTGGTTTTAATGATATTTACCTATTATGTGGACCATCTATATTTATTTTGCATGTGATTGATGAATGTTCTTTAAGGTGGTTATGATTATGCAATTATTATGTGTACTAACATTACTCTACAGAAATGATTGAAATGCTAGTTGAGAAATGTAACCACCAACTAGTCAGGTTGAGGAGTCATACAAAGGTCAACTGAGGACAACGACGGAAGATTCCTATGTCAGTCGCATGTAACGGCCTTGTACCAATATTTAATGGCATTGAGCACTGTAGGTGTTACTGAGGTGGTCAAGTCCATGTTTGGGCATGCATGTCTGAATGGATTCCCCTGCATGTGTAACCTCCCTTCCATTCTCTTCTCCATTTTCCCTAAATGGAATCCTCTCATTTAGTGGGAGTTGATGGCCCTATTTAGTTGATATAAATAAGGCTCAAATCCTCCTTCCTCGAGCTAGCGAGTTAGTGAGTCGATTGCCAAGTTCTTGTACAAGCTGATAATCAGCCATACTTTTATAATTGCATTTTCTAATGAATGAAATAAGATTCTGAGTTGAATATTTGAGTTTGCATTAGTTTAGAGGATACTCATGCAAGGGGGCCCACTTGGTGAGTAATCTGTTCCTTTAGTATAGTTAGATTAGTGTTAGTTTTTGTTTAGTGCTTAGTTAAGATTTTGGCATTGACTGTTCTTATAGCCATTAGAATTCCATTCTGTGACTGTTCCTACAGCCAAAGCGATAGATTAGTTTCATGTTCGATGCTTAGATTTTCCTTCCTATTATGCATAATCAGCTTAGATTTGATTGAGTGATGTTCAACATTTTCTTTGTTTCCTTTCATGTAGTTTACTTTCAACATTAAGGCTTTCTTAGTTAGAGAAGGAATATGACTACTTTGAAATTCCTAGTGCACATACTGTGCTGACCCATTTCAAGTTCACGTCCCTAGGTTGACAATTTAAATGTACCTTTATGATGGTTAAGATGGCTATTCAAGTCAGATGTCCAATCTTTGAATCATGGTTGTAAGAGCTTAGTTATTAAAATCATTGTAGGTGGCCGAAATTTTTGGAGCTGTTGTTGGGGATGGTGTCAAAATAGGGAGTCCTTGGAGTCATTGATAGCTTTTCTAATGTAGTATTTCTGGAATTTTCTCTTAGTGTTAGAAGTTATGATCCACTATTTTTCCCCACCCATTCTTTGTGTGAGTTGGCTGATACTGAGTTGATACTGCATGCATAGAAGAAGAAGAGCCACAACCCTTTGCTGATATATTCCTTGACTTGACCAGTTCTAAAGTTTCCCTTGAAGATCAAAATCCTGTTGAAGAATCCTTTATTCTAGAACTTCATCAAGCAAGCATGGTTGATGAAAATGGAGATAGGCCTAATAGGTAGAACCAACCAAATTTCCCTTTTCCCATTGCTGAATAGAATGAAGTAGATAATGTCAAAAATATCCCTTCTTCAATCCTTCCTAAATTCTATGGTATTGTTATAGAAGATCCTGATACCTTCTTGTTTGAGTTTGATATACTTTGTAGAAGCTATGACTATACCACTAATGCCCACAAGCTTAAGCTATTTCCTACTACTTTGAAAAAAGATGCATTGAGATGGTTTATGAGCCTCGGAAGTTTCTTAAGAAATAAAAGGAATATTATAGGGGTAGTGACATGAGAGGAGGTGACATTTTTAGAATGCAACAAAAGGAAGATGAGAGCCTAGAAGATTTCATTTCAAGGTTTCTATTTTGTTTGTAGAAATCTCCACATCATACACTTAATGAAGACTCACACAAATTTCTTTTCCTAAGAGGAATTAATGAAAGTTGCACTGATGCCTTGGACCTGATGGTAGGAAGAGATATCACTCAAGTACCTTGGGATGATATCAAGAAGATATGTCAGAATTATTCTAGGGTAGCTTCAAAGAAAGGAAGATCCTACCAATCCTCTATGGGTAAGTCATCCGACAATGGAGTCTCAAGGATGGAGATTACTAATTTGTTGGAAAATTTCAAGCAAGATATAATAAAAAATCTAGCTACTCAGCTGGATACACTTCAGGCTAAGAAGAAACATGAGGAGGTAGAGGCAATATTGAAATAATATTTCCCTCATTGTAGATAGAAGAAGAGGGATTGAAGATGCAAGGTGATAGCTAACATTGACAGTAAATAGATCCCACCTGAGTTCAAACCAATCTAGAATGAGGAAGACCAAGTCTACTTTGCTATACAAAAAAGGCCATGGGCTTCAAGACAAGGTATGCTATCAGATCCATTATCTTTTGTTGGACCATATTTCAATTCGTATCCATTTGGTAACTGGTGGCAACCACCTTTTCCATCCAACTATGGAGGATACCCACCCCAGTCTTGGAATAACCCACCCAATGCTTGGTCTAATTATCAAAATTCCTCACCTTAGTGGCAATAACCTCAGGGGAATTGACAACAGTTTCAGGGACCTTGGCAACAACCTCTAGGAAACTGGTAACAAACATCTCAATGGAGAGGTGGCCAATAATTTCCAAACAAAACCACCAACTATATGCAACCATCTTCTCAAACCCAACAACCTGCTATAATGCCCCCTCCTACTAATCCAAGTGTGAATGTACCTAAACCTACCTAGTTACCAGCCCAACCCAAATAATAAACCACAACAACCTATATATTCTGCTGATCCAAATAAATTTCCTGCATATGTTGTGAGTTTAAGTGACATATGTCTACATTCAGGAACAAAATTTTCAGCTCCTTCCACCCCCATTATCACTGAGCTCCTTGTGGAAGAGAAAGAAGTGTCTTTGAATGATCCTATTCAGCCTTGTGCAACTAAAACTCTTGAACTGACTCTAGCAAAGAAAATAACACAAGAACCATCATTCTCTCAGAGATTAGAAGTTGCCAAGCAAAAAGAAGACAAGGATGAAACTAGTTTTGATATTTGAGATCAACTAAAGCATATATGTGTCCAGATACCCTTGTTCTAGGCCATAAAAGAAATCCCTATCTATGGAAAATCAATCAAGGAAGCATGCTTTAATAAACAAGGCAGGAAAAAGAAGGACCCCACTACAGTCCATGTAGTAGAGTAGCTTGCTAACATCATACTTGGAAAAGTAACTATTCCCAAGTACAGTGATCTAGGTAGCCACGTAGTTGAAGTTTTCATAAATGGGATGAATATAAAAAATGCTTTGATTGAATTGGGTGCAAAAATAAATGTGATGACTAAAGACATCCTGTAACAACTAAATATTGCAAACATGAGATCCACTCCTACAGTCTTACAACTTGTTGATAGTTCCACTATTAAGACTGGTGGCATAGTAGAAGACATTGTGGTGATCCTAGACTCCTGGGAGCATCTAGACAACTTCATGGTTCTGTCCCCTAAAGCCACATTGGGAGGGTATCCACTTATCCTTGGTTGACCATGGTTAGCAACTGCAGATGCTTATATTGGATGTTGGTCAGGTGACATGACCATTTCAGATGACACAAACACTAAAAAGCTTGTTCTATATTCCCAGCTCAACCATCCCATAATGAAGAAAATTTTGTATGGCCACATATTGGTGATGAGGCAAAAACAACCAACTTTGTGGCACAACTCATGATGCTCAAAAGAAGTCATTTCCTATAGCTTCAAGATGAAGATGAAGTGTTATCTAGTATCATTTAGAACCATTGTTAGATAGAGAAAGCATCACCCACTCATGTATATGGTTCCATAGACACCGAACAAACACTTCTATTAGTTCTGCATGATCTTCCTGCAACAACTCTTCTCACAGACAGAATTCCTACAACAACTCTTCCTGCAGACAGACTTCCTGCAACAACTGTTCTTGCAACCACTATCTCTGTAGACAAACTTCCTACAACCACTCTTCTGGTAGATAAAATTCTTGCAGCAATAGGTATGTTTCACACAATGTAGCCGCTTGAAATTAAGATACCTTGTATTAATGAAGCAACTATGATAGAGCTAGTTACACAAGTACATGTGTTTGAAGGATGATATCTAAACATCAACAGTAAATTGAGTGAGGGAAAACAATTGACATTGTCAAAATTGCTAAAAGCTCATCAAAAAGAATTTTCCTGGGATTATCATGACATGAAGGGATTAGATCCAAAAATTTGCACTCATAGAATATATATCAAAGATGAGTGTACACCTATCAGGAAGCCATAACAGAGAATCAACCCTGCCTTGAGAGAAATTGTCAAAACATAACTGCAAAAGTTGCTAGACGCAAGATTTATCTACCCTATTTTAGACAACCAATGGGTGTCTGCATTGGTGATTGTTCCCAAAAAGGGAGGGAAATGGAAAGTTTGTGTTGACTATATAGAACTCAATGCTACCACTAAGAAAGATCATTTTCCCCTTCCTTTTGTAGATCAAGTCCTAGACTCTCTTGCAGGAAAATAATACTTCTCTTTTCTTGATGGATTCAGTGGATATAACTAGATTCAAATTGCACCAGAAGACCAAGAGAAGACTACATTTACATGTCCTTGGGGGACATATTCCTATTATGTACTTCCCTTTGGGTTATGCAACACACCTGCCACTTTTTAGAGAGCAGACATCAACATATTCTCAGATATCTCCCTTGACTGCATGGAGATATATATGCAAGATTTTACTACCTATGGTGCCACCTTTGATGAAGAATTGGATAATTTGAAGAAAGTTCTACAGAGATGTGAAGTCCAAATTTTTTCATTAAATAGTTAAAAGTGCTTCATGATGATGCAAGAAGGTGTAGTTCTTGGACACTATATCTCCCATCTTGGAATTCAAGTTGATCCTGCAAAAAATTGAGGTAATAAATAATCTTCCTATACCTGAAAAACAAAAGAAAGTTAGGAGTTTCTTAGGATATGTAGGCTACTATAGATGTTTCATCAAGGATTTTAGCAAAACATAAGTCCCACTCTATAGTCTTCTGACTAAAGAAGTCGAGTTTCACTAGATAGAAGGTCGTGATAAAGCATTTTCTAATTTAAAGACAACTCTAACTCATGCTCCTGTACTTAAGGGACCAAATTGGGAAATCCCTTTCCACATCCATACTGATTCCTTAGATTATGCAATAGGAGAAGTCCTAGGACAAAAAGTAGAAGCTATTGAAAATGCCATTTATTTTGTTAGTAAAAACTTGCAGGGAGCTGAATTCAATTACATAGTCGTAGAGAAAGAAATGTTGGCAGTAATTTATGCCTTGAATAAATTAAGGCATTATATAACAGGTTATCATATTTTTGTGCACACTGATCATGCAACCATTAGATACTGTTGATGTGTTTTTTATGCACTTCTCAACATAGGTAATGCATAGGTGCATCACCTCTCTTGAAAGAAAATCTTCCACAATCAAATTGTAGAACACTATCCCAAGGTCTATAATGTCAGGTCTTGACAGTGCTTGGAATATCTCAGTTGATTTATGTGATTTGTTGGAATCAGAAGGCAGTCTTACAGATGAGTTACAAAGTGTGGTAAGCTGGGTCTGCAAATGGAGTTCTTAGGATGGGAGAGTTGTTGTGTGTTTGATTTAGGTTCAAACAATAGTCTTGAACTCCATTTTATCATTGGATTTAGCTTTAAAATGTGCAATGAACCTTAGCATAGGGTTACTTATTAAAAAAAATATAAAAAAGGGTAGGGAAGATAAGAGGTTCCTGGACCTGAAACTATGAATGAAGAGTGATGATGGAGGCTGCTACAGTAGACAAACTCCCTAAACTGGGTTTTTCTTGGCCAAGAGGATCCTATAGCTACACAAAACTAGTGCAATCTTCTAAGGACTGTAGATTTTTAAATTACACACACACATCATGCACATGCAATCAAACTAAGTTGCAACAATAAAGGAAGGAAGCTCAGACTAGCTTTATAAAGTAGTTCATCATCAAAAAACCACAAAAAGAATGAGCTGGAAATTCATCAAATACTGTAACAACAAACACCATCATCACTTCCCTTCAAGAAACTAATAACTAAACTAATAGGGGAAGTAGAACAATGCATGCAAGATGAGAAAAATCAAAGAGAACATGCATAAAATCATGCAATGCTGTCTTCTATGGCTGCAAATACTTTTTACAACAACTCTCCAATACTTTACAAAAGAGGGGGAGACCCCTATTTATAGTTTTCCAAAATCCAAATGAATGGCTAGGATTGAATTACATTATGTGGCCCAAATTTGATTGCAGTAGGGCTTCACCTACCCCACAATATTCAACAATTTAAAATACATCTTTTGGTTTTTCCCTATTTTGTCTTCTTGCTGATTGCTCTTTTGCTGCAGCTATTCTATTAGAAACTCTTCATCAATAATAGGGTTGCCCTTCTGCTTCTTCAAGGCTATATACTCCATGAACTTTATAATTACCAGTTGGAGCTTATCGACCTCTATGATGAAAGATCACAACACTTGATAGCTCCATTCCTTGGAATTGTTAGTGAGCTTTTCCCAGTCTTCATCATACTTAGCAGTGTGGTCCATGAACAACTCAGACTGGGTGAAGGCTCAGACAACAAAACTCATGAAATTAGTAGTAACCTCACCCGACATCCCATCTTCTATCCTCTTTTGGAAATGAGTTTTTATCTTCTCTGGATTAATTTGGGAAATAGGCACATCGTACCCTATCATTAGCTTCAAATATTGGCTGCAATCCATCCTAACCTCCTTGGCCCAATCGATATCTGGGTTTACCTTTTCAAGCACCTGCTCCAACCTTTCTTTTTGATTTTCAAATTCTCTCTTGTATACATCCATCAGCCAATAGTCATCCTCCTTGAATGCAAAATCCTTTTCCCAAATCTCATTTGGAAATTTGAGGATAGCCTCAATCTTCAGGTAGGAAGACTCATACTTCCTTGGGAAGTTAGTGCAAAGTTTCGTTGTACCCTTAAGAGACCTTTGTACATCTAAGAACTTGTTTGCTGTCCAAACAACATGATTGATGCCCATGTTTCTAGTATTCAAGACCTGTCGAAACCAACTCTTTGTGGTCTTATCCAAGTTATTCCTCTTTTCCAACTTATTGATTTGTTCCTTGGAGAGAAATTGCAGCGGGGCCGAAGATGTGGTAGGTTGTTCTTCTACTGCCAATGATTTCTAGATGTATGCTGTTAGATCAGCCACCTGTGCCTTTAGCTCTTCCTTTGAGATTTTATCTTGCTGGATTATATGCACCACCATGGCGATAGACTCCTGGAGGTGATCTACATTTTTCTCCCTAGTTGCCACTCCCAAGTCGATGGTGGAGATGTTGTAGTTGATTCCTTTTTCTCCCACCACTTGCGTAACTATTTGTATGGCTATGGATCTGGAGGCATCCATTGTTACTCTTGATCTGATTCTAGGTTTCTCCTCCTTCTTGGCGCTGATTTGAGCTTGGGACAATATAGCCTCCAACCTTATTTTAGGATCCTTAGGAGCAAGATCCTTCTTCTCCAGTTGCTTTTCCAACCAGTCACGCATCAAGGACTTTTCCTTGGGTGATTCCTACTCATCTTCCTTTTCATCTTTTCTGATTTCAATTTCTTTATCATTTAGAGCCTCTTGCTCTGTCCTTGTATCCTCCTTCTCTTCACTGGAGTCCATGATGAACACAGTGTGTTTGATGGGGAGTTTGACGAGTAGGCATTCCTTGGGACTATCTTCCCCTTCAACATATTTTTCTTCTTTTTCTTTATCATGCCCGTGTTCCTCGGGCTGCTCAATCTCTGGGTTTTCATGAATTTTAGCCTCTTCTTCAGGCTTATCATCTTCCTTTTCCTCATGTCAATCACAAGGGAGCATCTCCTCATCATGTATAGGGTTGTGGTCACATTTTTCTTCTGGAGATTTAATGCCCTCTATTTCTATGCCAGCAACCCTTTCTTTAATGATAGGTTATCTTTCAGCCTCCTTACCTTCAATCTCTTTGAGTTGCTTAACCAACTCCACATCAAGCTCAGGATTAGATGTTTCTTCAATAATATTTGTATCTAGATCGTCGCCATCATCACTGGAAGATTCATAGGTGAATTCGTCAATTACTTGATGCTCATACACAGGGTGCTCATGATAGTCATCGACCTTTTCTTCCAACCCCTTGGCTACTTCCATTTGTTGTTGTCGGTCCAACTCAAAAATTTGCATGGTGGCCTCTATTTTGGGTGGCTCAATAGGAGGAGGAGGGATCGTGAGATTGGTTATCACTTCAGAAATTGTAGCCTACACTGGCAGGTTCACAAACATCCTCGAGAGCTCAGATGGTACATTTTGCATATATTTAACAAACGACTTGGGAAGGGTGAGGGCAAGCATTGCAATTGCAGTGGTAGCACTTGGACGGGAAAAAGATGGAGACATGGATGATGAGATAATTTGCGAGGTGGTGGCCGAGGATGAATCCACTGATATTACTTGTGCCACGAGAGAGGTGGAGACAAGGTGGACAATGATGTCCACCACAAGTGGAGAGGTAGCAACTGTTTCATGTGGGATAGGCGAGGTGGTGGCAACAACAATAGTGGTTGTAGCAGCAGATGAGATAGGTGGAGACCGCAGCTAGTCAACCTCCATATCTTCCCCCTCATGGAGTGGATCTTCTTGAATCATAGGCGTTTCGGTGATGCTGCTTGATATCATATGTTTCTTGGAAGGTTCACCTTTTGAGGCCTTTCTAGTGTACACCTTTGGGTTAGAATGCTTCTCATCAGTCTGTTTTTTCTTCGTTATACAAGTGGATAGAAGGGAATTAGATGTTTCTCCTGTTGATGTAGCACCTACCCCACCATCAAATCTACTTGGCTCACTTTAGAGCCCCTTATATGTTAGGATGACCCCTTGTTTCTTTAATCGAGCAACTTGCCCATCAATCTTTTCTTTCATCCGAGCCTCAATAGGCTTGGTGAGAATGTCGAGGTCATCTACCTCTTCCTCATCCCAATCAATTAATGGTAATGGTAGATTAGCTATTGCATTGTACCTAGGGTCAATCATAGTGCTTTCATCCTCTTCCATTCAATTTGGTAGTGGAAATATGTTCACCTTCTTCATGATGTATGTGGTCATCCGCATAGAGTGCCTTATCTGCACTTCAAAGTCATCTTTACAATTGGCCTAGAAGTCTTCAACATTATGAAGATGGTCATACGCTTATTTGAGTGCTTTTTGATGTGGCCGTAGGGGTCCATCTGTGGCCTAGTTGTATGGAGCTTGAGATGATATTCAACCAACTCTTTTTCTAAATTTTGAGCACACTGGGAAGTATAAAGCTCTTACATCCCTTGGCCGAGTGTAAGGGGATAAGGGATCCCCATTAGATATTTTTTGCTTAGGAGGGTGTGAATATGCCGCAACTGCCGAGAAAGTTCTAACAATATTTTCCAATCATTGGGATATCGGGGCAGATTTTTTGGCCTTTTTGAGAACCCTTGGGCACAGATGTATGTAAACTTTAGATATTAGATAAAAAAAAGCATACTGCTTGAGGAAGGCTCAAACACTATGGGAGACTCTTCTCTCAAAATCACCCCCGAGTAGCCTGATGATATAGGCAATGAAAGAATCATTCACCCTATAGGAATCCTTCTTGAAGTTTCTGAATTGTAGTTGAGGGTATTTTTCATAAGACTTGAGCTCCCTGCTAGGTTCTTCATTCGGAGCTTTGAACTAACCATTGTAATGCCTCTGTTAGGCCAGTGAATATACTAGATAGGAAGTCATAAAGAACTTGGATGTCTTTTTAATGTTCATGAATTGCTCATGGAAGCAATCACTAATTATTCATCCCCAATAAAATGTAGTGTCCTCCTCTCCACGAAGAATCTGCTCCATGAAGTAGACCATCCACTCTTGAAAATAGGCCGTAGTGGGTAGGCCCATTACTTTGCTTAGTAAGGTCACTAGATCATGGTAGTCCTCAAAGAAATCACTGTGAAAGAGCTCCTACAGAACCTTTTCAACACTACCCCTCTTTTCTTTAAGGTAGTGTTGATTTATAAGTTTCTTGCATTTCATGGGGTCTTCATCCCACATTTCCTTGCATTCTTTTATAGTTGGCAACTCCATCTCCCTAAAGGTATGGATATGGAATGTATTTGTAATTCCTATGGTTGAAATTTCAGCCAACATGTTCCCATATCTATCCACAATAGTTTTGGTTTCTGGTTGATATGCCTCCCAAAAAGCCATTAATAATTTAGGGGCAACCAAAGCACGAGGGAAACCTACAGCTTTAGCTATCCTGCTACTTTTAATCAACCTTACACTTTTTGTTTTAGGGTTGACCTTGACCCTTTGTGTGAAGTCATCTATGTTGACATATCTGATGTTGGTGTCAGAGATATCCTTCCACTTGGTAGTGATTCTAGATTGCAATGGATGTTCCTGGAACTAATAATTCATTTGATCTTTGTCCTCTTTTCCGTGAGGGGCCTTGCCTATTTTATTTCCATTGTCTTTCTTTGTGATCGCCCGCGAGGATTCTGCACCTGATTCCATATATCCTGCACACAGAGGCAAGGTGAGCATAACCAATCATGACAACACAAACGTTAGTTAGATCCCTGAAAAACATTGTTAGATTGGATAATTCATCTTTCAAAATATAACACTTAGTCAAAATTATCATCAATAGTTCATTGGAGGGAGTTTGGATGGTTTGGGCCCCAGAGTTCAAAATTCCTTAGTCAGAATACTATTTTCAAGGGTAAACAGGGCAGAGCAATCGGGATGGTTTCTTTGGACTTTATATTTGGATGGTTTGAAGTGTCCATGTGGGAGAGGGTCCAAATTAAGCACGTGGGTCAATGTTTTTTTTCGGATTAGAAGGCATTTGGATCATCATTAGGGCACCCAGAGCCATGAAGAGGGAGAGATGTTTGGTGTTAGCCATTTGGAACGACTTTGGTGAAATGGAATTTTGGGGGTGGAGTTCTGGGGTCCGGAATCCGCAAGGTTGGAGGATGGTTGCTTAGTTTTGTAACTTCTTCAGTCATTTGGGTGCTTAGACCACGAAGGTCGAAAAGCTACTAGATGATGAATGTGAGAAATGATGAGCCAGAGATGGAAGTCCAGAGGGAACAACCCAATAGACCAGCCCTGGGGGTGTACTTTACCTTATGTTTCCTTCATTGAATGTTAGCGATGATCAGAGTGTCAGGTCTCGGAGGCCGGAAGGACGATCGAAATGGGACAGAGTCCTGACGACGAAATTCCAATGGTTGAGGTCTGACAAAGGTCGAGGACTTAAGTATCTGATTTTTTGATCATGTGGTAGTGAGGAGCTCAGGACCCGAAGTTCGGATGGCAATTTCTTGGTGGCCGTTAAAAATGAAAAAATTGCAACGACGGTCCATGAATGGAGGTCCACAAACCAGGGCCTGAAGGGCACTAGGATGTGATAGTTACTTGGTAAATCCAACATCAAATAGAAGGCTAGGGTTTGAGACTCGGGTAGATGGGGTGGAAACATCATACAAAACAATGAATGGGAGACAACATTCCAAAGGCGGAGCTCCAAAACCCACGAGGCATCCTACCATTTTGGAGTTTTGTTTCAAGTTTAAAGGTTTGTGGCAATGGGATGGCTCGGGCCTAGAGGGCACCATCGCTCAGCTCGATGAACAACTTCGGGAAGATGGGATTCCATGTTTGATTTCTAAGTGTTTTCAGGGATTTTATTAACATTTCATTACATGGGTTTTGTATTTCAATCCCTGTTCTATCAAATTCATTCAATCTTATCCCTTTTCACCTGCTACCTAAGTGTGAAATCACAAAAATTCACAAGATGGTGGATGGAAAACATACCTTGAGGACTCGATGAATACAATTTTTGATTCCAAAAGGAATGATGAAGGGATGCACCAGGCGTGGATGTGGTGAAGGATGGAAGGTCTCTTCACTCTTTTGATCTTCCTAACATGTGAAAATGACATGTTGGTCCTATTATTTATACCCCTAAGTGAAATTAATGCACCTAATTAATGTAGGTACAACATACGAAAAGTTTGGTGGGTTTGGATTTTGGGATAGCGACAAGAGGTCTGGAACTTGGAGGCCGGAAGGACGCGAGCCGACGACTCTTCAAAATATTCCAAGTGAAAGGTCAACAACTAAGAGGGGTCTAGGGTCCGATGGTTGGAAAGATGTGAGCCGACATTCGTTTGGAAGGATGAATCCATGAAGGAATCCTGGGCAGGGAACTGTGGCGGGCCAAGACCAGAGGGTGTGAAGGATGGTTGGTTTGTAGCAAGAAAAGTTCATCAAATGGAAATAAGGGAGCCGGGCTCTAGAGGCCGAAAGGACTTGGGCCAAAAGACATTTGAAAGAGAAAACACGACAAGAAAATATGGCAATGGAAACCCGACGAGCCGGGCCTGGGAGGTCCCACGACCGCCTACAAAAGGAAAAGTGCCAAAGGAACTTCGGGAGGACTCAAGACTTAGCAAATTTTGAGGGTGGTGAAACCTTGTCGACTTAGGATGAGGCTTTAGGGGCACGCTGACCATCTAGAACACCAAAAATGGGGGCACAGAAAATAAGGCAGTGACAAAATGACCCGACAAGACGAAAGAAAGAGAGGGTCCCCATTCTAAACGGGGAATTTGTGCTGAGGCCACAACAAATGGTGACTGTGCTAGGGAATGCCCCCAAGCGTTCAAAGGATAAGTATTCATTCAGGACCCAGAATCTCTGGTTTCATAGTCTAGGGACTGACATCTGAAAGTGAACTAGGAGAACATGATCCTTAGTTGAGTCAACCTATGAATTATCTTTGAAGTGTGTGTATAGTAAATTCATTCATTCGCTAGGAACTGTGACAAGAAGCGGCTAATCAAATGAGCAAGCTACTTGAATCATCCAACACCAAAAGTAACCTGGACATTGCCTCGCTGCCAGTCAAGCATCCATAGCCCCAACGGAGTTGCCACTATGACCCCATAGATATTACTTTACTTTTGGTCGGGCATCCATAGCCTCGGTAGAGTTACCCGTACACCCATACGGTTGCTTGATTTCAAAACTTTATTTTTCTTTCTTTTATATTTTTTTTCTGCATTTATTATTTTGCTCAACTGTGTAAGCACTAAAGTCTATGATGGGTTTGAGAACCACAATGATCATTGGAGAGGA
Organism: Sequoiadendron giganteum; assembly: GCA_007115665.2. Taxonomy (NCBI): domain Eukaryota; kingdom Viridiplantae; phylum Streptophyta; class Pinopsida; order Cupressales; family Cupressaceae; genus Sequoiadendron; species Sequoiadendron giganteum. The sequence goes on from CM021108.1 coordinate 115,669,475, forward strand.
CTTAAGATTTTTCACTTACCACATTATCATAGCTACTACAACATGACCCTTCAGAAATAATTAACATGCATTTTGTGCAAGATCTGAGGTGAATGTAAAAAGATTCAACCAAGGGTTGAGTTCCAAAATAGAGTTCAAATGAGGAATTCATTCCTAGGCAGCTATCAAGCACCAATAATTGAGAATTATTTTTTAGCCAAAGAACAATAAGAGTGGATGACAAAGTGAACCATTCATTGAACGAGCATGACCACCGTAGTAGGAACGAGAATCCTCTCAAAAGAGAAAAATAGTCAGGAGACGAGCAAAACAAAGCAACCTATTCCAACCTATGTACAAATATTTACAGGAATAGCTCTGCACAAGCTCAGACTTGGAAATAATGCTTTAGGTGTTTCCCGTTGATGGGAAATGGGATGTCCTCACTAGTTAAGGTTTTCAAGCAAAAAGCATTGTCTCCCAAGATTTCAGCTATTTGAAAGGGGTCAAGCTAAAGCTTGTCGAATTTGTTATGTCCCCCTTTCTTTTCATGGGCCTTGTCCCAACATAGGACTAGATCTGCAATTCTAAAGGCCTTAATTTTGGCTTGATGATCGAACCACCTCTTGACTATGGCCTGATGTTTGGAAAAAATTTCTATTGCATGATCTTGTATTTATTCTAAGTGTAAGAGCTCAACGAATCGAGCTTCTCTATGGTCCCCTCTGTCAAAAAAGTCATTGATAAACTGGAGGGTGGGAAGTTTTAGGTGTATTGGAAAAATAGGCTCCAAGCCATAGACCAGATGGAATGGGCAATCACCGAGGGCAGCCTTGTGATGGGTACGATCTACCCAAAGGGTGAAACAGAGCTGGGTATGCCAGTCCTTGGGGTTCCTATCAAGTAGTTTTTAAATCACGATGATCAAGTTTTTGTTGGTGGATTCTGCAAGGCCATTTCCTTGAGGATAGTAATTGGATGAGATTTTGAGGGTGATGCCATAGTCAAAGGCCCAACTGGAAAACTTAAGTGAGGAGAAGGTGGGGCCATTATCACATACCAATGCATGTAGGAAACCAAAGTGATTTAAAATAAAAATTTCAAGGAAATTAGTGACTACCTCTATGGTACATTGCCTACATGCAATAGCTTATGTTCATCTAGTATAGTAATCAGAGGTGCTTAGAATGTACTTGTGACCTGCAGATGATGGTGGGCTTACCGAACCAATGAAGTCAAGACCCCACTATGCGAACGGTGTTACCTCCAGGACTTGTTGCAACGGGACAACAAAATTCCTTTCTCTATTCAGTGCAGTATGGAAAACATGACATGCACGGACATGGTTATAGGCATCCTTGAAGACCATAGGCCAATAGTATCCTCCTCTCAAGATTTGACGTGCAGTAGAGAGGCCAGAACCATGACCCATGCCAAATTTGTCATAAAACTCCTTCAAGACCTGATCTGCTTCTTCCTTGCTAAGGCATCTCAGATAGATGCCTTCATGGTTCCTCTTGTACAATATGGCTCCTTGCAACATGTAGCTGATTCTTTTTAGTCTAAGGGCACATTTCTAGACTCCCTGCAAGTGAGGTAGACATCTGTGATTCAACATATAGTACACTATGTAATCATACCACTCTCTTGGAGAGACATCCTCTAATTGGCATTGTTGAATTGTAAGTTCATAACTTGGCTTCAACTACTGCTTTAGCTATGGTTCGGGTAAGAGCGTGCCCTCTAACCAATTTCATCGGTTGAACTTCCATATCATATTCTTGCAGTAGTGTTGATGAGGTAAAAATAACCTCATCATAATGAAATCAGAAAAGCTTATCTTTACAAGCTCAATCCTAAGTCTGTGCCAATTTATTAAACTTTAGGAGGAATAATTGCTTATCTTTAAGGAAAATTATGCTAACTTTATTTCTTATGATCAATTGAGGAAATTTTCCAATACAGGTTTAATGGGTTGACTTGAGTGTTTTTGTAGGGAATAATCAATCATCTAGTAGATGTTACAAAACGTTGAGCCAACACATGCCTTAAATATGGTTGAAGATAGATGCTGCGAACCTGCTCCTGAATATCATGTGGATGAATCGAAGATTTAATTACTATTTATTTAATTTATGTTACCAAAAACTTCATGGCTCGTCTTGAGCCTTCTTTATGTTTATGAGTTTTAAAGACATGGAAGTTCATTTAAGTTTTTAAAGAATTTTTCAATGGCTATCCACGCCATTTGGAATCTAGGATTTAGTTATAAGTTTTTCTATAAGAATGTAATTTCGAAAAAAGGATAAAAGGAGACTGAATAGTAACGTTATGCTGTTTACATGATCTCTGAATACTAATGAATGAAAGAACTATCTTCTGTCAATTGGTAAATTGTTGAACTATGGATGATAACTATTTTTAATGGAAGGACTCCACAACCTATAGTTTATGTGATTCGAGAATGAAGTGTTAACCTGTGAGCTGGCCACTCGAGGGAAGTTAGTTTAAATAGATAAGTACTTACTGTTATGTTGTTTTATTTGTTACATAGATAACTGTTCAATAGAAACTCGCTAAATTCTGTCAGTTGTTGAGTCTGAAGTTCCAGAGCACTTTTGTTTTTAATTAGTATGAGTTATTCATTGTAACTGTTAGAATCTTTTACTGTTTAAGAAAATGTTTTATGGTCTATTTACTTATTATTCCACTTGCATAGTTTATCAGTTATTTAGTTTGCTTATTTCCATGCTTTCTAGTTTAGTATTTCCAGTTTTCTTAGAATAAATTGTTTTCTAGCTAAGAAGTTAAATGGATTTAGATTAAAATTAATTTCAGTAGTTTCAAGAAAATCAGAAAATCTAAAATGAGTTATCCAAATCTTCTTTTGCAAACTGCCTTGGACACTGCCCGGTCGACTTATTGACATTTTATATTCTAAAGTAATGGGACCTAACGACAACCTATCACTTTTTGGCACCATTGGCAGGGACATATAAAATAGCCTTTGTGCTTAAGTGTTACTAGGAGACGGTTTGAATACCAATTTTTATATCGAAAATTCCTCCATCGGCTTACTTTTCTGCATGGTCAGGAAAAGAGGCCCTCACGGACGATTTATACCAAAGACCCCCCCAAAATATGTACCAATCATACCTAGGGAGGCCCAAGGCTTAGATGGAAATAATTTTGAAGAATTATTTGAGCCTATCCACCAGAGGCTTTCCACTATTTGCCTAGAAATCAACTGGCATAACAACTATTTATAGAGGAATTTGTCTTCGAGGAGCACATTCCTTTGAACATCATGGGAGATCGTAGGGCTGAGCCAAACAAAAATTAACCTTAGCCTCCTAGAACGTTTACCTATCCCATTACCTTGGATGTAGATGATGATACTGCGATGAAGAACATCTCCCCAACATTCCTTCCAACCTTCTGTGGCTTGTCCTCAGAAGACCTAGACCAATTTCTCTTTGAATTTAAAGTCATGTGTCAAAATTATGACTACAAAAATGATGACCAGAAGTTGAGGCTCTTTCGTTCTACTTTGAAGGATTCAACAATGCGCTGGTTCATGGGATTGGGTTCTGGTAGTATAACATCTTGGGGGGAAATGGAGAATTTTTTCTTGCAAAAATACCAGAGTTACTATAGGCTGAGTGATCGTAAGGAAGTTTTATTTAAAATGAGACAAAACAAGGATGAGAGCTTAGAGGACTATCTCGATAGGTTCCTTTTCCTCTCTAAAAGATGTGGAGAAGAGGCCATTAGCCTTGAGATTCTCAAAACAATTTTTCTTAAAGGACTTGATGATGATGCTAGAAGAAGTCTTGATCTGATGGGGAAAGGTGACCTATCTGAATTGACCCTTGAGGGAATATGTGAGTTATGTCAGAATTTCTCTTGTACTCAGGGAGGAATCCGTAAAAATAATCTTTTTAAAGGATCTAATGAGATAGGTAAGCTCCGCGAAGAAATAGAAAATATTAAAATAGACATTCTTGCTTAGTTAAACACTACATTAGATGGCATACAAGCTAAAAATCTCAACCCAGAGACCTTGTCAATCTATTGTCCCAAGTGTTGAAACAAACACCTGTTGCACGAGTATCCTTTAGATAAAGTCAATGTTTGTCAACTCTGTGAGCAAAACCATCCTACAAATTAGTGTGAGATTCTATCTAATATTAAGAATACTAAGAAAAAAACTATTCAGGTTGAAGAAGAGATAAACACATTAAACCAACGTCAAGGAGGTAACTTCTCTTATGGTCAAAATTTCAATCCTGCATGGCAACCACAAAATAACTAGGTTCATAATCAATGGACTCCATCTTGGAATTAGTCACCTTCAACACAACCTAACTGGGGAACTCCTTATTGGGGATCACCCGAATGGGCCAATCAAACATGGGGAACTTAGTAGTGGTCGAACTAACCACAACAACAATGGTACCAACAACTTGTTACCCCCTAGTGGAATTAGGGTCATAATAAATTTTGTACTAGACCTAGGAGGAATCAACAACAAAATCTGTTACCTCCAGCTCAAAACCCTCCTCAGAATGAGTAGGTAAACCAACCTTAGCTTCCAGCAAAACCGCTTCCCAACCCCAAGAATAATCGCCAGAATACGCCAGTCTACTCTACTGAACATGAAAATGTTATAGGACTTAATGTGATACATTACGAAAATGTATAGTTGCGCTCTAGTAGAACTCTTCAACCCCCAACTATTGAAGAAATAGTGGAGGAACCTGAGCCTAAAAGTCCAATAAAAGACAAGTCACCTAATCAGGACACTTCCACCAAAGATAAAGAGCCTTTTTCAGTAGCGGGAGCTACTGATTTGTCTCAGGGGGAGGAAGGTCAGTCCTTGAGTCAACATAGGGAGGATTCCATTCCAAAAGAGAAAATGATGGCACCATATCTAGAACGTTTAAAGTCAATGAATCTAGAAGATACTCTGGAAATGCCTATGGCTTCTGAAACTGTGTTAATTCAAGAGATTAAGCAAATGCAAATTGAAGTTTCTCTATTGTAGGCAATAAAGGAAATTCTTGAGTTAAACCAGTTAATCAAATAGCTACGTATTAAAATTCTAGGTAGGAAGCCAAAAAATATATATACCATTCATATTGATGGCTATTTAGCTGATTTTCTGTCTGGAAAGACTATTGCTCCAAAATACGATGATCCTGAGAGTTCACTTATAACCGTTACAATTAATGAGGTAGCAATACCAGAAACATTAGTGGATCTTGGAGCAACTATTAACTTGATGACTGTGGATGTAATTGAAAAGTCATGTCTAATTGATTTACATCCTACAACCACAGTCTTAGAAATGGAAAATCAGTCTATAGCCATCCCAAAGGGTATCATTAAAAACATCCTCGTCAAAGTTGATGGATGAGAATATCCAGTTGACTTCCAGGTAATTCAGTCACTTACACCCCAAGATAGCTATACAATAATTCTTGGAAGGCCATGGTTGGCCATGGTAGCTGCTAAGATTGATTGTAGAGAAGGGGGAATGACCATTTCACATGGTCAATATAGTAAACATTTTTTCTTATATCCCCTTGCTAAACCGATAGAGCATGGAAAGGTCTGGGTTGATGAACCAGAGGAATCTAATGGTCCAAAATTTTTGGCCTTGCTAGCCATGGTAGTAATTAAACAACAAGGAGAAGAATTGGAGAAGGAGTTAGTAAACAACGTAGGACACCTTGCTATAACCCCAAATGAGGAGGAAATGATGGATGCTCGAAGAATTTTTGGGCAACCAATTGATATAGGTGGGATGGAGCAAAACTATGCTACGATGGGAATGCCTTGTCCCTTAGCTAACATGATCCCCAAAAAAATTCATTTCGTTGAAGATATCACAAAGTTTCACCGACTTATACCTCATAGTTCTCCTCTCAACACCCTATTGCGACCAATTTATACTATCAATTCGGCCCATCCTAGAACAAAATAAATTATGCTATTACCAGGAAAAACTTTAAACATCAATAGCTGGCTGTCAGAAACGTAGGAGGATAAATTTTTCAATGTGTTGGTAAAAAGGTCTAAAGCCTTTGCTTGGGATTATATGAACATGAGGGGAATTCACCCAAGTGTTTGTACTCATCACATATATACTGATCCTAGTATAAGTCTTGTTTGCCAGCCTTAGAGGAGACTCAATCCTACGTTAGAGGATCTGGTCAAAATTGGGATTGAGAAACTCCTCTGTGCAGGATTTATTTATCCTATCTCTGATAGTAAGTGGGTGTCACCTATGGTGGTAGTGCCAAAGAAAAATGGGAAATGGAGAATCTATGTACACTATAGAGAACTTAACAAAGCCACGCATCGAGATTATTTTCCCCTACCATTTGTTGATCAAGTTCTAGACAACTTGGCTAGAAGAAAACATTTCTCCTTTCTAGATGGATTTAGTGGTTAAAAATAGATTTAGGTTGCTCCAGAAGACCAAGACAAGACCACGTTTACCTGCATCTGGGGCACATTTGCATATAGAGTGCTTCCCTTTGGACTTTGTAATGCTCCAACAACTTTCCAGAGAGTCGTTCTTTCTATATTTTCTGCACTCGTTAATGACTATGTAGACGTCTATATGGATGACTTTACAATCTATGGATCAACATATGATGAAGCTCTTCAGAACCTAGACCAAGTTTTACAAGTTTGTGAGGAAAATAGACTATCCCTTAGGCATGAAAATTTTTTAATAGTGGTAGAACAAGGAATAGTATTAGGTCATCATATTTCCTTTGAGGGAATAAAGGTAGACCCCAAGAAAATTGAAGTCATCCAACAATTGACTATCCCTCAAACACAAATAGATGTTGAAAGTTTTCTTGGACATGCTAGATACTACAGAAGGTTCATCGAAGGCTTTAGTAAAATTGCAACTCCTATGTTCTTTCTTTTACAGAAAGAAGTAGAGTTCGTTTGGACACTTGAGTGTCAGCTATCATTTGAAACAATTAAGGAAAAACTTATCTCTGCTCCTGTACTGTGAGGGCCAAATTAGAGTATTCCCTTCCATATTTATGCAGATGCTTCTGATGATGCTATTGGTGTAGTATTGGGACAAGAAGATGAGAATGGAGGTAAATATGCCATATATTTTATCAGTAAGAATCTTACATCTATAGAGAGAAACTATACAACAACAAAAAAAAATTTATGGCTATTGTTCATGCCATTAAAAAATTCTGCCACTATATTATAAGATATAAGGTTATAGTTTATACAAACCATTTAGCTGTAAAATACCTAATGAACAAACCTGTAGTTAATGGTCAAATTATGAGGTAGTTATTACTCCTTCAGGAGTTTGATGCTACAATCCTTGACAAGCTAGGGAAATATAACATATTAGTAGATTTCCTATTGCGAATCAAACAAGAAAAGGGTGATAGTATGCCTGTACAGAATGAGTTTCTAGATGAGAATTTGTTTGCCATTTCTGTAAAGTTACCATGGTTCGTAGACATTGCTAACTATTTGGCCGCCTCCAAGGTACCCTCGAGGTTCACAACAAAGCAAAGAAAGTGACTTATCAAGGAAAGTGACCCATTCAAATGGATTAACATAATTCTATTTCGTTGTGGACTTGATATGATCTTGAGAAGATGTGTCAGAGCTGATGAAACGTACAGTATTCTAAGGGCCTGTCACGATGATCCTTCAAGAGGGCACTACTCTGCAAAGAGAACTTCCCATAAAATTTTAGGAGCCGGATACTATTGGCCCTTAATGCATAAGGATATTAAGAACTATGTTCATCATTGTGATGAATGTCAGAGAGTAGGAAGACCAACTACTTCTTCGAAAATGCTTTTACTACCACAGGTAGTGCTTGAACCATTCGAGAAATGGGGTTTAGACTTTATCGGACCCATCGATCCTTCCTGTCAAGGGAAATAATACATATTGGTTTGCATTGATTACCTAACAAAATGGGAATAAGTTCAAGCCTTGCGAGTAGCTAGGGAAGAGCAAGTCGCATAATTCCTCTCTAATAAAATCTTCCTTAGATTTGGAGCCCCTTGAACTATCTTTATTGACCAGGGACCCCAATTTATAGCCAAAGTGCTCTTTGCATTCACCAACCATTTTCAAGTAAGCCATAGAAAGTCGTCCCCTTACCACCCTCAAGCAAACGACCAGGTGGAAGTAACTAATAGAGAGCTTGAAAACATATTAACAAAAATAGTTTCTTCAGGAAGAAAATATTGAGTTAGGAAACTCCTTGAAGCTGTTTGGGCATACAACTCAACCTAGAAATCCATGACTGGATTCAGCCCCTATGAGCTCGTTTTTGGAAAGAAACCTCTTCTTCCCATTAATTTTGAACTACAAACTCTATGAAAAACTTTGGAACTAGGTCTGGATTTGAAATGAGCCCAAGTTGAACGAGTTCTGCAATTAAGAAAATTGGATGATCTTCGCTTAGACGTTGGCCATCAATCACAACTAATTCAACATCAACGGAAAGTGTGGCACAAAAAACATATTAAGGAGAGGGAGTTCCATAATGGAGACTGGGCCCTGCTATTTGATTCAAGGTAAAAATATCATAGCGGGAAGCTCAAGAATCATTGGCTGGGACCTTATGAGATTTTTGAGGTCTTTTCGAATGGAACAGTTAGATTGAAACCAATTGATGGTGACACACGAACCCTCTTAGTCAATGGTCATCGCTTGCGTGTCTACCATAAGCCAGTCAATAGGGAAGAATTCTCAAGAATGGTGGAAATGCAGGGCGAGGTCTAATATATTGACTCTGCCAAGGCAAAGTCTATTTGGTAAAAATGCTAAAATGTTGTCAATTTTTTTTTTTTTTTTGAAAATGTGTAATAAAAACGCATGTATACCCAGATATTTCCCTTTCATTAGTTCTTCTTTTGGACTTAGCTAATTTTTGTTCTATTTTGCAAGAATTCTTATACAAAGGAAATAAATTTTGGAGAACCTTCCTAAGATGCTCTGAAACTTATGGTCCTTATGCCAAGAGTTCCAGAACCTACCGATCCTTATACTCGATGCTCTGGAACTTGTACAACAAATTGTCATGTCAAAAAGATGTTCCTACACTAAATTTCAAAGCTCTCAAAGTTCAAAATTCATAAGTCTTGCCACTCCATTTTCATTCCATTGCCGCTCTGGCTGCATCTTTCAACGATGCTCTGGAACCTTCATTTCATTCCTTTTCCGGTTGCATCTTTCAACGATGCTCCAGAACCTTCATTTCATTCCTTTTACGGTTGCATCTTTCAGTGATGCTCCAAAACCTTCATTTCATTGCCATCCCGGTTGCATCTTTTAGCGATGCTCTGGAACTTATCTACCTTCTCCATCACGAATGCATACTTTTCGCGTGCTCCAAAAATTTTGCGCTAGTGTTGGAGCACGATGTCAATTACATGCTCCAGAACTTATTCATTCACATTCTACCACCTTTTTCATAATTTCAAAATTTCGTGATACTTCCATCATCATATCTTGTACACATGCCATCCTATCTGTTTCTTTTATCATAAATAAAGCCACCAAGTACCACAGTCCTCATTGATGGCTTCGTCATTCATAAAATTCCACATTCATGCCATAATAAATTCGTTGTCACCTTAGCCAATACCTTCACGTCATCCTATCAAATTTGTAAAGGTACAAGATCTTTGAATGATCACAAAATGAAAGTAAGTACTAATTTTCGCTTTAAGTAGGTAGTTATTTTTGAATAAAGAATAATTAAATGGCATGAACTTCACTCCTAATTTAGTAATTTGTGCCACTTGGCGATCAGCTACTTGTACGAAAAACTTTTTGTATGCCTCCATGAAGATTAAAACTCATTGCATAGTAAGATACAAACGAGACAAATAAATAATTCTAGTGGCTATATTTTTAAAATTTGTTGTGTGAAAGCTTTGTGTCATGGTTGAAATCTTTAGCAGAGTGGAAAATAAAAGAATGGAGGGTGGTAAAAAGAAGTTAGAGCCAGATTTTATAGAAAAAATGTTGGGGTTAAGCAATATCTCTAGTCTATTCGAAGAGGCAGGGTGGTTGAACTTTATCAAAAAGTTCAAAGGTTATAATGAAAAGTTGGTGAGCACATTTGCTGAGAACTACTCAAATGGTGAAGTGGTACTCCATGGAAAGCGTTTTAAGGTGAGTCCGAAAATCATTTCTTGTTTATCACGGTTAGAAAATTCAGGCATAGAGTTAAAAGAAACCTCTCAGATAACATACCAAAAATTGTCTGAATTATTTGTTAGAGAGGGAGACCCTCACCCCATGGTAGTAATTAGTACCAGAGGAAAAAATAAAGGGTTCTAGAGGACCTCCATACTAGAACCTTGGGGTACTGCTGTAGCTTGGATAATAAAATATTTTACTTGTGAAGGTCAGCTAACTGTTGTGGGAGGACCTAGTTTCTATATGCTGATCCATTTGTGTCATGGGAAGGAGAACCCTGCTCTTAGGGTTAATTTGCTTGAATTTTTATGTCTCTCTAAATTCCTCAATAGAAAGATATAAAACAGGGTCAGGGCCACTAAAACACCATGGATTAATTCAATTGATTTGCAAATACCATTTTCGCAAGAAATTCAAGGGTAAATGGGAGAGGTTTTTGGGAGAAATTGAGAAGTCTTCAATCAAAAGGACAATAGAACCGGGGGAAACATCTCACCAAATTAATTCACCTTCTGGAGAAGTTTCCCCTGAGGGCTCTCCAGCTCTGAAAGCTCCAAATACCACCACCCCTGGTGAGGAAGTGTCAAACTCTTTGAATAATGAATTCAAAACCCCTGATTTTCCAGAGCATGTTGAGCTCGTCTATTCTGATATGAGTACTCCTAGAAGAAAAAGGAAAGGGAAAAGTAAAAGACCTATCACCTTCCAAGGTCTTCCTCCATTAAGGATAAGTAAGCGCCTAGCCTCTAAATCCACTGAAACCCCAATGCAAGGTATGGAAGGAAGTTCAAAAAAGAAAAAGCCCAAACGGCCATTAGAACCTATTGAAATTTCTAAGCCTGTCAATGAAGAGGAAATACCTCTAGTAAGAGAAGATTCGATTGAGGAAATTCCTTCCCACTCTGCATATGTGGAGGAAGTTATCATCGAAGAAATTCAAGAAAGAGAACAAGAGGGGGATGATAGTATTCCAAGTCATTTGTCCCCCATTGTTGATAGAATTGTTGAGACAGTTGAAATGAGGGATACCACTACAGAGATAGAGAAATTTAGAATAGAAATTGATGATTTAAAGAAACAATTGTACAAAAATAATAAACAGATTGAAATGCAAAAGAAGGAGTTGACAGTGCATATTGCTGTAATAAATAAAAGAGATCTACAACGATAGGAAAATGACACATTGATTTATAAGTTAAAAGAGAAAATTCAAGAATTGAGTCAAGAACATAAAACTTATAATGATGACATTGCAAAAAAAAATAAAGAAATTGAAATGATAAAGAAAAAATTTGTGCTTATGTTCTCGGCTTTTGAAGAAGATAGAAAAACAAGAACTGAAGAATTAAACGATTCCATCAGCAAAGTTGTAGAGCTAGAACATGACTTGGAGGAATGCACTGTGAAACCAAAGATGGAATCAAAAAAATTTCAAACTGAGCTGGTTATAACTGATTGGTTCCAGGTTTGCATTCCCCCATTACCCATGAAATGGATGGAAAAATGTTATTTCTTAAGAAATGTGCAAACTGAGAACTATAGGTTAAAAAAGGAGCTAGTACTCCCGAAAGAATCATTTCACAAGGCATATAGAGGAAAACAAGATGCATTCCAACTAGTTGAATATCTATTATCTTGTAGAAGGCCATCCAGATTGTACTCCATGTTTTTAAACGAATAATGGATAAGATGGAAATTATTCAGAATCTACAATGATCAACCTTATGAACCCAATGACAAAGAATTTATTAAGATATTTGTGGAATCAACCCCTGAGGATAAAAATTTGATTTGTGAGTTCTTTTTGCATGATCTGTTATTAGAGAATCACACTGATTTATTTATCAATCTATTTGTTGGTGAAGTAGAATTAACAACCCTGTTATCTACTATGAGAAACCAGATTCATTGGCAAAAGCACACAAAAGAATTTGTACAGGCAGAAAAGACTATGGGTCTTCAAATAAGATCACCAAATTCTAGGCTTGAAGGTTTCAAAGACACCTTTTCTTCTCTCCTAGTAAATGATAAAATGAAAGAAAGGTATGATAATTTCATGGAGCATGGGAAAAAATTAATTGGAAAAGCATGGCATGCTTGTGAAGAAATATTTACTCCATTACTTGCTTATCTCAAGAAAAGAGAGGTCATTTCCCCTCTTAATATCAGATGGTCTTTTAGGAGGGTTGATTCTTTAGCCAAAATCCTATGAAACCTAAGAACAAACTAGATGGGAATGAGATATAGGCCTTCCTTGTTGCTTAATCCACCTCCTGCTTTCAATATTTCAACTGATCAAAATGATAGAATTTTTAATGAATGGAGAGAGGGTGTTATATTTCATAGAGGGTTCATCCATGACCTTGTAGCTTTTGATGCAATAGCAAGAGAAGAATATGACCTTAGTTCCAGATATGAGGAATGGAATAAAACTCAGGGTTATAATTATGGAGCAGGAGGAACTGCCAGGAACTAGGAGGGGAACAAAATGATGAGGTAAAAATAACCTCATCATAATGAAATCAGAAAAGCTTATCTTTAAAAGCTCAATCCTAATTATGTGCTAGTTTGTTAAACTTTAGGAGGAACAATTTCTTATCTTTAAGGAAAATTATGCAAACTTTATTTCTTATGATCAATTGAGGAAATTTGCCAATACAGGTTTAATGGGTTTACTTGAGTGTTTTTGTAGGGAATAATCGGTCATCTAATAGCTATTACAAAATGTTGAGCCATCACGTGCCTTAAATATGGTTGAAGATAGATGCTGCGAACCTGCTCCTGAATATCAGGCTGATGAATCGAATATTTAATTACTGTTTATTTAATTTCTATTACCAAAAACTTCATGGCTCATCTCGAGCCTTCTTTATGTTTATGAGTTTTAAAGACATGGAAGTTAGTTAAAGTTGTTAAAGAATTTTTCAATGGCTATCCACGCCATTTGGAATCTAGGATTTAGTTATAAGTTTTTCTATAAGAATGTGTAGACACCCAAAATTGTCCATGTCATAATATTACTTAGTCAATACATGGCCTTGTAAGACATTTTGTAATATTTTATCCTATGTCATTACATTATCCCACTTATCCCATTTATTCCACTTAATCACCTTCCCAATTAATTAAATAAATCTCATTTATTTAATTAATTTCCCCTTGACATGTCTCAAAATAATTCAAATTAAATATTTGAATTAATCCCTCACTTATTGTCACATTGCAACATGTGTCACATGACTACAACTCTTCACATGCATAAATAATTTAAATAATTTTATTATTTAAATTATGAGATTCTCACTCACATCCTATTTTTACCCCCATTCATTGTGAGTCATAGGCATCTTTTTTCTCCAAATAAATAAAAGAATCTCACTTATTTCGTCACATCTTAATTTTTGTCTCATGTCATAACCCACTTGATGTGTGTCATAGGCACTAAAATAAAATTTTAATCATATCCATACATATCACAAATTTGACTTTTAATCTTGGCCATCAAATCAAATCAGCCTTCTCCTATAAATCAAGTCTTTCACAGGCCATTTGGGGGATCTTCTTCTAGCATCCTTACTCTGCCAAAATTTCTCTCAATCTTTTCATCTATCTATCTATTTTTCTTCTATCATATCCATCTTATCGTTATGCTGCAAAAATGAGCAATCAACATATCAACAATCAAACCTTCAAAATCTTGCATTCTCATGCAGGTGGAGAAGAGAAATGGAGATAAATCAAATCTAGCTTGGAGATTGGTTTTCTTGGCTTTCTTATTTTGATTTTTATGCTAGTTTGTGCTCTATTGTGCTTGTTAGGGTTTTTCATTATAATTTTTTTATGCATTTTGCTCTAATATTTTTACCCTAACTAAGAAGTATATTTTTGCTCTAGTATTTCTAGTTTTCTTAGAATAAATTGTTTTCTAGCTAAGAAGTTTAATGGGTTTAGATTAAAATTAATTTCAGTAGTTTCAAGAAAATAAAAAAATCTAAAATGAGTTATCCAAATCATCTTCTTTTGCAAACTGCCTTGGACACTGCCTGGTCAACTTATTGAAATTTTATATTCTAAAGTAATGGATTCTAACGACAACCTATCAAGGGTCACCCATTTGGCTCTACGTTCTCCTTACTCATTTTGCATGAGTAATGTCTTTACTATGGGGTCAGACACGATGGAAAATACTTTGTTTCCTGAATTTCTTGACTCCACAAACAGGAGCATATGCTTTCTTTTCAGTAGTATGATATCTTAGCTCAACATCCTTTAATGGGGCACTCATGAAGGAAATTGGGTGCTCATTCCCGTCATCATCTTTCTGAGTCAATATACTAGCACATGAGTGGTTTGAAGTGAACAAATAAATATGGAATGTCTTCAGATAGTCAAGGCTAACCAACACAGGCATGCCAACAATTTATTTCTTGATCTCTTCAAAGGATTGCTTAATCTCTAGGATCCACTCAATCTCGGTGTCTTTCTTTAAGATAGAATTGAGTGGCTTGAGGATTTCAACAAACCCTGTGATGAATTTTCAGACAAAGTTTATCTTCCCAAAGAAGGACTTTAACTCTTTCTTGTTGCCCGATAGCTGGATCTTCATTATTACTTGGATGTGTTTGGGGTCAATGGAAATCCCCTTTTTTGAGAGGACATGTCCGAGCAACTTTCCATCAGTGACCCCAAAGATACACTTCTTCGGATTGAGGGAAACCCCAAATTCTCCACACCTTTGAAAAAATTTGCACAAATTAGCAACATGATCATTTCAGTGCTTTGAGAATACAGTCAAATCATCCATATAGATGATTATACATTTTCCTATCAGATCCTTGAAGGAAATTTCCATTGCACGTTGAAAGTTCGCGTCGACGTTAATGAGCCTGAATGACATTCGTTTGTATGCAAAGGTGCCCCACTTGGTGGTGAATGTTGTTTTGTGTCGATCTTCATACTGCACCATGACTTGATTGTATTCAGAGTACCCATCTAGAGATGACATCATTTGAGAGCCATTAACTATCTACAATACCTCATCCAATGGCGACACATTGTAATTATCCTTTTCTAAAGCTCTATTTAGATTGAAAAATCAACACAGAACCTGATTTATTCATTCTTTTTCTAATCAAAACCAAATTTTCCACCCACATGGACTGCCTAACTAGAAAAATAATCCTGGCAGACAACAAATTTTTCACTTCCTTGTATATAATTGGTTCCAGTAGAGCATTGATAGGGTACTGACACTGTCTAAATGGTCTTGCGTCTGGTCTGAGAGGGATGGTGTGAGTGATGATTAATGTATCATATGTTTTCAGGTCTTCATAACTCTAGGAAATGATGTCGTGGTACTTTCACAAAGCATCCACTATGCCCTTTCTTTCTGATTGTGTGCACACCTTTCCAATAAACACATTCTTTGCATCCTCAGCTATTCCAAGGTTATAGGTGTCACACTGGTCATTGATGGAGTCCCTCTTTATTTGATGGTCCTGTCCTCTGATCTTATCTAGATCAAATATCGACTCTAATTGAAAAATTCCTCTCAGGATAGTGTTGGTCTTGAGGTTAATGACGCCTTCTATATCAAGCTCGACCTCTTCAGGCTCAATCTCATCAATTATTTGGGTAGCAAACACATCGGAGCTAGTGATAAAATCGAGGATGTGTTTGTCATCATTGAGAACCTAAAAATTGGCCACATTGTGTGGCATAGAGGGAATGGAAGTGAGATCAATAGTAAACCTTTTAAGGCTAGACAATGACAATGGCTGCAAAGTGCTAGCCGCTTTTGCTAGGGCATTGGCAGTGTGATTTTGAGAGTGCGGGATCAACTAGATATTGAATTGCATCTAGTCCTTCTAATAGATCCCATACCCTATGCTTATAATTAGTCACCCTCCGGTCATAGGAAGAATAGAAATTTCTTACTTGCTTTATGACTAATTCAGAGTCCCCAAAGAATTGTAACATATTGACCCCTTTTCTTAATGCCATGAGGAGTCTTAGGACCAATTCCTCGTATTCCCCTATGTTATTGGTGCAATAAAATTGGAGTCTATGAGCAGTGAATTATGACTTACCTTTGGGATTGATTAGCTCAAAACAAGCTCCAAATCCGTGCTTGGTTTGGACTCGTCGAAGCGCAACGTCAAAAACCTAGAAGAGTCCTTGATCTGGGAATTAACAAACGTAATTTTTTATTCTGAAGGTGACCTAATTTCAGCAACCTTTTGAGGAGGTGTGAATTCCAAATGTATCTGATCTGGTGGCATTGAGGGCACTTCCTCCCTTGGACCAATTTTTCCTTTGATATATTCAATTGCTATTTGACATAAACAACATTCAAATTGTGAATGAGCAGCATTGTGCACCCTGTACCAACAAGGCAGCAAGAGTTCCTAAAAAATCATTCTAGCTCCCAAACTGAGCTGATCTTGTACACATTTTTCCATAAATTCTTGGAAGCCATCAGACAATCCAAGGTTTTCATTTTCGTAAGAATCCTCATCATTAGATTCAATCAAAACCTCTGTGTTCTGAGGGATATGGGTTAGGTTGGCAAGTGGACTACAATACATGAGGAGGACTTCCTCAACCATCTATTCTTCACAATATTCATGTTCATCTGATTATGCCACGGGGTAGTAATTTCCTAATTCTATTTCAGCAAATACCACTTCATTTGTGTTGTATTTTGTGATCATAAACTTCATACGTGGCTCCCGATCTATTCAAATCTGATTTGGAATCCCTTTCCATGGAAACCATAGGTGAGAGTAGTCCATTGTGGCATATCCATTCAATTCTTGGGTGAAATCCATTCCTAAGATTATGCCATAAGTATCGGGGATATCAACAACTTGGATGTCAATGTTTTGTTGTATCCTAGGATTAGCAACAATCTACATGGGTATTCTATTGATCTCACCCACTATGCTAATCTTTATCTTGTCGAGCTATGTCACTTTATGCCAGGAAGGATTTGGAACTATCCCCAAGGCTTTGCATACGCTTAATGACATGACATGGGCGGAAGCTTCCGAGTCAAGCAATCAATTATGGAGGTTCTTTCCAAATATTCTAATGGTGGTCAAGAAGGGAGGAGTTTCAAAATTTCCATGAAACAATCCTCTGGAAACATCTACCTGGGAAACCTAGCCTTTATCCTTATCATTGCCCTTGTTTTGGGCTTGTGTCTTATTTGTTTCCTTGGCAGATTTCTTATTTGCTTGCAAATTTGCAGGCAGATGAGCCTTCTTGTTAAAAACTTGTTGTACAACAGTTTCACTTTTTTTGATCCTCAAAGAAACCATTCTTGGGGGTGTGTCCTGGGCTGGCCTGGATGCAAGAGTCCCATTTATCATCCTAAATAAGGCATTTCTAATAGATGGGACTTTGAACAACTTGAAGGGAGACATGCTTAACTTGACCTTCTTAAATTATTTGATAATATACTCTCCCATTTTATCGATTTCAACATCATAAGAGGTACTCTGGGAGGAGCCAATAGGCTGATTTTGGTTTTGATTCTACTATCTATTCTTGTTAAAGTACCGCATGGGTACGTGTGGATAACTCAGGTTGTTGCTTGCATTCGAGTCAGGAGGGGTGCTGAAATTGTTAGGTGGAGTGGAGGTCGTGAAAGAACCACCAGCATGCCCACCAACTTGTCTATTTCTTAAATCATATGAGTGGCCCTCTGGTGAAACATTTGGACCTCATCCTCTCTCAACTCCTCCTCATCTATGAGACCATTATCTACTGAATCAAAAATTTGAGCCAAAGGACTTTCGGTACTTACCTCTTCCATCTTTTCATTGCTTGTAGTGGCATCCTCCTTTTCTGGCATGTTTCTCTCAGCCTTTGGGAAGGGAGCCTGGTTGACCACTGGCACCGAGGAGTCATATGGTTAGGAAGGGATGATGTCTCTGCATACTAAGTTGTCCACTACATTTTGGACTTCAATTTGAAAGATTTTAGCAGCCGTCAAGAATTCCAAACAATCCAATTCAGAATGCCGACTCATTTTATGGATATGACACCAACCGAATAAGGAAGCCTCAGCTAAGTAGACTCTACTTGTAGTCTTGTCATTATTACTAGGCTGATCCAAGGGATTAGGAACACCACCATTATTCGTCCTTGTGTTCCATGTCTGATTCTGTCTTTGGGAGGGCCTTCTCTCAAAGTTCTACCCTAAATTTTGACCCCTATCATAAGTCTGTTCGGAAGATGGGCCAGCGTCACGGTTGTCCCAATTTTCAAATGCGTCTCGATTGAGGTTGCTCTGGATGCTTCTCTGCAAAGCCTGCAACTAATTGTTTTGATTTCTCAAGTGAGTCATTTTCATGGACATTTTCTTGATCATTTATGTCAGCTCATCCATCTGATCCTTCTTCTTGTTGCTCGACTGTGAGGCTGAATTATGAAGGAAAATAGGTTGTGTAGCTAGCTAATTTTGATGAGAAGGCGAGAATTTAGAGGCTTGAAGGTATGTCAACACTTTGGGAGGCTGAGAATGGACCTACAGTGGCTAGGGAAATAAGTACTATGGAACCAGAGGTGCCTAGTTCATTAGCTATCCTAGATGAGGCACTATGGGTAGCTGCAGTACCAAATTCATGAAGGGCGTATGATGTTGTAGAGCTTGAGTAGGACCTTGGATTTATGAGAGGTGAGCAACCTAATCCAAAGAGGGTAGTAGACTAGAAATATTCTATCCCAATTTTGTGCTGGCGATGAAGAACTTGGCATAAGCATGTACTAATTTGGTGGGAGGCAGCTGCATTCTTTTTACCAATACTAAAGTAAGATTGTCTAATGCTGCATAGTAGACTAGTAGAACGACAACATCATTGAGCATATAAGGGTCCTACAACTGAGTATATGCCCTATGAAAGTGATAATTAAAAGAACTGATTGGTTCATTGACCTCTCTTGGGATGAACATAAACTACCGGTACAACTTTGAAGGGCTAATCAAAATCTCGAATTTCTGTAGGAACACATTTTTTAGAAGGTCCCATGTGTTGATAGTTCATGCTAGGAAATTGACGTACTAATAAAATTCCTCTTCCCCAAGGAGTAGGGAAACATACGGCAAGCTACATCCTCATAAATGATCTACATAGTCTTCAAGGCTATCTCAAAAATCTTAATATGTTCCTTCGTCGTCCTCTATGGATCCCGAGGGTTGAACTTTGAGTAAAAGCTCTCTAGATTCTTTGGCATATCATGGTAAAGGTTGAAGGCCAGAGGGGATGGATTATTGGCTAGCCACACCATTGGAGGAGGCAGTGGAGGTGGTTGTGCTAGACCATTTTGAGGTTGCGGAAGGGAGACAACACCCGGAAGTGGGACTACATTGGGCTAGAAGGAAACATCTACCCTAGTGGAAGCGGTAGCCTAGAAGGCTATTTGAAATAGATGAGCAGGAGAAGATGATGCCAAAGATGAGGGAGAAGATGGGGATGAATGGATAGAAGAAGGAAATGATGGTGAAAGCGAAATGGGTTGGTCGGGTGTGTTGGAGGTTGATGCTTCCTCTTTCTGGGCTCTCTTAGCTTGGGTAGGGGGTGGTAACTCTTGAAATTCCCCTTTGTTTGGTGTAGACCTTAGTATTCTATAAAATATCTCAAGGGAGAAAGACCTGATTCGATCCAACTTAGCTCCAAAAGTGCCCTCCTTCTAGCGCCAGTTCTGTTGATCTGTTGTTTATGCACTTCTCAACACAGGTAATGCATATGTGCATCACCTCTCTTGAAAGATAATCTTCCACAATCAAATTGTAGAACACTATCCCAAGGTCTCTAATGTAACATCTTGATAGTGCTTGGAATATGTTAGTTGATTTATGTGATTTGTTGGAATAACAAGGTGGTATTACAGATGAGTTACAAAGTGTGGGAAGTTGGGTCTACAAATGGAGTTCTTAGGATGGGAGAGTTGTTGTGTGTTTGCTGAAGGTTCAAAAAATAGTCTGTAACTCCATTTTAAAATTGGATTCAACTTTACAATGTGCAATGAACCTTAGCATAGGGTTAATTATTAAAAAAAAGGGAAAAAAAGGCAGGGAAGAGAGGAGGTTTCTAGAATTGAAACTATGAATGAACAGTGATCATGGAAGCTGCTATAGTAGACAAACTCCCTAAATTGGGGTTTTCTTCTCTAAGAGGATCCTACAGTTACACAAAACCAGTGCAATCTTCTAAGGACTATAGATTTTCAGATTACACACACACATCATGCACATGCAATCGAACTAAGTTGTATCAATAAAGGAAGGAAGCTCAGACTAGCTTTACAAAGTAGTTCATCATCAATAAACCACAAAAAGTATGAGTTGTAAATTCATCAAATATTGTAACAAAAAAAACCATCATCACTTCCCTTCAAGAAACTAACAACTAAACTAATAGGGGAAGTAGAACCATGAATGCAAGATTAGAAAAATCAAAGAGAACATCCATAAAATCATGCAATGCTGTCGTCTATTGCTACAAATTATTTTTACAACAACTCTCCAATCCTTTACAAATGAGGGTGAGATCCCTATTTATAGTTTTCCAAAATCCAAATGAATGGCTAGGATTGAATTACATTAAATGGCCTAGATTTGATTGCACCAGGGCTTCACCTACCCCACAATATTCAGCAATTTAAAATACATCTTTTATTTTTTTCCCTAATTTGTCTTCTACTGGCAGCACTGTAACATTTTGTCTTCTTGTTGATTGCTCTTTTGTTAGAAAATATTCATCAATAATAGGGTTTCCCTCCTGCTTATTTAAGACTGCATACTCCATGAACTTTAGAATTACCTGCTGGAGCTTATCGACCTCTATGATGCCAGATCGCAACACTTGATAGCTCCATTCCTTGGAATTGTCAATGAGCTTTTCCCAATCTTCATCATACTTAGTAGTGTGGTCCCTGAACAACTCAGATTGGGTGAAGGCTCCGGTAGTAAAACTTATGAAATCAAGAGTAACCTCACCTGACATCCCATCTTCTATCCTCTTTTGGAAATGAGGTTTTATCTTCTCTGGATTAATTTGGGCAATTGGCACATCTACAATGTCATTAGATTCAAATATTGGCTGCAATCCATCCAAACCTCCTTGGCCTTATCAATATTTGGGTTTACCCCTTCAAGCATCTACTCCAACCTTTCTTTTCGATTTTCAAAATCTCTCTTCCATACATCCATTAGCCAATGGCCATCCTCCTTGAATGCAAACTCCTTTTCCCATATCGCGTTTGGAAATTTGAGGATAGCCTGAATCTTTGGTTAGGTAGACTCATACTTCCTTGGGAAGTCAGTGCAAACTTTCCTTGTACCCTCAAGAGAATTTTGTACATCTAAGAACTTGTTTTCTGTTTGAACAACTTAATTGATGCCCATGTTTCTAGTATTTAAGACCTACAAAAACCAGCTCTTTGTGGTCTTATCCAATTTCTTCCTCTTTTCTAGCTTATCTATTTGTTCCTTGGAGAGCAATTATGGTGGGGATGAAGATGTGGTTGGTTGTTCCTCTGTTGACAACCATGACTGGATGTAAGCTATTAGATTAGCCACTTGTGCCTTGAGTTCTTCCTTCAAGATTTTATCTTGCTGGATTAGATGCACCACTGTGGCGGCAGACTTTTGGAGGTGATCTACTTTTTTCTCCCTAGTTGCCACTCCCAAGTTGATGGTGGAGATTTTGTAGCTGCTTCCTTGTTCTCCCACCACCGACATAGCTATTTGTACAGCTTTGGATCCAGAGACATCCATTACTACTCTTGATTTGATTCTAGGATTCTTCTCCTTCTTGGTGCTGATTTGAGCTCAGGCCAATATAGCCTCCAACCTTGTTTTTGGATCCCTAGGAGAACGAGCCTTCTTGTCCAGTTGATTTTCCAACTAGTCAGGCATTGAGGTCTTTTCCTTGGGTGATTCCTACTCATCTTCCGTTTCATCTTTTCTGATTTCAATCTCTTTATCATTTAGAGCCTCTTGCTCTGTCCTTGTATCCTCCTCTTCATCGGAGTCCTGGATGAACACCATGTGTTTGATGGGGAATTTGATGAGCAGGCATTCCTTGGGGCTATCTTCCCTTTTAACATCTTTTTCTTTATCATACCCATGTTCCTCAGGCTACTCAATCTTTGGGTTTTCATGAATTTCAGCCTCTTCTTTAGGTTTATCTTCTTCCTATTCCTCATGTTCATCACGAGGGAGAATCTCCTCATCATGTCCAAGGTTGTGGTCACGTTCTTCTACTAGATATTTATCACCCTCCATTTATATGGAAGCAACTTTTTCTTCATTGATAGGCTATCTTTCATCCTCCTTACCTTCAATCTATTTGAGTTGCTTGACTAGATCCACATCAAGCTTAGGATCAGATGTTTCTTCAATAACATTCATATCTAGGCCCTTGCCATCATCACCAGAAGATTCATAGGTGGCTTCATCAATTAATCGGTGCTCATACACAGGGTTCTCATGATAGTAATCTACCTCTTCTTCCAACCCCTTGGCTGCCTCCATTTGTTGCTGTCGGCCCAACTCCTCAGAAATCTGCATGGTGTCCTCCATTGTGGGTGACTCAGTAGGAGGAGGAGGGATTGGGAGATTGGTTATCGCTTGGAAAATTATAGCCTACACCGCTGGGTTTGCAAACATCCCTGAGAGCTCAAATGGTACATTTTGCATATATTTAACAAATGACTTGGGAAGGGTGAGGGCAGGCATTGCAGTTACAGTGGTAGCAGTTGGAAGGGAAAAATATGGAGATATGGATGATGAGGAAATTGGCGAGGTGGTGGCCGAGGATGAATCCATTGATATTACTTGCACCATGGGAGAGGTAGAGACAAGGTGGACAATGATGTGCACCGTAGGTCGAGAGGTAGCAACTGTTGTGTGTGAGATAAATAGGGTGGTGGAAACAACAACAGTGGTTGTAGCAGCAGGCGAGATAGGTGGAGACCGCAGCTGGTCAGCCTCCATATCTTCTCCCTCATGGAGTGGATCTTCTTCAATCATAGGAATTTTGGTGACATTGCCTAATTTCTTATGCTTCTTAGAAGGTTCACCTTTCGAGGCCTTTCTGGTGTACACCTTTGGGTTAGACTGTTGCTTGCTAGTCTCCTTTCTCTTCCTTGTATGAGTGGATGGAGGGGAATTTGATGTTTCTCCTGTTGATGTAGTAGCTGCTTCACCATCAGATCCACTTGGCTCACTTTCGATCCCTTTATATGTTAGGACGACCCCTTGTTGCTTTAATTGGGCAACTTTCTATCCAATCCACTCTTTCATTCGAGCCTCAATAGGCTTGGTGAGAATGTTAAGGTCATCGACCTCTTGCTCATCCCAATCAATTAATGGTAATGGAATATTATCAATTGCATTGTACCTGGTGTCAATTACAGTGCTTTCATCCTCTTCCATTTGATCTGGCACTAGAAAAAAGTTTACCTTCTTCACGAAGTATGCAGTCATCGGCATAAAGTGCCTTATCCGCACTTCAAAGTCATCTTTACAATTGGCCCAAAAATATTCAATGTTATGAAGATGGGCATACTCTTGTACGATTGCTTTTCTGATGTGGCCATAGGGGTCCATCCTTGGCTTGGCCATATGGATCTTGAGATGATATTCAACCAACTCCTTTTCTGAATTTTGAGCACACTAGGAAGTATAAAGCTCACACATCCCTTGGTTGAGTGTGAGGGGATAAGGGATCCCCGCTAGATTCTTACTACTTAGGAGGGAGTGAATATGCTACAGCTGCCGAGAAAGTTCTAACAATATTATCTGGTCATTGGGATATCGGGGCTGCTCGTTCGACCTTTTTGACAACCCTTGGGCATGGATGTATGTAAACTTCAGATATTGGATAAACATAAAAGCATACTGCTTTAGGAAGGCTCAAGCACTATGGGAGACTCTTCTCTCAAAATCAGCCTCGAGTAGTCCGATGATATAACCAATTAAAGCATCGTTCACCCTATAGTAATCCTTCTTGAAGTTTCTGAATTGTAGCTGAGGGTATTTTCATAAGCCTTGAGCTCCTTGCTAGGTTCTTCATTCAGAGTTCTGAACAAACCATTGTAATGTCTCTATTCAGCCAGTGAATATACCAAATAGGAAGTCATATAGAACTTGGATGTGTTTTTAACGTTCATGAATTGCTCATGGAAGCAATCACTAATTATTCCTCCCTAATAAAATGTAGTGTCCTCCTCTTCACAAAGAATCTGCTCCATGAAGTAGACCATCCACTCTTGAAAATAGGCCATAGTGGGGAGGCCCATTACTCTACTTAGTAAGGTCACCAGATCATGGTAGTGATCAAAAAAATCATTGTGAAGGAGCTCTTGTGGAGCCTTTGCAGCACTACTCCTCCTTTATTTAAGCTAGTGTTAATTTATAAGTTTCTTGCATTTCATGTGTTGAGAAATTTTGTGTCTCAACTTCCAATTTTGAGCCTCATACATTATGGACTTGGCAAAAAATTATTGACTTCTGCGCTTTACTGCTTTACTGTGGCAGTTTGACATTGCCCTGGTGGTACCATAGTGACAGTCTTGGCGGTTACCACCTTACCGCGCGTGGTGAGTTGACTCACCATGGTGGCCGCGGTGAGACTACCTGTGGTCGCCCTGGCAGATATCACCATATCGCAGATGATGGGTCCACTCACCATGGTGAGACCACCTGCGGTCCATCTGACGGTTACCGCCCTACCGCGGGGTGGCCTAGTGGCCCCCATGGTAGCACAGTATGACCACTAACGGTTAGCTCAGCGGTTACCGCCACACTGTAGGTCAACTCCAACTGGGTAGCGATAGTGCAGTGCAGACAAGGAGCGAGCTCAGATGGTCATACTACCACACCGTAGATGAGTCGATTGGACTCGGTGGAGTCGAAGAGTGAGCTTGGATGAGCTCAGTGCAATACCGTGGGTCAAATCGGATGGAGCAACAGTAGTGCAGGAAAGACTAGGAAAAACTAGGAAAAACTCGAAGGCACATACCACCATACCATGATGGGTGAAGACAAGCTCGGTGGTAGCACAGGGAGGCATGGGTGAGCTCGACAGAGCTCACCGCTTTACTGTGGGTGGGTAGAGTCAACTCGGCGGTGGAGCGGTAGAGTCTTAGAGAGTTCGGATGAGCTTAAACCAGGTTTGATCAAGTTGGACTCAGAGTCAAATGAGATCAGCGAATAGTTGGTGGACACATGGTAGTTTGACAACAGCTTGATTGGCTAAAGGCCAATGTGGTAAAAGCAGTGATTGCAGGCCGATTTTAGCTGATGATAGGAACCTAATTTGGGTGGTGAAATTATTGGCGGGTGGCTCGATGCAATCATTGAAGATCGATGGTGTACTAGAAGTTCGATGCATGAACCTGAAGCCATGGGATTGGTTGAGAGGGTAAATGCGATGAAGACTTGTAAGGTCAGTGAGAGGTTGTCGAATAGGTACGTATGAGTGCAAGTTGATGTAAGGGTAGCATACATTGTATACTTTGCAAGGAATTATTGTAACAGTGAGTGAAGATAACTGAGTGCTGTTGTGAGCTGATCAGTGAGTGAAGAATGAACATTGTATGTAATTGTTTATTACTATAATACAATTGTCTTTGCTTTGTGTGGTGGGTGTTTTACCTGAAAAGGTTTTCCCACGTAAATACCTGTGTCAACTATAAATTCTTATAATTTGTTATCTCTTTTATGTTTTATGTTTTTCATCTCAAGTAGTTTGTAGGAGGTATAGAACTTTTTTTTTCTCTTCTCCTCTATTGTTTTAGTGTTAAGGGAATGTATTATGCACTGTTGGGTCATTAGATCCATCCATGTTTTCCCTTCAAGTGGTATCAGAGCGTGGTCCATTGTGTTATCCTTGAGAGAAAGCTCAGTTTTTTGTGCTAATACTATTTCAGTGGGAGTCTTGCTTTGTTAAAACTTGTTTCTATTTGAGATGGCGAGTACATCAAGTAGAGTAGATATTGAAAATTTTAATGGTAGGAACTTTAAGTTTATGGAAACTCAAAATGGAAGACTTGCTGGTGGATAGAGACCTCTGGTTAGCAGTTTCTAGAACTAAGCCACAAAGTACGGCACAAGAGGCTTAGGATTTTGTTGATAGAAAAGAAAGAGGTCTGATAAGACTGAGTCTGGCCGATTCTTTACTCCTAAACATCCATGAGGAGCAGTCCACAGCTTCATTGTGGAAGAATCTTGGTGATATTTATCAAGGAAAGTTTCTGGTAAATAATTTATTCCTAAGGAAGAATTTGTACTCCTTGAAAATGGAAGGTGTATTTTTTATAGACCATCTGAACTCGTTTAATATAAGTGTTACTCAGCTGGTGTATGTAGGTGTAAAGACTAAGGAGGAGGATTGTTGCATCCTCCCGTTGTGTTCATTACCTGATAGTTGGGATCATCTAGTGATGGCTATTGGAAGCACAACCACTGCATTCAAGATGGATGATGTGGTTGCTTTGCTTCTATCTGAATAAATGCGAAGGAAGTCTTCTGAGATGGCCAAAGAGGCTCTTGTTGTTCGAGGTAGACCAAAGGAGAAAGGCAAGAAGAAAGACAAGAAGTCAAAATCCAAATCTGCAGGGAGATCAAAGTCTCCTGGTAAAATGTTTAAGGTAAGATGCTGGAATTGTGGGAAACCTGGTCATAATCAGAAGGATTGTAAGGAGAAGAAGAAGAAAAATGCTTTAGACTATGAATCTTCTCAAAGTGATGCAAATGCCTTCATTGCAGTAGCCTTGACAACTCAGGCATTAGATGATGTATGGTTGGTTGAATCAGGTGCACCCTTTCACCTGATGTCCAATAGAGAATGGTTCTCTAAATATGAGAAGTATGACGGTGGAAAGATGTACTTGACAAGTGACTCAATGTTGGAGATAGTTGATAGAGGAAGAGACAAAATTCAGTTTCCTGATGGGAGAGTCAAAGGTATTGGTGGTATACTGCATATACCAGGACTGGGTTGAAATCTTCTTTTTGTCAGTAAGTTAAATGATGTTGGTGTAGAAGTTTCTTTCTCTAGTAGAGGATGTAAAATGGCTAGAGGTGCAATGGTGCTGGGTAAGGGTATTCGTACTGGCACTCTGTATAA
>CM021108.1:115696921-115889263 GCA_007115665.2 Sequoiadendron giganteum
AAATGAGATCAGCGAAGAGTTGGTGGACATGTGGCAGTTTGATAGCAGCTTGATTCGCTAAAGGCCAATGTGGTAAAAGCAGTAATTGCAGGCCAATTTTAGCTAATGACAGGAACCCGATTTGGGTGGTGAAGTTATTGCTGGGTGGCTTGATGCAATCAGTGAAGATCGATGGTGTACTGGAAGTTTGATGCATGAACTTGAAGCCATGGGATTGGTTGAGAGGGTAAATGTGATGAAGACTTGTAAAGTCAGTGTGAGGTTGACAGATAGGTACATATGAGTGCAAGTCGATGTAAGGGTAGAATACATTTTATACTTTGTAAGGAAGTATTGTAACAGTGAGTGAAGATAACTGAGTGTTGCTATGAGCTGATCAATGAGTGAAGACTGAACATTGTATGTAATTGTTAATTACTATAATACAATTGCCTTTGCTTAGTGTGGTGGGTTTTTTACCTGAAAAGGTTTTCCCACGTAAATACTTGTGTCAACTGTGAATGCTTATAATTTGTTATCTCTTTTATGTTTTATATTTTTCATCTCAAGTAGTTTGTAGGAGCTATAAAACTCATTTTTTCTCTTCTTCTCTATTGTATTAGTGTTAAGGGAATGTATTCCGCACTGTTGGGTCATTAGATCCATCCCTATTTTCCCTTCATCATGGGGTCTTCATCACACATTTCCTTGCATTCTTTTATAGTTGGAAACTCCATCTCCCCGAAGGTAGGCATACAAAAGGTCTTTGTAATTCCTGTGGCTGACATGTTGGCCAACACGTTCCCATCTCTGTCCACAATAATTTTGGTTTTCGGTTGATATGCCTCTCTGCAAGCCATTACTAATTCGGGGGCAACCAGAGCCGAAGGGAAACCTACAGCTTTAGCTATCCCATTGCTTTTGATCAACCTTGCACTTTCTATTTTAGGGTTGACCTTGACCCTTTGTGTGAAGCCTTCTATGTTGACATGTGTGATGTTGGTGTTAGAGATATCCTTCCACTTGGTAGTGATTCTAGATTGCAATGGCTCTCCCTGGAACTGATACTTCATTTGATATTTATCCTCTTTTCCACGAGGGGCCTTTCCTATTTTATTTCCTTTGTCTTTCTCTGTGACTTCCCCCGAGGCTTTTGCACTTGATTCCTTATATCTTGCACACAGAGGCAAGGTGAGCATAACCGATCATGATAAAACAAATGTTAGTCAGATCCCTACAAAACATTGTTAGATTGGATAATTCATCATTCAAAATCTAACACTTAGTCAAAATTATCATCAATAGTTCATTGGAGGGAGTTTGGATGGTCTGGGCCCCAGAGGCTAGACTTCCCTGGTCAGAATGTTGTTTTGAAGGGAAAACAGGGCAGAGAAACCTAGATGGTTTGAAATGTCCATGTGGGAGAGGGTCCAAATTAAGCACATCGGTCAATGTTTGTTTTTGGATTAGAAGGAATTTGGATCATCATTAGGGCACCCAAAGCCATGAAGAGGGAAAGCTATTTGGTGTTAGCCATTTAGAATGACTTTAGTGAAACGATATTCTGGGGGTGGAGTTTCAAGGTCTGAAACCTGCAAAACTCAAGGATGATTGGTAAGTTTATGAAATTCTTTAGTCATTTGGGTGCTCAGACCACAAAGGCCGAAAGTTGCTGGATGATTTCCATGAGAAACAATGAGCCACATACGCAAGTCTAGTGGGAGAAACCCGATAGACCAGACCTGGGGGTGTACTTTGCCTTGTGTTTCCTTCATTGAATGTTAGTGGCGATCGGAGTGTTGGGTCTCGGAGGCCGGAAGGATAATTTCAGTTCTGCATTTTGGATAGCCAAAACGAGATGGAGTCCGAATGACTAAAGTCCGGTGGTCAGGGCCTGATGAAGGTCGTGGACTTAAGTTTCTCACTTTTTCTATCATGTGGCAGTGAGGAGCTCAGGACCCCGAGTCTAGATGGTAGTTTCTTAGTGGCCGTTAAAAATGATGAAATTGTAATAGTGGTCCACAGATGGAGGTCTGGAAATTGGGGCCCGTAGGGCACTAGGATGTGACAGTTACTTGGAAAATCCAGCATAAAACAGAAGGCCAGGCTCTAAGACTCGGGCAGATTAGGCAGAAAGACTATTCAACACAATGAATGCGAGATGACATTTAGAAGGAAAAGCTCTGGGGTCCGGAACCTACGAGGCATCCACCATTTTGGAGTTGTGTTGTGAGTTTAAAGGTTTTTGGCAATGGGATGGCTCAGGCCGATAGGGTGCCATCGCTCAGCTCGAAGAAAAACTTCAGGAAGATGGGATTCCGTGTTTGATTTCTAAGTATTTTGAGGGATTTTATTAACATTTCATTACATGGGTTTTGTATTTCAATACCCATTCTTTCAAATTCATACAATCTTATCCCTTTTCACCTTCTACCTAAGCACAAAATCACAAAAACTTAAGAGGATGGCGGACGATGAACATACCTCAAGGACCAGATGATCTTGCTGACATGTGAAAATGACATGTCGATGCTATTATTTATACCCCTAAGTACAATTAATGCACCTAATTAATGTAGGTATGACAAACGAGAAGCTTGGTGGGTTTGAATTTCGAAATGACGATGGGAAGTCTAGAACTCGAAGGCCAGAAGGACGTGAGCTGACAAACATTCGAAATACGCCAAGTGAAAGGTGAAAAACTAAGAGGTGTTTGGGGTCTAATGGTTGGAAAGACGTGGGCTGGCAGTTTTTTGGAATGACGAATCCATGAAGGAATACTAGGCAGGGAACTTTGACGGGCCAAGACTGGAGGGCACAAAGGAGGGTCAATTTATAGCGAGACAAGTTCGTCAAACAGAAAGCAGGGACCTGGGTTCTGGAGGTTGAAAGGATGTGGGACAAATGTCGTTTGAAAGAGAAAACATGACAAGGAAATTTGACAACGAAAAATTGACGAGCAGGGCCTGGGAGATCCCACGACTACCTGCAAAAGGCAAAATGCCAAAGGAACTCCAGGAGGACTCGGGACTTAGCAAATTTTGAGGGAGCTGAAACTTGGTCAACTTAGAATGAGACTTTAGGGGCATGCTGACCATCTAGGTCACCAAAAATGGGGGCATGCAAAATGAGGCGGCGACAAAATGACCAGACAAGGCAAAAGAAAGAGAGGGTCCCCATTCCAAGTAGGGCATGTGTGCTAATGGCACAATAGATACCTCATGAACCAACCCCTAATCTTAGGAAGATTAGCCAGATGGTTGTTATTAATGCAAGAATTTTCCATAACTATTGTAGACAAACCAGGGAAGGCGAATGTGGTTGTAGATTTTATTTCAAGGCTTACCAGATCAGAAGATAGTCAAGCCATATATAACTCCTTTCCTGATGAGAATCTATTCTCCATTAGTGTGCAGACACCCTAGTATGTTTGTTCTAGCCAATTACCTTGTGATAGGGATAGTTCCTCCTCACTTCTCCCCAAAAGAGAGAAGAGCATTGATTGAAAAATCATTCCCTTTTTCATGGATAGCTAGATGCCTATTTTATACTGGACTAGATCACGCTATGAGAAGGTGTGTGAGGGAAGATGAGACCTATGAAATTCTGCATGCATGCCATGATGAACCTTGTGGAGGCCATTTTGCAGCTAAAAGGACAACAATGAAAATCTTGAACACATGATACTATTGGCCTACATTACACAAAGATGTAGGAAGGTATACAAGAAGATGTGATAGATGCCAAAGAATGGGCAGGGCAACAAAGTCAAATGAGATACCACTCTGTCCACAAGTGGTAGTTACTCCATATGACAAGTGGGGTTTGGACTTTGTGGGACCCGTTGATCCTTCATCCAATGGTAAGTCCTATATTCTAGTGTGCATTGATTATGTAACAAAGTGGGTAGAAGTCAAAGCCATGAAGCAAGCAAGAGACAACAAGGTTGCAAAATTTATTTATGAAGAAATTTTCACAAGATATGGGGTACCAAGAGAAATAGTAACTAATCAAGGCACACAGTTTACATTAGCCCTTGTTACAACATTAGTTAATGAATATAACATCAAGCACATGAAATCCACTCTTTATCACCCTCAAGAAAATGGAGAAGTTGAGGTGAAAAATAGAGACATTGATGCCATCCTCACCAAAATAGTGCATATTCACAGAAAGGACTGGGCAAATAGATTATCAAAAGTAGTTTGGGCTTATAAAACCACCTGAAAGACAACTACAGGCTTCACCCCATTTGATTTTCTATATGGGAAAACAACCATGATGCCTATCGAATTTGAGCACAAGACTCTCAGAACTGCTATAAAGTTGGGGATGGACATTTCAAAGGCACAAAAATAATGGATTATGCAACTGAATGTATTGGACGAGATGAGGAAATCTGCATTGCACCATATTTAACTTGTGCAAAGTCAAAGAGTCAAATGACATGATAGATTTATCAAAGAAAAGAAATTTCAGCTAGGTGACTGGGTATTGCTTTATGATTCACGATACAAGGATAATGCGGCTAAATTGCAGACATGATGGCTAGGGCCATATGAAGTTCTTGAGATATTTCCCATTGGAGCTATTCAACTCACAACCTTTGACACTCTGAAATACAAGTTACTGGTGAATGGGCACTGTCTCAGATTATATCACAGGCCAACTTCAAAAGAAGAGTTCTTGCAGTTGTTTATCCACCATACAGTTCCCAAGCATAGTTCTTGCAGCCAAAGGCAGTGGACCTAGTGTCCCTCCTTCCAACTAAATGAGGTATGCACTTCTCATAATATATATTTCTAATTTTGTAGAAATCCATTTCTTCACCCATTCGCCCATCTACCCATTCGTACCACCTTTCTCTCTCTTCCATTATTTCATTTCACCTTGCACCATTCCACCTCATCATCATTAATTGCTCAACAACGCAAGTGTTACTTTCTCCTTGATCGTTGCAATGAATTTTGTACAATCATGTTTGTACACACTCAGGTACGTGCACATTAATTGCATTCATAATTATCTTTTAGAGCATTTCATTTCATTACTGTACAATAATATGGACGTTCACATAATTTCCTTTAATCCCCCGTCAAATCACTATTGCTATCTAACATGTGTGGACACATGTTCAAATTTAGGTTGGGGGGAGGGGTAAGAAAGATGCAAAAATATTTCCACATGCCGATACATGATTGTCTATGTCAGCAAATCTTACTGAGTTGATTCAGAATTTAAAATGAAAGACGGCTCGCATGTGTGATGTGACACTAAACTGCCGTTGCCATTTCCTTTCATTATGATTCTCTTTATTACCATTTCTTGCTATTATTAAGTTTGTCATAATTTTGAAATGCAAATGGTAATTGCTGAAAACAAAGTGAAGGAAATTTAGTCGAAAATTCACCCAGCAAGCAAGCAAGAAAGAATTTGAGAATTACATAGGTAATTTTGCAGAGTGAGAAGTTGAGTTTAGACAATGGGTGGCATACTCATTTGGAATGAGCCCTCAACTCATGATGCTTTGTTACAAGATGCAACATGCTTAACCAAATTTTAGAATTGTGGATGGTTTTGACGAGGGTATTGCATTGGAGTTTTCTCAGACATTTTCAGACAGGAAAGCCATAGTGAAAGGACTGGAGCTCATAGTGACTAAAGAATGAATTACAGAAGTTTTAGGGTTGCCAACTAATAGTGAAGCTTACCCTATTTCTAAGGATTCAAGGATAGCCATGGCTATATTCACAATACATGGTGACCCTCCACTCACAATTGACAAACATGGTGCTAAAAGACTTTCTCTACCTGAGCCATGGAAGTAGGCAACCGTACACATCATCAAATATATCACCTAAGAAGGTCAACTGTAAAACTTGCATTTAGTGCACTTCAAATCACTGAGTCATCTAAGGCATGAGAGGAAGATGGACATGCCCAATGTCTTGTACAACCTTCTCTCCATTATGGCAGTGAAAACTTAGAAAGGTAGGGAAAAATCTATATCCCACCATTGTCTAATTAAATTGTTGGTTATAAGATCTTTGCTTGATACAACCCCTAGAATGGCCTAGGATGATTTTGTGAACACTAAGTAATATAGACCTAAGCCATCTCAGCCTAGTGTTTCACCTCAAACATGTAGTTCTAGGAAATGAATGAACACGATTGAAGGAACCCCTGGTGGTTAGACCTCTAGTGCTGGTGTGGATCCCCCCATTGAAGAAAAGACTATAAATGTTAGTTCCTTTGATAATGAGAATGAGAAAGAAAATTATTCATTAGATTTTGATGATAATGATGTTCCACTAAAATTTGTAATAAAAACAAGAGCACAAAAGAGGGAGGCAAAAGAAAGGAAAAGGAAAATGAAACCTATGCAAAAAGAGGCACCAAGCCCAAAGAAAAGGAAGGCTAGCACTGTTCATCCTGCAGCCAAAGAGAAACAAAAAATACCTCTCAAGAAATCGAAGCCAGCTAATCCTGAGCTTGGTGGGACATCGTGTGACAACACAGATGCTCCAATGGAGCAGGAGAATGTACAAGAAGAAGATGTGTTCGAAAAGGAAACAAAAACGACCTTGGTAGATCTTGCTGCCATTGCAGAAGAAGTTGAGACACAAGAACATGAAGAAATTCAGGAGTTCCTGCAGGAAGACCAAGAGTGAGAGTTCTTGCAGCAAATTCAGGAAATATATCAGGAGTTCCTACAGCCACCACTAGAAGAAGAACAAGAGGCCCTACAATAGAATGAGGAAAGAGGAATCATACCTCCACAACCTGAATCAATGGGACATCCTGAATCTATGCAGATAGTTCTCTCTGGGAAGCAACCCTCTATGAAAATCTTAGTAGGAATCCATAACCCTCTTGATTTTTTAGTGCATACAACTATTTTAAATTTATGGGAAGAAATATGTAGAAGAGAGGAGGA
Source organism: Sequoiadendron giganteum (assembly GCA_007115665.2). Taxonomy (NCBI): domain Eukaryota; kingdom Viridiplantae; phylum Streptophyta; class Pinopsida; order Cupressales; family Cupressaceae; genus Sequoiadendron; species Sequoiadendron giganteum. The sequence goes on from CM021108.1 coordinate 115,703,838, forward strand.
ATGGAAAGAGGAGAAGAAATGGTTGAAAAAGGAAATCCAAGAGAGGGATGAGATGATTGAAGAAAAGAATGAGGAAAGTATCTTTCTAAAGTAAAGGGTAAGCGACATTGCAACTCTCATGCCAACAATCTTAGAATGCAAAACCTCTCCAAGGGTTTATGCTTTGCACTTGAAGGAGAAATACCTTTCCTTTAGAATTTCAAGAATCATCTCGGGTTTGAACCCCTCCATTGAAACTCCTACCAATTTTTTCAATGCCTAGAAGATTGCTCCCCCTGAAATGAAAAAATTGTTATGTGAATTTTATTTACACAAATTTGTTGTCCCAAAAGACCAAGACTAGAACCCATTTCCTTATGTTGGAGACATACAATTGAGAGCATTTATTTCCTAGGTAAAAAATGAGATCAGTTGGGGTGAATAATACAATGCTTACAAGAAGAAGGAATCCAATATTCCCCTATCCATCAGGGCTGAATCAAAGAACCCCAAAGATATTTATACAGATTAGAATAGATTTCTCTTTAGGTTGAGGTATGGTAACAAAATTATGTCATGGATTGAGGCTGTTTATAGTGAGTATGAGGTAAAAATTGTAGCAAAAGAGGATACTATGAGGGGATATCTATCCTAGAGATGAAACCTATTGACCGATGAGCTAAAATAGGCTGAGCCACAATTTTTCCATAACAAATGTTGCTGCACTGAAGAGAATTGAAAGATACATCTAGCTTGGGAGAACCAAAGGGTGAGAATGACTTCCCCTAACTTTTCAACCGCCTATCCTCCTATGGACTGTACCTAATTTCAGATTCTAGAGGTATGAAATTGTAGAGGAACAACAAAGATGGAGGAGAGTTGATAAATTGGGAGGATTTTACTGGAATCTTGATTCACCCACAATAGACATTAAGATTGGACAACTATCAGTTGCAGACTTTAGGGCATTAACCAAGTAGAAGAATAACTCTACCCCTGTTGGAGGACCAAGAAAATGTTAGGTTGGAGGGAGTGATGAGTCTAGATTTTGGCCTAGTTAGGGGGGGTATAATCTCTTGTTATTTTCTAAAATTACCATACACTTTGTTATTATATGCTACTACTTTAATATAGTTTCTCTCAGTCATAAGATATTTGGGACTAATCTCATTTCAACTATTTTTAATGATATTTACCTATTATGTAGACCATCTATATTTATTTTGCATGTGATTGATGAATTTTCTTTAAGGTGGTTATGATTATGCAATTATTATTTGTACTGACATTACTCTACAAACATGATTGAAATGCTAAGTTGAGAAATGTAGCCACCAGTCGGTCAGGTTGAGGAGTCATGTGAATTTCAACCAAGGACAACGACGAAAGATTCCAGTGTCAGCCACATGTAACTGCCTTGTACCAATATTTAATGGCATTGATCATTGCAGGCGTTACTCCAGTGGTCGAGTCCATGTTTGGGAATGCATGTTCGAATGGATTCCCCTACATGTGTAACCACCCTTCCATTCTCTTCTCCATTTTCATTAAATGACATCCTCTCAGTTAGTGGAAGTTTATAGCCCTGTTTAGTTGATATAAATAAGGCTTGAATCCTCCTTCCTTGAGCTAACGAGTTAGTGAGTTGATTGCCAAGTTCTTGTACAAGCTGATAATAATCCATACTTTTGCAATTTAATTTTTTGATGAATGAAATAAGATTTTGAATTTATTATTTTAGTTTGAATTAGTTTAGAGGATACTCATGCAAGGGGGCCCACTTGGTGAGTAATCCATTCCTTTAGTATAGTTAGATTAGTGTTAGTTTTTTTTCAATGCTTAGTTAAGATTCTGGCATTGACTATTCCTGCAGCCAAAGTGGGTAGAGTAGTTTCTCGTTGGATGCTTAGATTTTCCTTCTTGTTATGCATAATCATCTTAGATTTGATTGAGTGATGTTCAACATTTTCTTTGTTTCCTTTCATACAGTTTACTTTCAGCATTAAGTCTTTCTTAGTTAGAGAACAAAGATGACTACTTTTAAATTCCTAGTGCACATACTATACTAACCCATTCCAAGTTCATGTCCCTGGGTTGACAATTTAAATATACCTTCATGATGGTTAAGATGGCTATTCAGGTCATATTTCCAATCTTTGAATCATGGCTGTAAGATCTTAGGTATTAAAATAATTGTAGGAGGCCGACAGGAGGGTTAAGGGTATAGGGTAGAGGGTTTAATAGTTTAGGGTTAAGGGTTAAAGGGTTTAGGGTTTAAGGGTTAAGGGTAGAGGGCTAAGGGTTAAGGGTAGAGGGGAGAGAGATAGAGGGAGGGATTGAGTGAGAGAGAGACCCGAGAGAGGGAGAGGGAGTAGGAAGGAGAGACTTGAGAGAGAGAGAGGGAGGGAATGGGAGAGACAGAGAGGGAGGGAGTGGGAGAGAGATAGAGGGATGGAGGGTTAAGGGTATATGATAGAGGGTTTAAGGGTTTAGTGTTTAAGGGTTAAGGGTTAAGGGTTTAGGGTTAAGGGTAGAGGGGAGAGAGATAGAGGGAGTGACTAACAGAGAGAGACCTAAGAGAGGGAGAGGGGTAGGAGGGAAAAATTTGAGAGAGAGAGGGAGTGGGAGAGAGATAGAGGGTAGAGGGTAAAGGGTTTAAGGGTTTAATGGTTAAGGGTAGAGGGTTAAGAGTAGAGGGGAGAGAGATAAGAGTGAATAAGAGAGAGGGACTTGAGAGAGGGAGAGGGGGTAGGAGGGATATAATTGAGAGAGAGAGATGGAGAGAGATGGAGGGAGTGGGAGAGAGATAGAGGGTAGAGGGTTTAGGGTTAAGGGTAGATGGGAGATACATAGAGGGAGTGAGTGAGAGAGAGACCTAAGAGATGGAGAGGGGGTAGTAGGGAGAGACTTGAGAGAGAGGGGGAGGGAGTGGGAAGAGATAGTGGGTAGAGGTTATAGTGTTTAAGGTTAAGGGTTTAGGGCTAAGGGTAAAGGGGAGAGGGTTAAGGGTAGATGGGAGAGAGAGATAGAGAGTGAGAGAGACCCTAAGAGAGAGAGGGGTAGGAGGGAGATACTTGAGAGAGAGAGGGATGGAGGGAGTTGGAGACAGATAGAGGGTAGAGGGTTAAAGGTAGAGGGTAGATGCTTTAAGGGTTTAGGGTTTAAGGGTTAAGGGTTTAGGGTTAAGGGTAGAGGGGAGATAGATAGAGTGAGTGAGTGAGAGATATATAAGAGAGGGAGAGGGGGTAGGAGGGAGAGATTTCAGAGAGAGAGGGGGAGGGAGTGGGAGAGAGATATAGGTTAGAGGGTTAAGTGTAGAGTGTTTAAGGGTTTATGGTTTAGGGTTAAGGGTAGAGGGGAGAGAGATAGAGGGAGCGAGTGAGAGAGAGAGGGATGGAGTTGGAGAGAGATAAAGGGTAGAGGCTAGAGGCTAGAGGGTAGAGGGTAGAGGGTAGAGGGTAGAGGGTAGAGGGTAGAGAGGAGAGATATAAAAGGAGTGAGTGGGTGAGAGAGAGACTTGAGAGAGGTAGAGTGGGTAGGAGGGAGAGACTTGAGAGAGACAGAGAGGGAGGAAGGGAGTGGGAGATAGATAGAGGGTAGATGGTTAAGGGTAGATAGTAGAGGGTTTAAGGGATAAGGGTTTAGGGTTTAGGGTTAAGATTAGAGGCGGGAGAGATAGAGGGAGTGAGTGAGTGAGAGAGACCTAAGAGAGCGAGAGGGGGTAGGAGGGAGAGTCTTGAGAGAGAATGAGGGGTATGAGGAGAGTCTCTATCTCTCCCTCCCTCCTTCTCTCAAGTCTCTCTCTCTCTCTCACACATCCTATCTCCCCTCTACCCTCAACCCTCAGCCAACCCAACAAACCTTAAACAGCCTCACCCCTCTACCCTCTATCTCTCTCCTACTTCCTCTCTCTCTCTCTCAAATCTCTCCCTCCTACCCCCTCTCCCTCTATTAGATCTCTCTCTCTCAGTCACTCCTACCTCTCTCCTCTCTACCCTTAGCCCTTAACCCTAAACCCTTAACCCTTAAACACTAAACCATTAAACCCTCTACCCACTACCATTAACCCTCCCTCACTCTATCTCTCACCCACTCCCTCCCTCTCTCTCTCTCAAGTCTCTCCCTCCTACCACCTCTCCCTCTCTTAGGTATCTTTGTCTCTCACTCACTCCCTCTATCTCTCTCCCCTCTACCCTTAATCCTCTATCCTTAACCCTTAAAATGTAAACCCTTAAACTATTAGCCCTCTACCCTTAACACTAAACCCTAAACCCTCTACCATATACCCTTAACCATCACTCCCTCTATCTATCTCCCACTCTGTCCCTCCCTCCATATCACTCTCAACCCTCTCCCTCTCTTAGGTATCTCTCTCTTTCTCGTAGTCACTCCCTCTATCTCTCTCTTTTTACCCTTAAGCCTAAAGCCTAAACCCTTAAACCCTCTACCCTCTAACCTTAACCCTACCTCCCTCTATCTCTCTCCCACTCCCTCCCTCCCTCTCTCTCTCTCTCTCAATTCTCTCCCTATTATCCCCTCTCCCTCTCTCAGGTCTCTCTCTCTCTCTCACTCAATACCTCTATCTTTCTCCCCTCTACCCTAAATCCTCTACCCTCTACCCTTAACCCTTAAACCCTAAATCCTTAAACCATTAACCCTCTACCCTTAACCCTAAACCCTAAACCATTAACCCTTAAACTCTCTACCCTCTACCCTTAACCCTTCCCCTCTATTCTCTCCCACTCACTCCTTCTCTCTCTCAACCCTCTCCCTCCTACCCCCTCTCCCTCTCTCAAGTTTCTCTCTCAATCACTCCCTCTATCTCTCTCCCCTCTACCCTTAACTGTAAACCCTAAAATATTAACCCTTAAACCTTAAACACTTAAAACCTCTACCCTCTACCATCCCTCCTCTCTCTCTCACTCTCCCTCCCTCTCTCTCTCAAGTATCTCCCTCCTACCCCCTCTCCCTCTCTCAAGTCTCTCTCTATCACTCACTCACTCCCTCTATCTGTCTCCCCTCTACCCTTAACCCTCTACCCTATACAGTGGATCCTCAACCCTCATATATTTCTATCCCTCCCTCCTCTTCTCTAATTCTCTATATCTCACTTCTCCCTCCATATCTCCCTCTATCCATCCCTCCCTCTCTACCTGAATCCCTCAACCATTGAACCATTAAACACTCAAACCTAAACCCTAAACCCTAAATCCTTAAACTCTAAAACCTTAAAACCCCTACCCTCTACCCTCAACCCTTAAACCCTTAAAACCAAGTAAAATATCTACCCTAATCCAACAATCCTCAACCCTTAAACCCTAATCCATCAACCCTCAACCCTTATACCCTAATGCCTCAACCCCTATACCCTTTACCCTATACATTGGAACCTCAACCCTAATCCCTCAACCCTATACCCTCAACCCTTAAACCCTCTACCCTCTACCCTCTACACTTCACCCTAGACATTAAACCCTCAACCCTAGGTCGGTAGGGAAACATAAGTGAGATACAGAGTGATAAAGGGAGAAGTAGGTAAACAGAGGGAGATGGGAGATAAATATAGGTAGAGAGGGAAGGATACATAGAGAGAGGAGAGATAAAGAGAAGTAGAGAGGAGAGGGAGGGATAGGTAGGGAGGAGATAGAGGTGAGTGTCTATGTGTGTGCAAGAGAGAGAGTAGAAAGGGAAGGGGTAGAGAGAGAGGTAAAGGGAGGGAGAGGAGAGATAGAGAGTAGAGAGGGAAAGAGGTATGGAAGAGACACAATTGAGATATAGAGTTATGTAGGGAGAGGGGAGATAAAGGGGGATGTGCAGGATCATGATGGGCCAAAAAGTGGTGATATGAAAAAACTAGCATTTTGCATTCACCAAAAAATGCGAAAAATCCTAAGTTGACTTTTTTTTAGGTTGAGCATTAATACATTGATCCATAGTAATGCCCAAGCCAAATTAGTACAAATTGGATATCCAGAGAGAGAGAAGGAAAGGGAGAGAGAGAATTAGGAGGGGGAAGGAGAGAGAATATTAGGAGGGAGAAGGGGATAGAGAGAGGGAGGGAGGGAGGGAGGGAGGGAGGGAGAGAGAGAGAGAATCAGGGAGGGAAGGAGAGGGGAAGAGGGAAGAAGGGGAGAGAGGGAGAGAGGGAGAATCAGGAGGGGAAGGAGAGGGAAGAAAGGGAGAGAGGAGAGAGGAGAGATGAGAGAGAGATGAGAGGAAGATAGATGAATGGAGAGAAAGAGAATTAGAAGGATATATTTATATTGATATATATACATATATATATAGAGAGAGAGAGAGAGAGAGAGAGAGAACGAAGAGGGAAAGAATGAGAGAGAGATGGAGAGAGGGAGAGAGAGATAGAGAGAGGGAAAGATAGAAGGAAAGGGAGAGAGATGGAGAATTAGGAGGGGGAAGGGAGAGGGGAAGAGGGGAAGAAGGAGAGAGAGAGAGAAGGGAAGAAGGGGAGAGAGGAGGGGGGATATATATAGAGAGAGAGGGGAAGGGGAGAGAGAGGGATATACATACAGAGAGAGAGAGAGAGGAGGAGAATTAGAGGGGAAGGAGAGGAAGAGGGAAAAGAGAGTGGTAAGAGAGAGAGAGAGAGAGAGAGAGAGAGAGAGAGAGAGAGAGAGAGAGAGAGATAGAAGGAGGGAGAAGGGAGAGGTGAAGAAGGAGATAGATAGAGAGAGAGAGTATTAGGAGGTTGAAGGGAGAGGGGAAGAAGGGGATAGAGAGAGAGGGAGAGCAAGATAGAGAGAGAGAGAGAGAGAGAGAGAGAGAGAGAGAGAGAGAGAGAGAGAGAGAGAGAGAGATTTAGGAGGGTCAAGGGAGAGGGGAAGAGGGGAAGAAGAGGAGAGAGAGGGAGAGAGGGATATATAGAGAGGGGAAGAAGGGGAGAGGGAGAGAGAGAGAGAGTGAAGGAGAGAGGGAGAGATAGAGAGAGATAGAGAGAGAGAGTGAGTGAAGGAGAGAGGGAGATGTCATGCCTTGCATAACCACCCCATCTTTTTCGTTGGTCAAAATGGGCCCCCCTTTATGTTTTTGTCTTTGTTTGTTTGACAAACAACATTTGGAGTTTTTCTATTTCAACACTTTGTTTTTCTATGGTTTATTTTGTTGGAACCAGAACCGGAACCGAATTGGGTTTTGAAACTTCTTTCAGAGACCGATTTCGATCCTCATCCTGATGATCTTTTGTTTTCCCTTTTGGTTTGTCATTGTCGGAGCTGGAGCCGAAGGTGAAGTTAAGTCAAAATTTATTCAAATTTTCAAAATCAAAACCTGTTCTGCCTCTGCCTCCGCTTTTTGGTCTTTCATTTTAAACTTAGGTTTTGTGTTAGGAGTTTTTCTCGTTTCGGTCTTTGTGTTTTTATTTTGTTGTTTTTTTTGCTTTCTTCTTTGTTGGTAGAATCAGAACTGGGATAGGAACCGAATTGGAAAATTGGATAAGTTTCTAAATCATTTTTCATTCCGATTCCACTCCCGCCATTTTTTTTTTTGGTTGTTGACTTTACTGAAGTCGCACAATAGTAATGTTTCAGTTCCCTCTATAGTTCCAACTCCGATCTACCACATTTATGGCATTAATTACAGGAGCTATGCACACATGAAACTATGAGTTTTTACCTTAATTAGAGATTAACTAGTAGTTATCATCATTGTTTAAAAGATCAAAGATTGAACTAGAGTTGTAGTGGAGCATTTGTACTTGTGAGTCGATCAAAAGGGAGACAATTACACGTGGATTGCTTCAGGGGACTAACCTATTTATTTGTGTTTGAGGTAGGGTTTTTTGTTCTTCACTTTTGTATTATTTCGCATTTTTTGTTTTTGTTCAATCGTTGGTTTCATGCGATTTCGTGATTCTCAGTTCTATTGTGAGTTCATGTGATTCGTTTTCTTTCTCTTTGTGTTTGGTTTTCTTGTTTTCATTTTTGATTTTTTGGTATTTTGTTTCTTGTTTGTTTTTTTCTGACACGGTTGTTTTCACATTTTAATCATGACCGCATTGTGGTGCCCTAGTTTTTAAATACATAGATTAGTTGCTATTATGTTGTTTATAGGGTTTGATAAATTATGGTTTTACTTAGGAATCCTGTTGCATTTTGAATCTGATTAATTTGGATGGGATTAAATTTGTGCCCTAATTATTTGAAATCAAGGGTTTGTGATTTAGGGTTTTGACGTGTTCTTGTTTTAAATATGATTCCCTAATTAGTACGGTTTCCTCTCAGTCATATGGGGATGGTCTTGTATAGGTTATTTTCTAGCCCCTTTCATTTTGATATGACCTAGTCCTTAAAAATCATGATGTTATTTATTAGTCTGATAAAATATCTTATGACATCATGGTTATTTTAGGAAGAAGTGGGATCGAAATCGATTTAGACTTTGAACCATGTTTTGTTGAAAGTATCGATTCCATTTCCATACCATCTCCAACTCCGCTTACAATAAGAAGCGGGCTTTCAAAATAACGGTAACCTAGGCGGAAGTGAAACTAGAACTGAATGGGAAATTAGAAAATCTTCATGAAATCGAATTGGTTTTTGTTCCGATTCCGATTCCGGTTACCATTCCAATTCTGACTCCGGTCTCGCTTATTATTACTATAATCTCAATAATGTTTTGCCTTCGATCCTAGCAGTGTTTTAAAAGAGACTACTTAGAGTGTTTTCTGCTTGGTTCCGCCTCTGGTATATATATGAAGGCTAATATTTTAAAGCATATTTTTGTTATATTTGTTCAAGGATCTAATTTGGGGTTATGTTGCAGGAAGCTAAAAATGTCAGGAGTATCAAGAGAAGCTTCCCAAAGGAATCAGCCTGCAGAAACTTCAAAGGCATCAACTAAGCCTAAGAAGATTAAGCTGGAGTAGTTGCCTTATACCTTGAGGTATAACCATAGGGGTCCTACTGTCGCTATCAACAAAGTGGAATCTGATTGGGCTGATGTAACTGACACCAATCTAGGGCCATTCAATTTTGAGGAGTTATACTCAGAAACATTCACTGAGGATGTAACAGGGAGAATTGGAAGACTACTTGAGTCTGGTTTGGCTCACATCACTATATTTCCTCTATCCATCCAATGCACGAAACTGATCATGCCAGTAGCAGGAGCTTACAATCCGGCCACCAAACAATGTATGGATTCATAGGACAATGTGATCATAGACCTAACTCCTCAAATGTTTTAGCTAATGTTCAGTGTCCCTGATCCAAGGAACCTGGCACAGTTGAATGAGGCAAATGATTTGGAAATATATAGGAAACACAAGGAGGCCAACAAGGCTCACTTGAACAAGAAGTGGTTAAGAGCAAAGAAGAAGTCCCTGGAAAAACTCTCAGATCATCCAAAGAGGGAAAATTTTTACAAAGAGCTATCAGACCTTATAATGATGTTGTCTAAGGTCTTTGGGAAGAGGGATGCATTTCATTTTAAGGAATGTATGTTTCCTTTAATTCAGACAATCTTTAATGGAAAGCAATAGTTTGATTGGCCTATGATTGTCTCAGATACCATTCATGATCAACTAACCAGAATAAGGGAAACCAAGAGCTTTTTCATGACTTCTTATGTTGTCTATCTAGCAGCCAGAGGAGGCATCTTTCCAAGTTTTGAATAGAGTGGGAATATTGGGAGAAGCTAATGGACAAAAGAGAGTATGGGATCATTATGACCAGCTATCCCTATAGGTTTCTGAAACATAATTTAGAAGAGTTAATGATGCATTCTTATATGTAGTCATTAATTAGCTTAGTGGAGATGCAGGGTACAAATTTAGCCAGGAGGCCATGGCCTTTATCACAGAATGGGGATGTTGGTATATCCAATACCCCAAGTTCACTTATTTTAGGTTGGCAAGATTTGAGGGTCATCCCCACTTACTTCCAAGATGCTACAGCAATAGGATGATTTTGATGGAGTTTGTCTACCAAGCTCTGGGGATCAATGCCCGATTTGGAATAAAGCACAAACCAGGTTGTCACAAGTTCCCAAGGAAATTGGGTGAATACATCTGCCCACACCTTTTGGGAGCTAAGGTGGTTTGCAGTGAATTGATACACTTAAATTTGGGTTTGTATACTGCCCAAAAGCACTTTGATCCAAAGAAGAAGATGAATGCTTTTCTTTTTTTGGTCTTTAACAAACATTTCAACTTGCTAGAGGACTTCTGGAGTGATCTTCAGGATGAATATGACCTCAAGAAGAGGAATTATGAGAGGTTGTCTGTTTCACTCATGGTAGAATTTGGGGTGAAAGTTGATATTCCTGATACATTAGTAGATGATGGAGTGGTGTTGGATCCATCATATGAAGCATTGAATGTAGGTACCAAGATTTTGGATCCAATAGACTGGGATGCTGAGGAAACCATTGACATCAAGCAAATAGGGAGACCAGTCTTGGATAGGAGTATCCACTGGGTTGTCCTAAGAGCCAAAAATCCTGGGGGTCCAGCTCCTAAGAAAGGGAAAGGATATAAGAGAATCAAGAGGAAATTGCCTCCCAAGGAGCCTTTGGAATTCTTCCCTCCTGGTATTGAAGAAATTGAGCTTGAAGCCCCGACTCAAGATTTACCTAGAGTAGAAGAGGAGGATGCCCCAATAGGACCTGTGGCTTCAACACCAGCAATAGGTGAGTCATATGCTCAAGTCCCTCTTACAGAACAACTAGGCAGAGATATGTCTAAGGGAACTCTTCATGGTATAGCTAAAGCATTAAAGGGAAAAGGAGTAGAGCTGGAGATCCATGATGTTGAAATAGACTCTGATGAGACCTTATCAGAGAAGGATGCACAAGAAAATATGCCTCTAGAGGAGGAAACTGAGCATGTTCTAACTAAAGAGGATCAATGGGAACTGTTTGAGGAAGCAAAGAAAGCTTCAGATGCTCAAGCACATGCAGAGGCAATGGAGAAGAAAAAGGCAATAGATGCTAAGGCACAAGTAGATTCCTTACTTCAACAACAACAAATGGAAGCCAAGTGAAGAGATGATGAAGTGAAAAAACAAAAAAGGCAAAAGGAGCTCAAAACCAAAGAAGAAAATGACAAGATCGAGATGGTGCAGAAGATCCATGAGCTAGAAGAGGAAAAAGCTAGGCAACAAAGAGAAAGAGAAGTCCTTGAGGCTAAATTTAAACTAGTTGAAGAAGCCTACAAGAAAAAGGAGGAGGTAGAAAAGAAAAATGAAGCCTCAGATAGACTTAAAGTGTTTGAAGAACAGAGGAACAAGTTACTTGAGGAGAAAAAATTAGAAGAGGAAAAATTGAAGAAGAAACAAGAAGACAAGAGGTTGCAAGAGCAGAATGATAAAGAAGAAGCTGAAAAGCTTACACAAGAAAATGTAGAGCAAGAACAAAAAAATGTACAAGAGGTTTATTCTCAACCTAAGGTTAATATGCTAGAGTCCTCTACAACTACTGCTTCTTCTTCAACTGTAATGGCCACTACTCCAAGTGCTCCCACTTGGTTAAAACTTGATCTTCAAAAGAGGCCAGTAACACCCTCACAGCCTCTTAATTGGGACGATATGATGAAGGAGATTGAAAAAGAAAGACCCAAGAAGAAGGCTGAAATTCTGCATTCCACTAGACTCACTAAATGAGGAGAAATTATTACTGAATGTGCAATACGAGTGGTGGAAAAGGATGTGGGGGATATGCAGCTAATTGATTACCAGTTGGGCACAGTCAATTTGGGAAGACCCACAAGAAATCAGCAAATGAACTTGATTGATGTGGTAGCATCATGCACCAAATCAAGGATGATAAAGGATAAATAGAGAAAGAATGAGCTTATGGCTCAATTGGATCAATTGCACACCTTCTTGAAGAATGTTTCTACTCTGAGGTCACAAAAAATTGCCACCATAGAGACACCGATTTTTCTTACCAAGAGACAGGTGGATTATTTGGTGCAGATAAGGAGTAAGGCTGAGATGATGGATAGATGGACCGACAAGCTTAATTAGGAGATAGGTGAGGTGCTGGGAAGTAGTTTTGAGATTCACAAGATGACATTGGAGTTAATAGAAGAGATGAATCAGCATACTAAGGCATTAGGAGAGCAAGAGGAGGAGTATAGAGGGTATATCCAGAAGCTAAAAGAGATTAATAAATTGCCGAAATCCACTCTTCTAGAATAGTCAATCCTTGAAGAGGACAACACAAATTTCTTGGAAAAGGCCTCCACAATAATCCAGTTTAGATCTGACTTTTTTTATGAACATAAGAATTAAGTTCAAGATTCTAGCAAGGATCTAAATGAATAGCTTGATGAGTTAGAAGCGCTTATTTCTATTATAGTAAATGTTGATATATCGGTGAAGGAAGGCCTGCCTTTAAGTCAATTAAAAGAGAAATTGGATGATAGAGTTAAAGAGGTTGTGTAAAAGGGAGATGATGGATAGGATCTACTATTGGATCGATTGATGGATATTAAAGAAGAGGTAAGGGCTGCTAGAAGAGAATTGACAAAGTTAAAAGACATGAGATATTTTTCTGCTACTGAATTGAAGAGGATCAAGTTCGAAGACAGTTGGATTGATGGGCCAGATTTGGATATGCTTCAACAAGTCTTCTCTAGTTAAGATGAGTACACTTTAGAGAAAACTCCACATGCATAACTGACAGTTCTATGAGCGCATGGCTTTCTTTTCTCCTCTATCTTCTTCTCTCTCGTTTACTAGATGATCAATATGGGAACTAGAGATCAATTGATCTAAGTTTCCAAGAAAATTTAAGTTCCTAAAAAGGTGGATCTCGACTTTAGATAGGGAGAACATCATATTTTTGTACATCTATATATAATTGTAGGTTACCATATTGTAAAGGTCAGATAATGAGTAGAATTGGCCACCTGATAGTAGAAGATAGAAATTTTATAGCTTTATAGAGATACTTTGTGATTTTTTTTTATTACAGTTGAATATAAAACATAGGTTTTTACGCAATATGGTGTTGGAATTGAGTTTATTGGATGAGGTTAATGAATTATATTCTATTTGTATGCCAGTGATTGTGCTGAAGCATAAGTGTTTCTTATGTGACGAAAATCATTAGAAGAAACCAGATTTAAAGATTATTTCATTAAATTATCTGTAGATTGAATTATTGAAAGTCTTTTGATCTATGATTTTAGCAACGAATGAGAGTTTGTTCTTTTGAATATATTTAGGTATTATGATATGTGATTGTGATAGTTAAATTAAGCACCGTAGATGCATGCAATAGTATGGATTGTTTTGTAAATTGCATTATATTATGGTTTTCTTGATCTATTGGAAGAAAATTCATTGTTGAAGATATATGTTTGGATATTAGATAATTTTTATTCATGTTTCACTGATGTATACCCTGATCTATCTTTTTCTTTTATTTAAAACCCCTTTTTCTTTAAGAAGAGTTTGATGAATCAGTCATTGCTTGTATTCCTTATTACCACCAAAGGCCCCTTGAATATTACAGATGCATGGACCACTTGAGTGACAGCAGACAGTTGAGAACCAACTACCAGGACCTTGGGAGTTAGGCTACTATATGTTATCTTTCTTTTTTAGGAGAAATAGAGTAAAGATATTTTGTTTAACGTTGTTTGTGTCATTTTCACCATCAACAGGAGATATAGAGAGAGGGAAAGATAGAGTGAAAGGGAGAGAGATAGAATTAGGAGGGGGAAGGGAGAGGGGAAAAGGGGAGAGAGAGAGAGAGTTAAGAGGAGGAAGTGAGAGGGGAGGAGGAGAAGAAGAGGAGAGAGAGGGAGAGAGAATTACAAGGGGGATGAGAGAGGGGAAGAAGAAGAGAGAGAGAGAGAGAGAGGTGAGAGGGGAGGAGGGGGAGAAGGGGAGAGAGGGAGAACAAGGGGAATGGAGAGAGAAGAAGGGGGAGAGAGAGAGAGAGAGAGAGAGAGAGAGAGAGAGGAGGGGGAAGGGAGAGGGGAAGAGGGGAAGAATGGGAGAGAGAGGGAGAGAGAATTAGGAGGGGGAGAGAGGGAGAGGGAGAGGGAGAGGGAGAGAATGAAAGTATGAGGGGGAGAGAGAGGGAAATATATAATATTTAAATATTTTATATATTAGTAATATTAATTAGTTATATAATATTTTATATATTAACTTTATATATATATGTGATCCCTTAAATGTTTTCACTTTTTTTAAGATGAAATACTAACTAATAATTCACTAAAGGAATAACACAAGAAATACACCTCAAGATTAGCCTAAGGAATGACTATGCAAAGAAAGATAAATAAAACAAAGATTGTAAATAGTTATACCTTTGTGCTGCAAATTCCTTGGTTGACCCTTGATCTTTAAAAATTTGTGTGCTCCTTGGATGGCTATGGAGGTGACTAGATGCAAGATGAGCAATATGATACAATGCAAGTATTGATGGCTAAATGGCTTGATTGATTGATGGAGAATGCTTGCAAATGGCTAAGTGTTGCAAATGGAAAAATGGCAAGAGTTTTGGTAGAAAAAGTCTAATTCCACAAAATGAGAAGAAGAAGGGGGTATTTATAGAGAAATTTGAATTCTCTAGAGAATTCAATGGTTGAGATTAAGCCAACAAGGTCAAGATGGAGGGCTATGGTGAGTTGAGGACTCACAAGCCCTCACATCTTGACATGTGGAATGTGAGATGGCTTAGGGTGAGATGATGTGGAAGTGAGGTGGACGAGAGGTGCATGATGTAGAGGAAGGACAAGTACCTTGTAGGTACCTTGGGGGATGAGAAGATTTCCTCAAAATGGAACTTCTTATCCCTAAATGAGAGTGAAAAAGATATTTGAGAAATTTTAGAATTCCTCAAAAATCTCCATGGGGAATGGGAAGGTGGTTGGAGAAATAAATGTGAATTAAAAATTCACATGTTTGAGAGAGTCTAATGGATAAGAGAGGGTTTCCAAAAAGGTGGGGATTCACCACATGTTAAAGATGTGACAAGTCTAAGGTTCTAGAAGTCTTTGGCACATGTAAAATGACAAGTCACATTTTCTATAACTTGCATGGGGATAGGGTAATTCTTGGAAGCATAAAATGTGAATTAAAAATTCACATCGGGAAGAAAGGAGCCTAGGATGAATAAATGTGAATTAAAAATTCACATGGGAAAGGGAGTCAAGGCCAAGAAAGGCAAGTGAAAAAGGTATGCTAAATGTGGCTAATGACCTTGATTAAGGTTGTGCAAAAACAAGATTATGATAATTAATGAGAGATTAGAAGCAAGTGGGAGGTTATGGAGGATGTGACACTAATCTTGATTAAGTGGTGCACATCCTAATGATGGATTAATTTATTTAATCCAGATTAGATGAGGATTATGGAGGATGTGACAAGGAGAGAGAAGGTGAGGAATTAAAAAAATGATTTTTAATCAAAATGTTAAGTGACTAAATTAAATAAATTGTGTCATTTAATCATTATTTAAAAACCTTAACAAAAAATGAAATAATGATTAAATAAATTATTTAATCATTATAAATGAAGTAGACTAATAGAGTAGACAATTTTCACCATGTGGAAGTGGTCAAATTTAGATTTTTACATTTTTCCCCTCTTTAAAGTATTGTTAGAATAACAATGTTTCGAAGAAAAGAAAATGCAGATGACTCTATAGAGGAAGTAACAAGAAAATGATGCCCCAACATGGGGAGAGAGACCCGAGCTTCCCAAAACAATAGGGAATGGATGAAGATGCCCCAATCCTGTGAGGAAATGACTATGATAGGGAAAATAGATAAATGGGAAGGCTATGCCCCCTCGAGAGGGTGACAAGGGAAAAGAGAGGGGTACCGGGTGACCTCTCGATAGGAAGAAATAAAGGGTATGCTTGGAAAGAGTGTGAAAAATTAGGCAAGTTTTCCTTCTGAACAAAGTCAAATGGACAAATGGTTTGCAAATGGCAGCCCTGGGAAGGGAAGGGATTAGTTGGAGGAAAGAAAAGGTAAATAAGAGGTAAAAAATACCCGTTAGGAAGGGAGGGAAAAGTAATATTAAGTTAATTTTTAGAAATTGCCTCACTTCATTTGCACTATAGGAGTTGAGAGAAGAGGAGAGGAGAGGAAGCAGATGATGAGTGAGGATGTTGCAGGATTACGACTCCGACATCATCCACCGAGCGGACAAGGTGCGATGATTCTACAGTCACCGGGCTGTGCCCCGCCAGATTAGCAACAAAAAAATCCATGCATATTTTAAGTAATTTAAATGCATTTTGAATGTTTTTACAAAATGTAAAAAATGGGTTTGGTTGGCGGGTTAGGGAAGAAAAATGGGTAGGAAGAAAAATAGGAAAAAAAAAGTCAAAAACAGGGGGGGGGAAAGGTCCGAGGCCCGCAAAGGGGTGAATCCACTCTACTGCAGGGGGGGAGGTTTTCCCAGCGTGGGGTGGGTCTGCCCCAGCGCCGGGCAGATTTGCCCTGATGCGGGGTAGGTCCACCTCGCAATGGTATAGATTGCCCCATTACTGGGGGTGAGTCTGCCACGGTGTGGGGTAAGCCACCCCGTAGCCAGCGGTGGTGCCGCTGTGTGGCCGTGGGCAGAGTTGCCCCTCGATGCAGGGCAAGTCCGTTGTGCCACCACTGCCACTCGACCGTGAGATGAGCCACACCTTGCCCGAGCGTGGGTTTGTCCTGGCTCGGGGAGGGTCCGCCCCATGACTGAGGGTGGATCCATCTTGGATTGGGGGCAGAGCGAGGGAGGCGAGAAGGGATTGGGGAGAGAGAAGAGAAAAAAAGATAATGTCTCAAGGCTAGGAAAGATATTAATGAGGTGATAGTGATGATTGCAAAGTTTTGATCGGTTGCAGACACATGAGCGACAACCAGAGGCACTAGCGGCGAGCATAGTGGCTAAGACTGGGATGGAGCACACAACATTGGAGCATGCGGGATAACTGCACCTGGTATAGTTTTCGGTGATGAGAGTGCATTGGGCAATGCTGACAACACTAATAGAGAGATGGAGATCAGCTACATCGACCTTCCATCTTCTAATAGGGGAGATGACGGTGACACTGGAGGACGTATGGTGGATTATGAGGCTGCCCATAGCGGGGTGGCTAGTGAGTGAGGTGGTGTCCAGAGGAGCATAGTTGGATTGGATCATCCTGGTATTATTTGGGTGGGATGATTTTCCCATACAAAGGAGGAAGTTGGATGTAGATAGATGTTTGTCCTTGGGTTTTCCACCATTACCATTGTATTTGTGTTGTTTGATTAGTGGGATATTGTTTCTGGACCGGAGTAGGTGGTTCTGTAGTCTACAGTTTATGGAGGTGATTCGACATATTTTCGAGTGGTGGGAGGGATAGTTCTCATGGGGTTCATGTGTTTTAGCACAATTATATCGAGACATGCATGTAATTTTCTATCAGTGGATACTGAGCGTGACACATATGACATTATTACAGGTATGGGGTTGGGAGCATATTATGGTGACATGGCCTATAGTGGTGAGGAGAGGAGAGTTGGATGAGAGGAAGTCAGTGGCTTGGGGGTACAAGGGGCCAAAGGTTGTGTCTTACAGTATGAGATGCAAGGAGAGATGAGTGATTGGAGGAGAGCATTTGATGAGTTATGGGAGGAGAAAATAGTATGGCAACCATATATGTATTGGCTGTTTAGGGGATGGAGGGAGAGGAGGAGATACATCAAGGTCTCTTTAGATGCAAATGTGTCTTGATTGGGGGCTAGCCTCACATAGTGGAGGTGCATTGACTAGATAGAGTGGAGAGGTAGTTCAAACGGATTCAAGAAATTCTAGTAGCACTGACTATGTTTCGTCGGGTCACCAAAGAGTGACCATGGGGAGGGATGTTGTCAGCTAGGGTAACTAGGGAGGCGTGGGCGATGGTAGGTGGGGTGCCCTATCCAAGGATGCAGGAGTGACAGATCGGTATGCTCGGTGGTTTCTCACCCACCAGTGGGAGAGGATTACACTTGAGGAGCCTATTGTGGGAGTTTTAGGGTAGGGGCCAGAGATTGAGGAGGAGAAGAGGGGACATGAGGAGGGGGGATAGGAGCAGAGGAGAAATGGGGAGGGAGAGAGGTAGCAGGAGGTGGGGCATCAGAGTAGCAGAGCAGATGAGGGTGGGGCTAGAGGACAGCCGAAGAGGAGGAGGAGGAGGAGGCGACATCAGAGGAGAGCTCAAGAGAGGAGGGATGTGGGGGAGGAGATGGAGGCAGGAGGGCTAGGAGATGGGAGAGGTCCATAGATAGATGTGGCAAGACCAGGGAGTGAGCCAAAGGTGGAGATGCTAGGGGTGGTGGAGGGAAGCGCTGTGGGACATAAAAGTATTGAGAGTAGAGTATGACATAGGCGAGTTTAGGTGAGAGCCGAGTAGGAGGAGGCAAGGACCATAGGTCAGCAGGAGGGAGCATAGGGGGAGATATGATGTCCAGAGAGGAGAACAGAGAGTAGACAAAAGAGGAGGGTCCAGCTGGAGATCTAGCCAGAGCATAATTCCCATACATTAGATGGAGGGATGAGTGAGGATGGACATGAAGTAGAGGGGGAGGGGTGGATGGTGGGACAACCAAGGAGACTGGTGAGGGTAGGGAGGAGAGGACAACCAAGGAGGATTTAGGTGATGAGCAGGGTTGAGCTGGTGTAGGAGGAGGTAGAGGTCGATGTGATGGATGTGGATGTGCATGTGGTGGAGCCATTAGCAGTAGTATCAACAACTCTAGTTCAAGATTCAATGATTCTACTGAGAGGGGCCCCGGTGAGGCTACGGGTATTGGAGGAGGAGCTGAGGAGTGCAAAGGCGGAGGTGCAGAGGATGCGAGAGACATGGCAGGTAGAGTTTGATGTTGTTGTGAGTCGGCTAATGAAATATGTATGAGAGGCTAAGAGAGGGAGGGATGAGATACGAGTAGAGATGGAGGGAGTACGGGGTGAGCTAGCTAGGGTGACTTGGGATCAGGATAGGTTAGAGGTAGTGATGATGGTAGCATAGATGCGGGGTCAGCCAGATTCTATAGGGGGAGGAGAGCATGTCTCAGTGGAGTGTTTTTAGTGGTTTTAGAGGGAGATAGAGAAACTGAGAGTACAAATGGTAGGACTGTTGGGGGAGAGGACAGAGCTCCATGAGAGGGTATATACTATAGAGGTATCATTAGAGGAGATAAGAGTGAGGGTGGAGGTAGTAGAGGTCGAGCTAGAGACAGTGTGGAGGGAGAGGGATACAACATACGAAGGTGTACAGGTCCTTCAGGAGGAGAGAGAGTGCATAGACATAGGTGTAGGTGATACAGAGGGAGAGAGATGAGACATAGAGAAAGGTGCAGGGGATAAAGAGGGAGAAAGATGAGACACAGAGACAGGTCCAGATCCTACAGTTTCAAAGAGACACAGCCGTGGCTTGAGCAGAGAGTGCAAAGAGGGATATAGCACAGAGGCAGTCACAAAAAGTGCAAGGTGAGGATTCAAAGTTAGTCATACAGGGGTTGCAGGCATAGTTATAGATGGTACAGGAAGAGAGTGAGAGGGTCACAAAGTAGGTACAACTACTAACAGTGGCACAAGAGGCATGGGAGCAGGTGCAGCGAGCCATTAGCAGAGAGTGGGATAGATACAGGCATGAGCGGAATGCCGCTAGGTTTCAGGCTGGACAAAGGGATGATTATATGCAGGAGGCGAGCTACTGGAGATGTGCGTATGATCAGGTAGTTCCAGATTCGACACAACGTACATTGCACTATGTTATGCAGGTACCACAAATGTTGATACCATCCTAGTCTTTAGGGACACGTACCAGAGGGTATAGTGATTTTTAGTCGACTCCTTCTCAATTTGGTGGTTATCAGGGGACTCCTGCTCATGAGTCCCAAGGGACTTCGACATATAGCGGACCGGTGCTGATTCTCCTTAGAGGTCAGATGTGGCCAACTTAGGGTAGACAGAGGATAGGTGATAGGATACAGGTGTTTTGTTACAGACTAGATGGAGATGTAGCACACATTCTTAGCTTATGCTCCTTGTTTGAGGATGATATGTATGTGATTATGATGTGACTATATTTTGGATATGAGATGAACATTGTATTATTTTGATTATGCTATGAAAAAGTTCCCATTGAAATTATGCCAATTTTTTTTTTTGATGGATTATTTATATTATGCATATGGTTTATATTGATGTTCATATGATAGAGGATGTAATTTGTGCACATGTATATGATGAGTTATGTCTATATGGATGTTTTGACTATGCAGAATGTTAATGATTTAGTTGTGCATGTATGGATGATGTGATTATGCATGATGTTGATCATTTATGTATGGTAATGCTATTGTGTACATGATGTAATTAATATGGGCCTAAAAATGTATTTGTAGATGGTGATGCATGTGTGATTACGAAAATATATGGAAATGTATGAATAAATGAACCTAAGATATTTAATGTAATGAACTTATGCAATATGGATAAATGAACCTAAGATACTTAACCTAATGAACTTATGCAATATGGATAAATGAACCTAAGATACTTAACCTAATGAACTTATGCAATATGGGTGAAAAATGAACTGACACACTAAATATAATGCAAACACAAGTATCAATGGGTAGATGATAGGGGTATTGTGGGTGTGAAACAGTACTTAGAAAGAACCATAAATATCCTGAGAAGAAAAGATAGTAAGAAGGAATGAGAGTTTGCACAACCAAAATCAGGAGTCATAGGTTTAGGAACAAGGATTGATGAGAGGGAAATGCAATGAGATAAAATGCAACATGAATGCAATTTTCCATCCTTCAGAGCACTGATTTTTTCTATAGCATAAGACCCTAGCCACCATGGTAGATAAAACCAAGGCAAAGTAAGGCCTAATGCAAGAAACAAGCACAACAAACAAGGTTATTGCCATACCCCAAAGTAACAAAGACTTTGGCAGGCTAGATATTGGGATAACCACAAGCACAAAGGGATGCCCCCACATAACATAGGATCCAGGAGGAATCCTGGTGGGAACTACGTGGAGTATCCTAGCAGACAACAACAATAAAACAATCAAGAGATGCCCCTATCTTGACTAGGAAAAACACACCATAATATGATGGATTATGGTGATCTTGACTAGTTATGAGAGGGAGCTCAAACAATAAACAAAAGCCAAAAGTACCAAAAGATCACGATCAATTTCAAATGTCCTTTTCCATAAGATCCCAAGGAAGGATGCATCCTATTAAGACCGATGATGGATACTAAACTAAAATGACCTAGATGATGCAAGATAGTTGCCATTAATCAGATTTCCTGAGACGAGAAGATCTTGTTTGTGAAGAATCAACGATGATAGGGACATACTTGACATCAAGACAATAAGAGGACAAGACAAAAGACTTTACATACCCTAAAGACCTAGGGGCTCGGGCATTGATCAAAGATTAGCCTTGCCTAAGTGAAAGCGCAAAGCCCTCGTAGCTCAAGAAAAGACCATGGACAAGAGAGGAAAGTGAATAGATGGAAACTAATGAATGACCAGGACATGACAAACACAAGCCTCGAGGGTAGATCAAAAGATCAACCTTGCCTACATGAAAGCACAGGGGCAATGTAGTTCGCCAAGGATGAAAGACCAACGGGAATTAAGAGCGGAAAGTTGAAAAATGGTGACAAACGAGGGAGGACAAAGTGCCTTGGGGCGGATCAAGTGATTGGCCTTGCCTACATGAAAGAGCAAGAGAAACGTAGTTTGCCAAGGATAAGGACACAAAACAAAGCCTTGGGGGCAAATCAAAAGATCAACCTTGCCTACATGAAAGCATAGGGGCAACGTAGTTTGGAAAACACCAATAATGACACCAGAAGGAGACAAACAAAATGACAATTACAGATTAGGATAAAAGATCAGGATGTCAAATAGCAAATGATATTTGTCCAATGCTCAATTGAGAATATACCAAGTGGCTGAGGGAGGGGTGGGAGATATGACTGATATGATGAGGGGAGTCGAGGAGCTGTAGCATAAATCATAAAGTAACCAAGGTACAAGGTAGATAATGATTAAGCTCTCATATGAAAGGTGCTTGTTGCCAAGTTTTCACCAACCATACTTATCCAAGGTGCCATCGAGGGTGGTTTTCACTAGAGGATGGATTATTTTTCTTTACTATTTTTTTGGATTTTTCTCTAATTTTTTTGATTTTTTTGTATTTTTCTAACTTTTTTGATTTTTTTTGTATTTTTCTGACTTTTTTGAATTTTTTTTGTATTTTTCTGACTTTTTTGATTTTTTTGTATTTTTCTGACTTTTTTGATTTTTTTTGTATTTTTTTGATAGGATAGGATATCTTAACAGATCTAAGTGTAAAAACTTTTGAGGTGCATGATGTTAATAGGTTCTTCTAATGGCCTCTCCTTCAAGAGTGATGAGCTTATATGCCCGAGATCCATATGCTATGGTGATGATATAGAGACCCAACCAGTTTGCTTCAAACTTTCCTTTCTTTTCCCAATCTGGCTGGGTGCGCTGATTTTATTTAAGGACAAGGTCGACAACATTAAAATGTCGAGGGAGAACCTTCTTATTATAGCTGCGTTTGAGATGGTTATGGTAAGCTTGGAGGTGATCATAAGCTTTAATCCATTGCTCATCTAATAATTCCAATTGGCTAAGTCTAGCAACTTGAACATCTTCCTCAGTGGTAAAATTCTTCAGGGAGATTCTCAGGGATGGGATTTCAACCTCAATCGGAAAGATGGCTTGACACCATAGACGAGAGAATAAGGGGTGGCACTAGTAGGGGTATGGATGGAGGTGCGATATGCCCATAGGGAAGGGTGGATGTGTAGATTCCAATCATGACTAGTATTGTTGACCACCTTTTTGAGGATGCGGATGAGGGTCTTGTTGGTTGCTTCTGCCTGCTCGCTACCTTGGGGGTAATAGGGTGTGGACCATTGATGTTGTATATGAAAAGTTTCACAAAGGTGCTTCATGGCCTAGTTTTTGAAAGGCTTTCCATTATCATAAATTATGGTAGAGGGTATGGCATATTGAAAGAGGATGTGGTAGAGAATGAACTTGGAAATTTGAGTACCCGTAATTTGTGAAAGTGGAATTGCTTCAACCCACTTAGTAAAGTACTCAGTTGCAATGATGATGAATGTATGACCATCACAGGATGGGGATCTTGCTGATTAAGTCAAAACCCCACTGAGAGAAGGGCCACGGTGCCACCAAAGGCTGTAGGTCTTGTGCCGAGGCATGAATAAGATCTACATGTTGCTGACATGGGAGGCACTTCTTTACAAAATCGCAAGCATCATGTTCTAGTGTAGGCCAATAATATCCAGCTCAAAGAATCCTTTTATCCAAAGCCAGACCATTTGAATGGGCCCCACAAATACCACAGTGTACTTCCATTAATGCAGTCTGGGATTTGGTCTCGTCAAGACATCTAAGGAGAGTTCCATCATACCCACGATGATAAAGTGTATCACCTACAATGACATATCGAGATGATCGTTGGATAAAGGATTTGCATTGGTTTCGTGTAAGGTTTGGGGGTAGAATGCTATCATGAAGGTAAGCATATATATCTTGATACCAAGGGGAAGTGGGGCCTACAATGTCACACACCATTTCAGTCTCAAGGATATCATATGTTGGGATTAAAAGTTGTCCAATGAAGAACTCACATTCTGTTCGATCCTTGGGCATGTCGATCAAGGAGCCAATAGTAGCCATGGCATCAACAACTTTATTTTGTACCCTACAAATTTGATCAAATTGGATGTAGCTGAAATACTTCTTGAAGTCGTTTACCATGCATTTGTAGGGAAGCAGCTTGTCATATTTTGTCATGAACTCATCATTAACTTGTTTAATAACCAATAAGAAATCACCGAAGACTCTTAAGTGAGTTATGTGCCACTGTTTTTCCATTCAGAGACCTGTGAGGAGGGCTTTATACTCAACTATGTTGTTGGTACATGAGAATTCCAACCTGAATGACTTCCGAATGTAATCGCCTTAGGGGTAACAAATAGAATTCCCGCCCCTGATATTTTATGAGTATAGGAACCATCGAAGTACAATATCCAAGAGGGCACTTTGGCTACTTCCAAGACTCCTTCATCTTGAAATTCGGTGACCAAAGGGTAAGCATCTACTAGGGTTGCATCGACCAACTGATCAGCTATAACTTGTCCTTTTATGGCTTTCCGATCCACACATTCTATATCAAATTCACTTAGGAGCATGAACCACTTGGCCATTCGGCCAGTTAAAGTGGTTCTTGACAACAAATATTTTAGTGGATCAATTTTTTCTATTTATTTAATAGGATGAATTAGAATATAATTTTTGAGTTTTTGTCTACTAAAGACCATGGCGAGTTATGATTTCTCCATTGGTGAATAATTCAATTCATAACTGACCAGTGTTCGACTAATGTAATAAATTGCTCGCTCCTTTGCGGACTCATCATGTAGTGCCAATAGTGCACCCAGTGCAACTGAAGTGGCAGAGATGTATAGTAGGATGGGCTTCCCTAGAATAGGTGGCATCAATACTGGTTGGTGGGCCAAGTACTCTTTG
Source organism: Sequoiadendron giganteum (assembly GCA_007115665.2). Taxonomy (NCBI): domain Eukaryota; kingdom Viridiplantae; phylum Streptophyta; class Pinopsida; order Cupressales; family Cupressaceae; genus Sequoiadendron; species Sequoiadendron giganteum. The sequence goes on from CM021108.1 coordinate 115,728,381, forward strand.
ATCTCATCAAAACCCAATTGACACTGTTGACTCCACTTGAAGGTGGTGTTTCTCTTCAGAAGGTGGGTGAATGACTGGCATTTTTCTGCAAGTTGGCCTATAAACCAATGGATAAATTGTAGCTTTCCTTGAAGGCTCCTTAATTGTTTCAGGTTTTGAGGTGGAGGCATTTACATGATAGCTTTAACCGTAGTGGGATCAACCTCGATGCCCCTTTAGGAGACTACGAAACCCAACCATTTTTTGGATGTGACCCCAAATACACATTTCTTTGGATTCAATCTCAACTTGTACTGTTCTAATTGCTCAAAAATCATTTTCAGAATGGTAGGGTGCTCTTCTCAAGTTTTGGATTTTCCTAGCAAATCATCAACATAATCCTCCATGATAATGTGGATGAGGTCATGGAATATAACAGTCATTTCTCATTAATACATGGCCCCTGTAGTTTTTAGGCCAAAGGGCATAACATTGTAACAAAAGGTACCCCAAGGTGTTGTAAAAGTGGTTTTGTGTTGATCTTCAAGGGCAATTCGGATCTGATTATAGCCAAAGAAGCCATCGATAATGGATAACATCTCATGTCCCACAGTGATGTCGACCAACATGTCGATGTTGGGCAAGGGGAAGTCATCTTTCAGACAGTTTTTGTTGAGATCCCGAAAATCTGTACAAATCCTAATGTCTCCGTTAGGTTTAGCAACATGCACTATATTGGAGATCCAGTTAGAATAATCAATGGGTCTAATAGAGCCAACATCTAGTAATTTCTCCAATTATTTTTTGACTAATAGTGCTACCTACGGGTGCATCTTTCGGAGCTTTTGCTTGACAGGTTTGGCGTCTGGGCGAACATCCAGATGGTGAACTACTAGAGTAGGGTCCAATCTCAAAATGTCTGAGTACGACCAATAAAAGTTAATAATTCCATCTTTGAGGAGATGGGTAATAACAACATATTCTTGTTCAGATAATGATTTGGATACATAGGTGATCTACGGGGTTTCTGCAGTACCTAGATTAAGTTCTTGAGTTTCTTCAATAAAATGTATGATCATGTGGATAATCAAGTTCCCACAAGGGGAGATGAACATCTCCATCCTCCAACACCTTATTGAGTTTTTCACTGTCAGATGATTCCTTTGTTTTTTTTTTCTAGGTCAAGAAGTGCCTTGGGGAGGTTTTCACTAGTTGACCATTTATTATTTTTCTTGTTTTTATTTTTGCGACTAGAGTGTTCATCTTCCCCCAATTCCATAAGATTGAAATATGTATCCAGGGAGATAGTAACTGGTGTGTTATCATGTAGGTCCCCCTGAATAAGCTCGAGATGGCATAGGTTAAGGCTAATGGAAAAAATGGATAGGCAATTGAACATGGGTGGAAGGTTAGTGGGATCCATGTCATTGTACACATGTATGATGGATTCCTCCTTAGGTATGTCTTCTAAGAGACCATTGTCCATAGTGATGTTGCTGGAAGCATCAGATGATGTTTCTGATCCTTTTTTGTTTTTTGTCATACCTGAGACCTAGATTCTAAGGATGTGTTGGTACATCCATAGGTTGCAGTCGACCTTGTTCTTCTTTGCCTAGACCCCCGCCTTGATAGTTATGATTTTCTACGATTTTAGCAGACCAGGGGTATTCTTCTTGAAAATAGTCCTTAAGTGGAGGATCTGATTGGGGTTCTTCACAATATACCCACTAACTGATATCATGTTATGGTGCATCTATCCTTAAACAAGGGACCGAAAAGTGCTGGTGGAGATGTTTTTAGCACTGAAGGTAAGAGTTTTGTCTTCTTCCTTTGGTACAAATTGTGATGGTTGACCATATGTGTGGTGATGGTGGCATGGTTGCCACATTTAGAGCTGTATGCATTTCATATTCACCACAACCTTTGTCGAGGATCTAGACTTTAGTGATGGTTGAGCTAGTGGTAGAGGATGGGGTGGTCGTTATGGTGGATAATGATTTAGAAGATGATGACTGAGGTGCCCCCAGTTCAACTCTAGGGCAATAATGAAAATGGGGAAATGAAGCTTCTAAGGCAAGACAGTATTCAAATTGTTGTGGGTCAGCATAGATGGTGAACTCCTGTCCATGGACTAGGAATTTTAGGCATTGATGGTATGTGGAGGGAACAACCTATATAGCATGGAGCCATGGATGGATGAGGAGGAGGAGGTTGTAAAGTAAGTCCGGATCAAGGACATGACATGTAGTGTATTGAACAATGGGTCCAACCTGGATGGGAAGACTGATAATTCCTTTAGAATCTCTTTCTGCATTATCATAAGCCTTGATTGTAATGACTTGATTACTCAGATCTTCTTGAGTATAGCCTATCTATTTTATGAACTTTACAGTGCATAGATTAAGAGCAGAACCATTATCTACTAGGGCCCTTTTTACTTTATGATGGGCAATCATGACTTCAATGTGTAAGGGAGGGTTATGGTTGGTATCAATGTTAGGTATGTCATTTTGACTGAAGTGTAATTGGTAGGATAAAGCCAAATGTCCCACCAAAGCTTGGAATTGTGTGGGATTAATGTCATTAGGGACATGGGTTTCTTGGAAATCTCAATTCAGGATCTCTTGATGCATTGGAGAAGATTTAAGTAGGTCCAAAATTGAAATTTGAGTAGGAGTCTTGCCCAAATGATCAAGAAGGTTACACTGTGAATTCATATGATTTGGCTGAGCAGATGTAGAAGCTGCGGGGATGGTAATGCATTTTCTTCAGGTAGCAACAACACAATGTGAATATTTAGCTTTGACATGTATCGTGGATGTGCAGGGTTCCACTTGCTCAATATAATGGACAATGCCATCATAATTAAAATGAACACTCTTATAACTTATGTTGTTTGTACTATGTCACGTACTGATTTTTGTCATTTATTTAAATGCAATTATTAATCATAAGATTTTTAATGTTCATGTTTATTTAAATTGAAAATGAAAGTGAAATTGAAATTTAAATGCAAATGAAATGATTTGAAATTCATTATTGTGAAATTCGGGGTTTTTTATTGCTGATGAAAATTTGAGTGCAAGTGAACACAGGAACAGGTGAATGAGAATGAAGGCGAGAACATTGATCAGGTAGAGTCGTTTTAGCCATTAGATATTAATAAGGATGATGGAATCTCACACACCACTTAGTTATTAATCTATTTTCGTGATGATTATATTTGTTAATTTAAAATAAGTTTATTTCGATTGCTTAAATTTATGTGAAAAATAATATATTTGTTTTAAATGGCAATTTGATAATTATTGTGAGAAAATTGATTTTTTTAAAAGAATTACTTCTTTATTTAAATCTTTTATTTTCAGTTGAAAATAATTATGTGTTTTATTTTAAAATTATGGGAATAAACTTGTAATTTTGAAAATATAAATATTATTAGAAAATCCATATATTGAAATAAATGTTTAAATAGAAATAGATGTTAAAAATTAGTTATTTAAAAACAATAAGAAGAAGCAATACGTTTGAAAATGGAAATTGGAATTGAAAAGAAAACAACAGTTAACAATTTGAAAACAATTACATCTCATTCAATATTTGCATTGAATCAAAGAGAGAAACTTGGAGTTTGGCCATCTTTGCTGGAGATCAAAACTGAAATTGTGGATCGAATTTAATGAAACTCCACCATTTGCATGAAGGAGAGCAAGAAGAGAAATCCGTTTTTGGTAGAGACAAGGAGATCTGGGCTTTAAGAAAAGCTGTTTTTATATTATACATGACTCTGCTTATTTACCAGGCGCCAGGAAAAAGAGAGAGAGATTTTATTTTTATGAAGTTTCCATTCTACACATCTGCTATGTGTGACCAGGGAAGGAGAAAATAGTTTATGATTTCATTTAATATGCATGCTGCTTAAAGATACGCATGTGAGAGAAGGAGAGGAGGAGGTGCACATGAGAGAAGAGGTGAAGAAGTAGACTGAAAAGGAGTAGAAGGAAGGACAGGTCTTAGAAAAAAAAAAAAGAGTTACTTATTCCCCATGCGCGACTAGAGGAGGGAGGAGAGTTTGATCTTCATTTATTTTGGAATTCTATTTATCCCATGCATGTGGAAGTGAGGTAGAGAGGTGTGGCCAGAGAAGGAGGGGGAACACAAAAAAAACAAAAGGAAAGAACAAAATTTGTCAAGGGCACACATAGGAAGAGAGGGGAGATAGTAAACAAATTATGTCTTCCATCATATAGGAGTAAGAAAATTAAGAGAAGAATAGCGGGAAGAAAAGAGGAGAGAACAAAAGAACAACTATTGGAGAAAAAATTGATAGAGGTAAAAAAGAATCATTTCCAGATTTAGGAAACACATAGGTAGATTCAAATGAAAACTGGTTATTTCTCAAATTCACAATCTCATTTAATATTTGAGTTTAATTCTTTCTTTTATTCTTGTATTTTAACTATTGAAGACATATCACTATTTGTATCAAGTTTAGGAGAATGTTAAAAACACCAAACTGTGTTTTTATTAGAAAACTATTGAACAACTTGAATAGAAAACTACAAAAAGACGGTAGATTTATTTATTTTTAGGAAATTCTGATTAGTAAATTGAAAAGATGCAAACAAAAAACATACTGTTTTAGATAGATTTAGATTTAGAAAATCTTCAAAATCAAAACTGTCAAAGAGATAAATTTTCAAAACAAAAGAGACATAAAAGATAGGGAAACTTTTGCAGAAATATCACAGCTGAATGTTTTTGGTTTCAATAAAATTTCTAGAATAATAAGATCAAATAACTTTTGTGTATTTAAATATGCTTGAAAAGTAAGAGTTAAACTTGATAAATCTCTAGGAATGATTCTACAGTTGCCTATGAAACATAATTAAATATGGGGTTTTATGTTTTTGCAAAGATAATATTTTAATGGAAATATGAAAAACAGAAAAGAAAGAAAGTAAAGTAAAGATATAATTAGTTTGAAATTAAATGAATGAGAAGGGGATTATATTAAAGTGTAATTAAATTTAATGAGTAAATGAACTGAAAGAATGTGTGCTCATTTATTCTTGTTTTATATGTACTTAGATACATACTTGATATACACCTTCTTTTATTTATTTTAAATATGAACATAATGTTATTTAAGAATTTAAAACTGTAAAATTATTGTATTAAAGACCATGTTTGCTTGAATATAAAATTGCAGTTCATGTGTTTGAGAAAAAATATTTTTTATTTTGAATGGAACCATGCATGCTTGATAATTGAATGTGCATGACATGTTTTTGGAAAGTTACCTTCCGGGACAGGTGTCGAATATGGGTTTTTAGAGAGCATAGTTTTGCTTTTCCAAAACTACTATTATTTGTTGTGCATGACATTTTACTTGGCCAAGTAACTTAAGGACCATTGAAATAGATGGAATATGAATGAATCTCTACCATATCCTAGTATCGAACTTGCTTGTTTCTTAAATGAATTATAAAAATGAAAATGCTTGTGGATTTACTAGTTATACTAGGCACGCATTAGATTCCATCCTACTTGTCGACTTCTTTTTGTTAAGCGATTCGTGCAGGGTCGAGTATTATTTGAATGACTAAGGAATTCTGAGGAAGTGTAAGCTTTGAGGTTGGGTGGAAAAAGCACTTGATCCTTGTTCTTGTCTTCATGTTGAAGATAAGCTATTGGATTGAAGATCAAAGGAATATTTCTTCATATATCTATTCTATTTATTTCTTGTATGATTATTGTAGAGCTTAAGGTGACAAAATGCCTAAGTCTCAAATTGTAAATATCTTTTACAATTCTTTTGTATTATTAATGTTGTGTAAGATGACACATTTATGAAATTAATTGGAAGTATTACGAATCTTATTGTAGACTTTAAGTCGATATTTGGAATCTTTTGGATTTTATGTAATCTAATGAATGGAGTTTCGACTTTCTTTGGAATATAAATGAATTTATTTAAGGAATTGTCAATGATTGGAATTAAAGAGTTTCTCTCTTTACATACAATTTTTTTGGGGATTGCTATGGGACGTTCTTGCACCTTGGTTATGGTTAGGGAAGGCATTTTGGTAAATTCGTAATTGAGCATTGGATGACAAATCTTGATTGGCATCAACTTGGATATCCCCTCGATCGATAAGATCTTAGACATAAGTTTTTAGACCTTGACATTTATTGGTGGAGTGCCCTTTGATTTTGTGAAAGTCACAATATTCATTGTCTTTATACCAATTGGGATTTGGCTTGGATTTGTTAAAAGGCTTGGTTATGGGGTAGACGATTGAATAGTTTGCTTGTAAGAGTCTATTGAGAATGGTACTTAAAGATTCACCTAGTTGAGTGAGTTGGTGTTTGTTGTTGCGTTGACTGGTCTAATTTGGCTATGGAGGGGGACGAGATGCCCCTTGTGGTACTCTTATGACATTCTAAGAGGACGGTTGATTAAAGGAAAGTTGTTGCTTCTGAGAGGTATTAGTTCAACATGTTTAGTATCGGTGACACCATCATTTACAATATTCCTATTCTTATTCCAGTAGCATGAATTGTCTCTGAATGACTGTTCCCTATCATGACTGTGTATCTTGACATGCCCTTTAGCAATGAGGGCACTTTCAAGGATGGGTCCTTTCTCTACTACTTTAGCGAAGGTGGTGACACAATGTAGTACGAAGTTATGAGCCATGTCAGGATGTGAGTTTTCAACAAAGATAGTGACCATGTCTTTTTCTTTGAGGGGGGTTTTCATGTGGCTTGCCAATGCACACCACTCTTGGAGGTAGCTAGCAAAGGTTTCACCTTCATGCTGCTTCTCCTTGAGGAGGTCTAAGGTATCAGTTTCCTTTTCTAAATTGAAGGAGAAGTAAGAGAAAAATTTCTTTGAAAGATTTGCAAAGGACTTGATAGACCCCCACTCTAGGTCCATGAACTAGTCTAAGGCATTCCCCATCAAGCATCGTGGGAATAAGAACAAGAGGGAATTGTCGTTATGCATGACTTCTTGACACTGGGCATAAAAATCTTGCAGATGGGCTTTGGGATATTTGGTTCCCTTATATCTATCAAACTTGGGTATTTTAAAATGTTTTGGAAAGGGGATCAATGAGATGGAGGGGTCGAATGGATAGGGAAATATATCTTCAAATTTGAAAGATTATTTATTCGTCCCTTCTTGAAGATGTTTCAAAGCAACTTTGATTTCCAACAAATCCATGTTAACCGGAAATGTAGGAGTCAAAGATGGGTTGGGTGGATATGGATGGTAGGATGATAGGGGTTCTTGTTGAGATACTGTTTGGAGGTTGATATATGGATTTTTGATAGTGAGATGACGGGGTCCCCTGCTGGTGAGTTGGAGGTATTTGTCATTATGTGGACTGTTGTTGTGGGTTATAATATAGATTGGTAGTGTGGTACTGAGAAGCATGAATGGAATATTGTGGATTGGTCTATTGGTATGGGGAGTATTGTTGTGATTGTTGGAAAGCCACATAGGGTGGTTGTTGCTAAAATTGTTGCTGGTTGTGATAGAAATAGTTTTGGGGTGATGATTGATGTGATGTCAGTTGTTGTATGGGCTGAGATAGGATGTTGTGTTGGGGTCGCACTTGTGGATGCAAAATAGATGCAAGGAACGGGGATATAGTCGGAATGGGAGGCTGAGATGGATTGCCTTGTGATGTATGTGGTGGTTGTTGTGATGAAATCAAAGGATTACATGGGGGTTGTTGTTGAGGATGCTAGGATGACGTGGAAATGTTCAAAGAAGGCTGTTGGGCACCAATGGTGGGGTTTGGTTGGGATATACCTTGTGAAGATAATTGGGATGATATGTTAGATTGAGGAGGTTGCAGTGGTAGGTTTGTAGCCCCTAGAAGTGGAGGCAGGGCGACGAAAGGATTACCCCTGGTGCTTATTGGAGATTGATTCAAAAGGGGGGGTGCGGTCAACAATAGTGGTGGTCACTATGGAACAGTTTGCAGCATGCTGTAGGAAAAAGGATTGTTGGGGTTGGGTACTTGAGGAGCCCCCATGACTGAGATCGTGGCATGCAAGGGATTGTTGACATGGTAAAGGACATCATTGCCGAATTCAGGTTGATACCAACCTTCTACCGAAGGCATATTGGGGATATATGAATCACCTGGTGCATTTTGTGAAGCTTGAGATATGTTGGGTCTGGGATTGCCATATTTGGATAGGTCAATGCTTGAGGGAGGTTTAACACCTTTTTGAATTAGGTAGGTGAAGATTTCTTCCCCATGTTTTTCAAGTAGGCGATCTGTCATTTGCACGTTAGTAGGGTTACTAAAATGCTCTTCCAGCATGAGCTCAGGGTAATTAACCATAATTTCTTTGCCATGTGGTGAGTTCTTCTGATTTTCAGTGTTGGATTGTCATGAAGTACCATTATGAGGATCTCGGGGGATGTTCATACCATTTTTAGGATCTCGAGAGGCATTCACACCACTAGCGGGGTATTGGGAGATGTTTGCCCCGTTATTAGGATCTTGCGATATGTTCAATTGGGGATTTTGACTTTGTTTTTGTGCCATTTGCTTCTTAACTTGTGACCTAGTTTGAATGGGCATGCAACAAAACTATGCATAGATTATAATGGATATCCTTGATGGAAGGTTGTTGGGATTAGATAAGGATCGATTGATTGAATGGTGGGTTCAGATAGGATTAATTGGATGATCAGACTCGAATTGGGTGATTAGATTTGGGTTAGATGATTAAATTTTGATTGGATTGGATTGGATTGACATGATAATTTTGTTTTGGATTGGATGATGACTTAAGATTGCTTGATGAAAGGAATCCCAAACCCAGTTTGGAAATCACCCTAGGTGACTTAATACATTGGTTGATCGGATTATAGGACTCAACCAAATGTTCATGGCACCGAATCCTCCTTGAGATGGAAGGGTATTGATTTGGGCCTATGATTGGTAACTTTCAACACAAATCCGCCTCAAGATAGAAGTGGATTGATCAAGTTGAAGGCAATGATCAGTTTATAGGATGATGATCAAACCTAACGCCTTGGTCAATTCGAGTAATAACAACAGTTTTAAAGGATTTTCGATGCAAATTAAGGATGTCCTAAAGGTTCCTTATATGACGGGGGTGTTGTTGAAGTGATCCTTTTAGAAAATGCAATTCTTTAAATCACACGATAAGATGGTAGAATGAGTACCCCAAATTGTGAAATGATCAATGCGAATGTGATAAATGGACATTTAGAATGGTTAAATAGAGGCTTGGAATGGTCAAACAGATGTTTGGATTGGTTATATGAATGTTTGGGATGGTCCAACGGTCAGACAGAGACTTGGGGTGGTTAAACGGAGGCTATGAATGGTCAAATGAGGTGAAATTGTTTGTTCAGGAGGGCATATCCACCCCTTTGTAGTCAAAATAGTGAACCAAGGGGGAAAATCCACCCCTCTATAGTCAAAACACTGAACCCAGGGGCAAATTCACCTCTCTGCAGTCAAAACAGTGGAATCAACAGGGCAAATCTGCCCCTCTATAGTGAGACAGGGACTCGGTTTGGATGAGAAAGATTATGGAAAGGACTTGAAATGACAAAATGAGGTTGACTTATCAAAAATTTACTGGTTTCTCACAGAAGGACACTTTAAGCAAACACAATCCTATGATTAGTGTTAAGGGTATGGCCAACGAAGGTCTTAATCTAGGATGCACAAGGTTTCTAAGGATTCCTCAATAAACTCTCGGTATGTGAGGCCTAGATCGTGAACACCAGCCCATCACAAGTGTGAGTCAGGAACCCCAGCAAGATACTGAAGGACTTTGACCAACTCTTCACGTCTATCTAGGTAGCACCCTAGCTTCGACGCTCTGCCAGAAATGACGTGACTGGATTGGGGTACAAGTTTGGCTCTCCCCCTTTTCTATAGCCCGCCGGTATGCATGGTTGGGATCGTCCCTTGGGGTGATGAAATCCCCAAGTAGGTCCCTCTAAAAAGAAGGCACTAATCATTTTCAACTACTCTCCAGGTTCACACGAAGTGCAAGGGGAAGGTGAAAAAAAACTAATTCCCCCTTTGGGTAACACAAAAATAGACACACCACATAGTAAATATTACTTCCTCCTAATTAAACTAAGTGCCTAGATGAAAACAACAAGGAAAAGCTTTAAAATCCGAGTAAATAGATGGCCCTGCAAATAAATGTTAGCTGTTTTATCCCCTGTTTTTTGTCAATTACAACAAAATGCTACAAAATATTGGCTAGAAATCCAACTACACCCAGAAACAAACAAGGTTAGGGGGTTAGAACTCCAAAACAACAAAAAATGAAGCTAAATTGCAATTTTTTACCTTCAAAAGCATGTTGTTTTGGAAAAATCCACCCCTCTACAGTCAAAATAGTGGGAACAACAAGGAAGATCTGCCCCTCTACAACAAAATATGTCAGAAACATAAGAACAGTAGGGCAGGTCCGCCGCTCTATAGTGAAAAATGTTAAAAACAGAGAACCAGCAGGGCAGGTCCGCCCCTCTATAGTGAAAAATATTAAAAACAAAGAACCAGTAGGGTAGGTCTGCCCCTCTATAGTGAAAAATGTTAAAACAAAGAACCAGTAGGGCAAGTCCGCACCTTTGTAGTGAAAAATGTTAAAATAGTTAACCAATAGGGCAGGTCCGCCCCTCTGTAGTGAAAAGTTGGGAAACAACAGGAACAGGAGGGAAAATTTGTCCCTCTGCAGTAGACTAGAGGGCAAGTACGCCCCTCTAAGGGGAAAATCCACCCCTCTACGACTTGGATCTGCAAACAACTCAACAACAACAAACGTAAAATAAAGGGACCCATTTGTGGGTCCCACCCGATGTGCCAAAAATATGATCCCTTAAATGTTTTCACTTTTTTTAAGATGCAAGACTAACTAATAATGCACTAAAGGAATAACACAAGAAATACACCTCAAGATTAGCCTAAGGAATGACTATGCAAAGAAAGATAAATAAAACAAAGATTGTAAATAGTTATACCTTTGTGCTGCAAATTCCTTGGTTGGCCCTTGATCTTTGAAAATTTTATGTGCTCCTTGGATGGCTATGGAGGTGACTAGATGGAAGATGAAAAATATGATAAAATGCAAGTATTGATGGCTAAATGGCTTGATTGATTGATGGAGAATGTTTGTAAATGGCTGAGTGTTGCAAAAGGAAAAATGGCAAGAGTTTTGGTAGCAAAAGTCTATTTCCCAAAAATGAGAAGAAGGAGGGGGTATTTATAGAGAAATTTGATTTCTCTAGAGAATTCAACGGTTGAGATTAAGCCAACAAGGTCAAGATGGAGGGCTATGGTGAGTTGAGGACTCACAAGCCCTCACATCTTGACATGTGGAATGTGAGATGGCTTAGGGTGAGATGATGTGGAAGTGAGGTGGAAGAGAGGTACATGATGTAGAGGAAGGACAAGTACCTTGTAGGGACCTTGGGGGATGAGAAAATTTCCTTAAAAAAGAACATCTTGTCCCCAAATGAGAGTGAAAAAGACATTTGAGAAATTTTAGAATTCCTCAAAAATCTCCATGGAGAATGGGTAGGTGGTTGGAGAAATAAATGTGAATTAAAAATTCACATGCTTGAGAGAGTCTAATGGATATGAGAGGGTTTCCAAAAAGGTGGGGATTTTCCACATGTGAGAGATGTGACAAGTCTAAAGTTCTAGAAGTCTTTGCCACATGTAAAATGACAAGTCACATTTTCTAGAACTTGCATGGGGATAGGGTAAGTCTTGGACTTGGATAAAATGTGAATTAAAAATTCACATGGGGAAGAGAGGAGCCTAGGATGAATAAATGTGAATTAAAAATTCACATGGGAAAGGGAGTCAAGGCCAAGAAAGGCAAGTGAAAAAGGTTGATTAAAAAGGTATGCTAAATATGGCTAATGACCTTGATTAAGGTTGTATAAACACAAGATTATGATAATTAATGAGAGGTTAGAAGCAAGTGGGAGGTTATGAAGGATGTGACACTAATCTTGATTAAGTAGTGCACATCCTAATCATGGATTAATTTATTTAATCCATATTAGATGAGGATTATGGAGGACGTGACAAGGAGAGAGAAGGCGAGGAATTGAAAATTGATTTTTAATGAAAATGTTAAGTGACTAAATTAAATGAATTGTCTCATTTATTTAATTTAGAGAAGAAAAGGTGTAAGGTAAAGTATTTAATTATTCAATTACATACTTTAGGAACCTTAGACAGAAAATGAAATAATGATTAAATAAATTATTTAATAATTATTAAAGAAGTAGACTAATAGAGTAGACGATTTTGACCATGTGGAAGTGGTAAAATTTAGATGTCTACAATATATATAAATATTTATACATTAACTAAAATATAGAAATAATATTTAAATATTATACATAATAATATAATATATTATATATTATACATAATTCCGTAAGAGATTATCATAAATTATATATTATATGTTAAATTATAAACTATATTGTATATTCTAAACTAGATATATTAAAATAAACTATAAACTATTTATTGCATTTTTTAAATTATATATTATAAACTATATTACATTTTTTAAAATCATATATAAAATAAATCAGATATCTGATTCGAATCGGATATCCGATATGTCTGACACAAAACTTACTAGCTAGGGATTTGCCTTAGAATTGCTTTAGAATTTTTCTAGGACATGCCAATCCTAAGAAGTCAACACAAAAAATGTATTTAAAAACTTACCTTGCTTTTCTAGACTTCGACCATGTGGCTGACGACTTTTTTTTACCCAAAATTGATGGAACGAAAAGGGATTTTAAAGGATATTCTCAACTTTCCACCAATATAAATTATTCTTTACATTGAATTTAATAAATGATTATTGTTCATTTTCTATTTGAATTATGACTAAAGTTCTGATTGATAGGCTGATTGAAAAACATCTATAGCTTTCAAATGGTATCACATTTTTTGAATCCAAAACATGCGTCACATTCTATGCTTCACATACTATAGGATTAAAAAAAAAAAAGAATTTCATGAAGTTTTGACCAAGTTAAGATGGTCAAACATACAAGTTTTTATATTTTTTAAAAGTTGTAATAAAAAATGATAATTAATTATTTGCTTGGAAAAAAATCACAAAAAAAATGCATCACATCGGGACATGAGTCCTCTACTTATATCTGTTCAATCTTATAAAAAAATATTCTCATTTTATTATGGTTAGGGTGGTCAGACAAATACCTACTTATTTTTTCCCCAAAATTTAAGTATTGCTCCATTGAAATTTCAAAATTTCACCAAATAGATTTTTTAAAAATAAACCTAGTAGTTTAGAAACTACATTCAATTTTTTTACAGATTCTATTCTTACATATTTTTGAAATAATATAGATAACTTATTCAAGTTTTTACGTCAAGTTGCCTAACTCTAATTTTTTTGAATTTTCATCACCACTTAAGGGCTTGTTTTTTTTATGATGATTCTGTAGATATCCAAATATAAATAGAGAGGGAAGGAGATGTAGAGAGAGATGATAGAGATAAGTAGAGAGTGAAGGGATAGAGGAGATAGAGGCGAGTGTGTGTGAGAGGGAGAGAGAGTGAGAGGAGAGGAAATGAGGAGAGAGAGGAATGGGTACAAAGGAAGGGGGAGAGAGAGAAAGAGAGTAGAGAGGGAAGGGGGAGAGATAGAGAGTAGATAGGGAAGGAGAGAGTTAGAGAGAAATATTGGGGAGGGAGAGAGAGAGGTAGAGAGAGTGGTAGGTAGTGGAGGGAGAGGTAGGTAGAGAGGGGAGGAGAGAGGGAGGGATAGGATGGAGAGAGGGAATGAGGGAGAGTGATATGGAGAGATAGTGGTGAGATAAAGAGTAGAGAGGTAAGGAGAGAATGTGAAAGAGAGATAAAGAGAGAGAAAGGGAGGTTGGAGGGAGGGAGAGGTAGAAAGGGATAGATGAGATAGCGAGAGGGAAGGAGGGAAAGTGGGATAGAGAGAGAATGGTGATTTAGAGAGGAGGGTGAGAGAGGGAATGAGGGAAAGTGGGAGAGAGAGAATAGTGATATAGAGAGGAGGGAGTGAGAGGTAGGGATAGAGATAATGGTGAGATAGAGAGGAGAGAGTGAGAGAGAGGGATGGAGAGACAAAGAGAGAGGTAGGTAGAGGAAGGGGGAGGAGAGATAGAGCATAGAGAGGGAAAGAGGTAGGGAAGGAGACATAGGTGACAAAGAGAGGGGGAGAGAGAGTGATGGAGGGACAATAGGTATAGAGAGGGAAAGAGAGAGGAGAGATAGAGAGTAGAGAGGGGAGGGAGGGAGAGAGGGAGGGAGAGGGAGGGTGATAGAGGTGTGTGTAAGTGAGAGAATGGTGAGATAGAAAAAAGGAGAATCGAGAGAAGAAAGAGGTAGGGATGGACAATGATGAGAGAGATTGGGAGGAGAAACAAAAAGAAGGGGGGGGAGGGCAAGGTCGAGAGAGGGAGGGAGAGGAGAGATACAAAGAAGTATAGAGAGGAGGGAGGGAGGGAGTGTTAGAGAGGGAGATAGAGGTTTATGTGAGAGAGATATAGAGAGAGTGGTGAGTTAGAGAGGAGAGAGTGAGAGGGAGGGAGAGAGAATTATGAGATACAGAGAAGAGAGTTAGAGAGATAGAGGGGGAAGATAGGGATAGAGAGAGCGACAGAGAGTGAGAGAGATATGTAGGTAGAGGGAGGGAGAGAAGAGATAGAGAAGGGATACAAAGTAGAGGGAAAGAGGAAGGGAGGGAGACATAGATGAGATACAAAGTGATAGAGGGAGAGGTAGATAGAGAGAGAGAGAAGGGGGATAAAGATAAGTAGAGAGGGAAGGATATGTAGAGAGAGAGAAGTAGAGAGGGGAGGGAGGGAGGCAGATGTAGGGAGGAGATAGAGGGATGTGAGAGAGAGAGAGAGGAGAGAGGGAGGAAGGGAGAGAGAGAGGGAATGGAGAGATAGAGAGTATAGAGGAGAGAGTGAGAGAGAAATATTATACAACTTGCTAACTACTAAAATTTGACCTCCTGATTATTGAAATTTGACATGCTGATTAATAAAATTTGATTACGTCTGAAAGTTTTAAGATCTTCCAAAAACTAGAATTTCCATTATAACTCCTAGAGATCCAAAACCACTCTCAAACAGCCTGCCTATATACATGAAATATAACTTAAAGTATAAGAAAGTAAATTTCCATATATAAATTTCAACTTATACTTAAATGTTTATTTCATGTATATAGTCTCCCTAGCAAAGAAAGAGAAAATGAAAGAGTCTAAAAAAATGCATTCCAAAAGTCATGAATGACATTTGGCGAGCACCGAATTTGGTGCTAGCCAAATGAAACAACCCATTTGGTGAGCATCAAATTTGGTGAGTGCCAAATTTGTTGCTCGCCAAATGGGTTGCATTGAGAAATACCAACCTAATGGGTTGGATTTTGCATTGGGCATCCAATCCAAATGTTTGGACAACCATTTCATGCAGAAGACGTGATGTTTTGAAAGGGTAACAAAATTTCATACATTTTTGGCCATGCTCACCTTCACGTTTGTATGTCTTTCAATGTAAGTTTATAAAAAAATCATGATGACGTTAACCTATCTCTTATCTATCTCAAAATATAATTCTTTTTTTGTTTTGATTCAGTTAAGGTTTTGATCCATAACTTCTCTTGTAAATGCCTTTATTTTTGCTCAAGAACCAACATGTGCTAGTTTTAGGATAGATTTTACTCGTTCATCAAAATGTGAAACAAATTACATATTTTAAAACTAGACTCCACTCTACACATGATGATTATTTTTTAATTTTTTTGATTAGTTTTCAAAAAATTTAGGGTGGAGCACATTCAAATTTCATCTTTTTAGGATGTGTCCACTTTGAAAATTCATAAAATATTATATATTCATTAAAAAATTTATTTGAAAGAACGAGGATAAACTACATGGTGTTAGCTAATTTCTCACCATTGCGATTTTGAAATTCTAAAAAAAAAGTTAATAAAAAGGAGGAAGCCCTCATACGCTATGCTATTATTTATTTTTATAAAAATATGACCTATTTTGGGCCCCCCATTTTGAGACCCTTAATCTTCATTAGTTTCAAAAAAAATTAGTAGCTTAGAAACTAGACTCGAAGCACTTCAACTTTTGTTGTTTTTACATCTTGAATTTTTGAGCATAACTATCTTCATTTTCTCATGCAAATCAGATTTTTCTAATTTTAGAAAAAAGTGGCATCTTAAGAGCCAAAATTGTTTCATAGATCCATGCACTTACGTCAATATCTATATGGATGTGGATTTTGTAAGGGAGTGGTTGCTACCTAAGATCCAGTCATAAGGATTGTGAGGAATTTTGATGGAATTGACATGGTTAAGGTAACAAGAGAATAAATAACTGAAATATTCAACCTCATGAAGTGGAGTGAATACACGGTTCCAATTGATGAGAAAAATCTTAGGGTAGAGTATGAAAAGGTTAGATAATCATTAAAAATCTCAATATTTCCCAATTATCTAGCATCTATTGATGGCTACAGAGTCATCTCGGGCCCATCAGACAAGGAGCCCTTCCCATTCAACTATTTTTGTGTCCTACTTTCAAAGGACTTTCTACTCCATATGACAAATCATTGGTTATGACCTTGTTACAGGCATGCCCATGGCCTAGATGTACATGGAAGCACATATCCAACATCCCACATATTGCACAATATATTATTATGTAGGGTACCTAGCATCAAGAATTCATGAAGGCTTGGTAAAGTTTAAGAAAGGAGAGGATGGAGTCAAATTCTTTTGGTATTAATTGTTTATGCATTTGTTTTTTCTCAAAGGTGATAGATAATTTGGTAATGATATGACACTGGATCAAAAGTAGGGTGATTTGGAGCTGCTTGTCCAATGTTGGACCATTGTCTTGGATAAAGATGATAGGAAATTTGATTATGTGGTTTTTGAGAATCTATTTGCCTCCAAGTTGAGAAGAGTCCTGATTGTAAACATGCCAAGAGTTCCCAAAGCTTTGCATGATTTCTTGAGACCCAAGGACATGAGACCTGAATTAGGTGTTGATCATAATTGATTATAAATTATCCCCTATCCTACATATACAATTTTGAGAGTATATGGTACAATTATCTCACCCCACATGTTGCCCAAGGATGCGCTAGAAAGAATTTGATTTTTAGAGGTAATGTGGCAACTTGGTGATGTAGAAAATAACCACTTGAAGGTTCAAGGAAAGGGAACCTTTTTCCCTTCATATACTTGTTTCTCATATTTTATAATGATAAAAGGGGGATGGAATAAAATAAATGACATACTCAAGACTCTAAACATGAGGAGAATAGGAGCAAGGAATCATGACCCCGAAGGATTTATGGCATGGTTGAAGATGAGAATTAGAAGTTCAAATTTCACTCACAACTTCTATTTTCTTGAAGATGTTATGAGGAAAAAATTTTATTTCCAAAAGCAAGAGGAAAGGAAAATGAAATGGATTGTATTCAATAATATGGAGAGAGAGTTGCAATCCAAGGACCCTCAATTTTTAGCTTTTGCTAAAATTTCCAATGAGATGCAAAGAATGGAATAATGTTCCAAAATTTCGAGAGATTAGTTGGTCACCTAGAAGGTGAGAGAATAATTTAAGATAAAGGGAAGGCTCTTGCTGAAGAGGAAAAACATGGGGAAGAGACCCTTGTTATGGAAGAAAGGCCAACATACCAACCCAAGAAGGACAAAATGATGATTTATTTCAAGAGGAGGAATGATAGGGAAAAAGAGAAAAAGGAAGCAGTGCCAACCTCTTCTCAACAAGAGGAACAAAGAGCCTCTCCACCAATGCAATAAATGCCACCATTGTCTCCTCCTAGGTCAACTAGGCCTACAATTATTGAAATTGACTCCCCACCTAGGCATTCATCACCACCAAGGCCACCACCTCAGAAGAAGCATAGAGTTGAATCAACTGGATTGGTAGATTATGAAGATGATTAGGATGATGACATCCTAGTAACCCCAGAGGAAATGGAACAAGAAATTCCTTCTCAACCTAGGGATATGGTGCCACAATAACCCGGTTTAAGGTTGAGAAAGGTTGACCTCACTAGAATGAACAACACTAATTATGTCAGGATTGAGACATGTACAAAACTCCTTGATGATGATTCTTTTGTGAAATCCAAGGCTTTCATGGAGTTTTCTTGGAGAGCTAAGAAGGATGAATTTTTCAATAATATTGCATTGAAAAGAAGACTTCACCTAGAGTTACCTGATGCAACCATTCAAGAACAGGTCATAAAATAAATGAGAGACAAATTTCAAGGGATGGCTACATCTGAGGGCAAAGAGATAGTAAGGAAAACTAGTGTCTTATTATTACCAGAATAGGACCTAGCTTTAGCCATTACATTTGATACAATGAAAAGATATGACATGCCTCTTTAAAATTATGAGGAATAAGCTACCATAGCACTGCAAGGATCTACATTTAGTGAGCAGTGGGACACATTAGCCATATGAGCCTTAGCCCCCAACACAAAGAATCTTGATATTGCAGAGCCTGTTGCAAATTATAGGGGAGGCTTATTAATAGAAAGAGTATTTGATACATCAACTATTGAGGCTAGCACAATGTTAGTCAATATTGCTCAATTCACAAGAGCAACTATTGAATCTATTATAGATGAGAAGGATCAGTTTTGAAAAAAGTATAATGATTTATTGGTTGATTATGGGAAGAATCAACCACACACCGTGCAACTTCACACGAATGCATTGTTAAAAGAAAAAATGCAAAACTTGCATCATGGTGGGCCAATGGGAACTAATGCTACTTCACCTTCTACTTCACACGAGCCAACACCTATTGTTTCTACACCTCCTATAGGTTTGTGGGAAATTGCACCCTAAAACTTGGGAAATGTGCCCATTTCAGTGGAGGATCCAGGTGCATCAAGTGCACCACAAGTAGAAGATGTTAGAAAAGAGAAATCTTTTGAGGAATTGAAGAAATATAAGTAAAAATGTGACAAACATAGAGAAATATTCTTTAGAAATATGAAAATTGTCACGATAATCTTAGAAAATCTAAATAGAGGAGTGAAAAGTAGATTAATTAGCATCCATGCCAATTATTCTATCATGAAAGATGCAATAAATAACTTTGACATTGATAAGGAGGTGGCAATGCCTCTTAAGGTGACGTGGATCCCAAGACTGCAAGTCTTGAGAATAATGGTTGTGGGAGCTAAGCATGATGTCAATAGACCTGATAATATCAAACCAACCCTCAAAATTGTAAATGGAATTCAAGAATTCAGCGAAAAAAATAGAGCCTTTGGAAGCAAAGGGAGCTAGTCTAGAATTTTCATGAGATGAATCATTGTCTTCTCCCCTCCATATTGAAATATGATGGTAATATTTAAACCTTGCAAAATTGGAGGAATGAAATAAATGAAGTGGTTTCAAAACAACAACTTTAATTTGTTAGGGGAATGATATGAGCATGCTAAAAAAGAACATGGATATGCTCGCTCATGCAAGAGTTGCTCTAGAAGAGTTTGATTTCTAGTGGATGTGTAGTTTTGTTCTTTCTTTTAATTCAAATAATTAATGAAAATTATTGAATGAAACTATAGATTCATGTAAATTGAGTACTAGAATATTAGTAAGAAGTTATGGTTGAGAGTACAATGAATATGATATTGTAATGCAATATTATCAAAGCTTAATAAAAAGTTTTAAGTAATATTTTATATAGTTTTCAATCAAAATTCTTGTACAATTTCTATATTTAATTTACAAATAAATATAAAACAATAATTTTAAAATAATAAATTTACTAAATTCGAGTGACCTACAACCTTATTAAGATGCACGATGATTATCTCAAGTGGTAAAACAGTCAATGACACATAGAGTAATTTATGGAATCACATATATAATGTGTTTAGACAAGGAAGTAGACGATAATATACAATTTCTTTGATATTCAAACCAATGTGCAATACAAAACGTCAAGTACATTATTGTATAAATCATTATTTAGTGATAATTACCGATCCAAGCAACTTATAATATTCAAAGTAAATTAAGAACAATTTGTTTTTTCACATATTACAACAATGAAAATTAACCAACATAAATATGGGCACGACAACATAAATATTTACATATCTATGACAAGAGGATTTTTAAAGTGAAGGATGTGAGCATCCTTTGTCATACATTTTGAGAGGGATAGATTAAATCATCCATCAAAGTGAAACATTTGTATCTCCATTTTATGTGCAAGAAAAACACTGAAATCACAGTGCCAAATCCAACTCCATAACTTAACCCTACTCCCATTTCCCACTACTGATCCATTACATTTGCGTCAACATCTTCAACACTTGTATTCTTCAATTCTTTGTGATTATGTCTCCTACCCAAACCAGAACTCAATGCCCTATTTTCAAGGGAGGGGGGTCCATGAAGATGGGGATTTTCTAGAAATGAAGAAGCCTCAAAGGTTGCAAATTGCTTCCCCTGTGGTATTAATCTAGAAAGCATGTTGTGAGAAAGATTTAACATAGCAAGAAATGTGAGATTTAAGAGTTGGGAAAGAATCTTTCGTGAAAAAATGTTTTCTGAAAGATCCAGAGACTCTAGTTGAGCCATGGCTCCCAAGGATTCTAGAATAGAGCCGCTCAAATTATTACATGATATGTTCAAAGCAATTAAACCCTTTAGGAGTCCCAATTTTGGAGGAATATTACTTGACAGGTTATTACACGATAGATCCATGAACCTAATTGCATTGAGTATCTTAATGTATGTTACACACCTTCCTTTTATCCAAACTGTTACTTCATCAACAAAGAAAAAACCATGAAGTATGCCAAAAATATGTGAAAAACCAAATTGGGATTCTTGTACATTGAAACTTACTATTCATCATTGGCCATAGCATATAACTTGCTCACATTTGGAGGAATACTTCCTAATAAGTAGTTACTAGATAAGTCTAGAATTTGAAGATTTTTTAATTTGAACAATTGAGGCGAAATCCTATCATTAAACTTATTAGAAGCTAAGCTAAGAATTCTTAAATCTATCAGCCTTTCAATCCAAATAGAAATGCTTCCTTCAAATTTGTTATTTCCCAAATCAAATACTCAAAGATTCTTGCAATTTGCAATGGATGAAGGAATAATACCTTGAAATCTATTGCCATTGAGATTTAGTGCATGAAGCATTTGCAGATTTCCTAACTCCTCTGGGATCTCCCCTTGCAAAAAAATTTGAGCCAGATTTAAAAAATTTAATTGAGAACACCTCCCAATATTTGTAGGAATGATACTTGTTAGCTTGTTCTTTGACAAGTACAAAAGCTGTAATTCATTTGAATCGGTACATATAGAACTTGGAATTTCTCCAATGAGGTTATTCTGTGACAATGATAGAAATTCTAATGTGCCAATTGCAGCGGGAATAAAGCCACTAAACTTGTTATCTGACAAATCTAACATCATTGCAACAAAATGAAGAGTTGGAAGAGAACCATATAATCTATTCCCATGCAAATCCATTAATTCAAATTGATGGGATATCTCACGGGGCAGAGAACCTTCCAGTTGGTTGTTTGAACGATTGAGCATATCAAGATAAGGAAGATCCCACAACCACGAAGGAAGATTTCCCACAATGTTGTTATCTAAAAGATCTAGCTCTTCCAATAGGAATTGCTGGGACAAAAATGTAGGGAAGTCACCATCTATGTTGCAAGACCCCAATCCAAGGAACCTCAGGTGGGAAAACTGAGGAACCCATCTTGTAGAGATGTTCACGAAAAAATAATTTTTAGAAAGGTCCAACACTTGAAGGCGGGTTAGATTGTCGAATAGCTGCAGTGAAATGTTGCCTTTTAATCCGTTGGAAAAAAGTGACAATAGTTGTAAATTGACCAGATTTGAAATAGAATCTAGAATTGTTCCTGACAGCTGGTTATGTCCTAGAAGGAGCTCACTTAATGTTGGAAGCCGACACAGAGACAGAGGAATATGACCACCTAACCGGTTGTAACTAAGATCTAGATATCTAAGGGACGATAAGTTGCCAAAAGAGGATGGTATACTGCCCTCCAACTTGTTATGCTCGAGATCTATGGTCTTAAGTTTCGAAAAGTTTACAATAGAGTGAGGGAGCACTAATCCTCCTAAATTGCACCTAGGAAGAGATAGCTCGACAAGCGAGGAAGAATGGCTTAGAATGAAAGAGGAGTTTCCTTTCAAGTCAATATTATAACCAAGCGCAAGATTGCTCAATCTTGAGCGGGGCATGAAATTGGAAGGGATGTAAGCCTTTAGACCACAACTGCTGAGGTCAAGTGAAATTAATGAGGACATGTTTTCAAACCAAGAGGGTATTTCAAATGGGAATGAATTGAGGCTTAAATTTAAATGTGATAAACAAGTAAGGTTTAAGAGATCTGGAATTTTACCTGAGAGCACACAGTCAGACAGGTGAATCTGGGTAAGATTGGGAAGATCGCTTAGGGCCTCAGCCCACTGCTCAGACGCCATTGTTAGGTTCACTTCATCCAATTGTAAGAATTTCAGGCTTCTTAGGTTTCTGACCCATACATCAAACTTACTAATCTTCAACAAGCGTTGGGAGTGTCGAGCAAAAATATCCAACTGATGCAAGCTTGAAACATTACGAGTGTTAATTTATGTAGCTTGGACAGGTGTCTCTATATCAAGAATAATTAATTAATTAATTATTCGATTCTTCTAGAGACTTTTAGAAACTAATTAGTTAGGGTTTGTTAGAGTCGAGATAATCTTAGCTATTGATTGAGATTAAATCATGGTCATTGGTTTTCCAATGAGATGATTATAAAAATGGATCAATGAGCATTTAGAGAACACACACTTGAGAAAGATTTGCAGTAATAGAAAATAAATTTGCAGTAATAACAAGGGCATAGTGATAGCATTTGAGACAACAGTAGTGAAATTTCAGCAGAAGAAATTGAGGGAAGTATTTACAGAGAAGAAAATTGTTGGAGCTCTGTAATAAGAGGCAAGCAGTTTATGTATCACTTGATTCGTTGAAGTTTAATAAAATTCTTCATCTTTTGAACTGGTTTTCCCTCTGGGTTGTTCAGGGACAATTTGTCCAAAAGTATTTTGTTCATTGTTTTGCGTATTTTTTTCTCTATTCCTATAATTTTATTTGTGAAGTTGAAGTAGTATTATTTTTCAATATTTTTTGTGAATTAATTTTTGACAGTCAAATAATCTATATAGATAGGAGATATTTTTCAATATTTGCTTTGAATTAATTTTTGGCAGTCAAATAATCTATATAGATAAGAGATTAATAATCTGTAATAGAATTTTCACACCCAGCTCTAAAGGGACTTCGCCGCCAAATCTCAGAAATGTAAATCTATACAGTTTTGACAGGAAGAATAGAAATACCTTTAAAACCATTCCCGCTGAGATCCAAGTGCTGTAGATGCTGCAGATTAAACAGTGAAGGACTAATCTCCCCACTGAACTGCTGGCTGTGTGTATAAGGACTATTACTTAGATCAAGCCAAATGACATGGGATGTATGGTAATCACACCCTCCCACTGGCAACAGTTGAATCCCCCCAAGAGGATAAAGAGCCACCTGAGGAAAGACTAAGACCAGACTTGAAATCTAATAGAGAACTTCGTTCATCTTGTAAACATGCTGTTGAAATGGGCAAATCCCTTTGCAGCATCGTTATCCATAACAACAAAAATCCATAGCCCACAGATATCTTAAACGAAAGTGGAAACATTGTGTTCTTATTCTCCCAAGGTTAAGTTGCTCTTTATTCGAAAAGAGCTGTGTGCATTTTACAAGTCTTTCCCGGGTTTGGATAAATACACAAACAATCAACCATGGTGGTCACCGCGTTGCTTCTTTCATCTCTGTTGGACTTGACCCCGTTTTACGCGTTGTATTTATGATTGTAGCTTGGAAAGCGAGCGTATATTTGACCTTTATATCACATGCATAGAAAATATGGCAAGCCTATTCCTATCGTCCTACGCGAGGTGACATCATTGAATTTAGGTTGGCCTAAGGTATCAGCTTGTTGAAGACAAACGCCAAGTTCAACCAAATAAATTGTGGATATGTTGTCAATACTTTCATCTTCCAAACACGCTGTTGAAAATGGGAAATATGTTTGCAGCATTGTCATCCATATCAACAAAAATCCACTGCTCACAGACATCTTAAACGTAAGTGGATGCATTGTATTCCTCTTTTCTTTGTCGAAAAGAGCCCTGTGTAGACTGCATTTTATAGTGGTTCCCCGGTGTCTATAGATAAGTAAATAAACAAGTAATATGGTGTTGTTTCTTTCATCTCTTTTATTGATTTGACTACCTTCCAGTGTTAGTATTTGTGATAATAGCTTGTTAATTATTTTTTAAGTGCATTTTAATTTTTTATGGCACACGAATCTCTATCTTTATTGAATTTGTTCTGAGGAAATCGGCAAAACTTAATCCTCCTTCTACCACACACAGGTTCATACTTCGTAGAATAGAAAGACTTTGAATAATAGGTATCGTTAGAATAAGAAGACTTTGAATCATAGGTATCTTTAGAATACAAAGGCAGGTATCGTTAAAATAGAAAGACTATGAATAATAGAATATCGTTATCTTTCTTTTGTAGAGAGTATTGTATTCTATTTCATTTTAAAGATGTAAAAGAAAAAGATTAACATTCTCAAAGAGTGTAAATAAGAAGACGAATTTATAAAAATACTTTTTATATATCTTTATAGATTTATTTCTTATATATTTAATTTTTAAAAATTATGTCATTCTGAAAATAATATATTTAATTTTTTTTAAATAATTTATATATACAATTTAATAGGTTAGAATTTTTATAAATTTTAAAAATAAAATATATAAACATTTTAATACATTTAAAAAAATTAAAAAGAGAAATAGGTTTTACTTAAAGTTGTGTATTCATAGAATGTTTTTTTGGTGCTTAAAAGTGAATGGTTTCTAGAATGATCTTCCTCATAATGCATAATATTTTTAATGAGTTAGGATTATCAATAATTCTCAATTGAATGTCTTTAAATACTAAGACATAATAAATCATGAATAAGTATTTACCAAGTCAATTCCCAATGTCTACGAGAAATGGGTGGGAGATGGTCATTTAAATTTTAGAAAACTAATGGAAGGGTAAGATCCATTTTGTGCAAGATCACTCTTGGACACCACAAAAATGACTTAGAGATATGGAATATGAAATATAGGATTAGGAATGAATAAATGATGGGTGATGAAATTTTGATTGGATGTTATTTTCAAAAGTGTAGAAAAATAGGTTTAAACCCTAGAAATGGTGATAGAAAGTGATAAAGATGATAATTGAAGAGAGAATGCTCTACTTACAAGAAAGATCTAGAAAACCTAAAAGAAAAAGAGATAAACTAGGTAAAACAAATTCAAGACTATTTTTAAATTAGCAAGAGACATATAATTAAGATTTTTAATTATTTTGGTGATTTAAATGTTAAAGGGTTGATTTGTTGGATAAATGGCCTAAATGAAGATTTTGAGTATGAATAAATTGTAGATCCTAAAACTGCTAATTTTAAAAAGAACTAAATTGAAAGGACATGCTAAAACACATGAAATCTATCATATTTTTCATTCACAATAACATCTTAGAACACATGACATTCTCTCCGCTATGAAAAATAGACAAAACCACATGATACAAGTTAGTTTGAGAGTAGACTTTATACACAAACTATTCTATATAAAATCAAATCCAATAAATGCTTTTCACATATAATTATTCAACTATCAAATTTCAAATCAATATCACTAATTATAATATATTTGAAAAAGTAAAATAAAATAAACAAAATTACCAAATATAATTTGTTCTTTTAAAAACATTTAGTTGTAACCATTTTCTTGTGATAGAAAAAGTGAGTTTTTAGTTGTAACAATCGTAATCGAGTATTTTCTAATGCACGACTCGCGGCTGTTTAGCAACTTTTATACCGACTCTCTAAGATTAGAAAAGTCTTGTTGGCTTCTTCCACATGCATAGAAAATAACATAATGTCCGATCTTGAAGCTATTTTGAATTAAATCTAAGTTAAAGTTATGCAGCAAAGTGACATAGACAGTAGAGAAGCGTAGATTTACAAAGAAAATATAATAGTCTTTGTTTCAACTCTAATAATTAATTTCCTTTGATATTAAATTCCAACATAAATTGGGTGCATCTTGTAAAAGAATGTTAGTGTTATTAATGTTACATTAAGGCAATCATGTACGAGAAATATTGGTGTTTAGGTGTACGATTATATATTGTGTTCAGTGATATAAATATGAGATCTAAATAAGATTCATACAAATTTATAAGTAGTTATGGTTCATTCAAATATTAGTATTGGGAAATAAAATATTCATGTTTTGTAAAATTAAAATGCAATTAACAAATTTTAAAAAATAAAAATGAATTATTGTCAATTTAATTGATTGAACAGTTTCATTCATATTGAATATTTTTAAAATAATAGAATATTGAGAATTTAGATGTAGTGGTTACTAATATCTAATATAACAAACATTCAATATATATATATATATTTTTAATCAATTCTGATTTGAACCAGCAATTACAGTACTGCACAATCTTGATACTATTACAAAATTTGTACGAAATATTAATGCTGGTTTAATCATGGAAAATTGGTTTTAGTTTTTTAAAACATTTGGCAAATGATAACAAAGACACTGCCATGCCTTTTCCAATATTCGTATTTGCTAGTGGGCATGAACATGAAGAAGAAGTTGATGGAAAAGTTCTTATGCCTTGTGAATTCATCATCGAAGATCCAACACTTAAAGTTTTCACGGAGTACTTGGTTGATTGGAAGGCTCCAACAAATGTGGATCAAAAGTCCAACTAGTTCTAGGAACACCGAAAATCCCAATCCCCTATGGTTCTCATTCCCATCAAAACCCCTAATGAAATAGAAGTAAGTGAACTTAAACATTTACAAAAATTCAAGAATGGTTCCTAGTAGAATTGGAACCTCTAACAAGGAAATGTGGTTCATATTTGAAAGGTTTAGAGCCAATATCAAAACTACCAATCTTTTAAATGTGTCACAATAGCATAAGAAAAACATGATATATTTTATGCTTGAAAATATTTTTTAAATTTGGAGATGCCCAACAAATAGAAGCTCATCATGGCTTGTTGGCAATGCAAAGCCTAATTTTGTTCTTAGAAGGAACTTTCCAGCTGTAGAGGTTGAAGCTATGAACAAAAGGGAGTCTCCTACAAAATAATGTTTCCATGGTTACTTTGATACCATGTATTGGTAGTCAGATTCAAGGGAAAACCAATCATTTGCTTATGCTGATAAGCTAACAATTTTGGGTAATTAATTGTGTTAGGAAAAGTATAGTGTGGCATCTTCATCAAATTATGCCAAGATAATAGGATTCAACATGTGTATAATAGTTCCACATAACCTAAAAAATGCCTCAGTGGGTATTCAGATTTGATATTTTCTGAGATTTTTGATGGAATTCCTTTCAAATATAGTGGGAATTATTCAAAGAGATGCATGAAGAGTGCTACAATTATAATTTGTGAGTTGATTCAGTGAGACACACACCAATACTAGTAGTGTGTGAGATAGAGGACTATGATTGTAGCTTAGATTCATTTCAATTTGTGTGGCCCCTCTCAAGACACATTCAATGGATGGAAAGGGAAGTTGAAATAGATTTGTCTACTTCATGGGTTATACATGAATTTGGAAGTTCATCTACAATTATGGAGGCTTATGGAATGCATCACCCATTGGACATTGCATAAAATTATGGTATTATTGATATCCCTATTGATGTAGTTATTGGCCCGAAGGATAAACTCATGCATTTTTTTCCTTTTTGGTTCTAGAGTTGTTTTCTAAAGATACTTCATGGCATTTCCATCTCTATGAGGGCTTCCCTAAATTGTATGAGAGAGAAAAAATAAAAAATTTCCAAGGTCGAAAACTGATGAACCAGAACCACTTTTTATTCACTACTCTACATAGTAGTATTCTTGTGAAGAGAAGCTTGAAGGCATAGGATCTAATTTGACTCCTCATATAGTTATTTCTAAAGGAAAACACACTCAATCCTAAAAGAAGAGAAAGAGATCAGTTTTGTATTTGGCATGTTTATTTTCCTATGCACTCATCTAAGAGGAATTTGAGGAAGGCTAAAAATATACTTTGTCAAGTTGGTTCAATATCAGGAATCAAACAAGTGATGGTTAATGATGCAACCATGTTTCATGTTTTAAATCAAATGAGCTTTATTTTTGAATGAGAGATAAATTCATATTTAAATGTAGACTTGGAAGAGAAGCATTCACACACACATGTAGTTTTATTCACTAGTTAAACCTTTTATGTTTTTGGTATAACAAGATACAGTCTCTCAACTTCTTCACCTATGTCATTTACTAACGGGGAGGAAAATTTTAGTTCTGAAGAGCACAAGATTTCATTTAATGTAGGTGTTATAAAAATGGAATGAAAAATTCCATAGATAATACCATTGTTGAACAAAAACAACAATAATATTATATTTCTTTGGGACATTTACAATGTTCATTGCAAATGCTTAAAAATCATTGTATTCCCATGAATTACATTCCCCTGAATAACCACCCAAATTCCCTTACAGGAATAACCCCTAAAAATAACAACTAACAATTAACTGATTTACTAAATGTAAACTTTACTTATCTAATAATACCCCCTTAAAGTTTACATTAAAAAAATTGATTACAAAATATATACACATCTTTGTGAAAATTTTCTTTGAATAAATAAATTCTAGATCGAGTGGAACTCCATCAAGCTGTCTCATGACCCTCAAAAAGGTGTAGCCCCTAACCGACTTCTTCAGTTCTTCCTCCCATGAACTCTCGAATCACATCCTCAAGTGCTTGTTGGACAACCATCCATATTGAGCTCTACACCAAACCCTTTTATCTATCTCCAAAAACAAACTTCACAATACATGTATCTTCATATCTATCAACAACAATAACGAAAAGCAAAAACTAAAGCCAAAAATGCTTCTCATGGAAAGCATCATCTCAAAGCCAGAAGCTAACTTGAGATGATGGAAATTCCTCCATCCTCTAGTACCAATAGCCTCCAATATGACCCCTATTTAATTCTTAGGGAACATATAAATCTTCTTCAGTATCTTGATTACACAATGCAATATTACATCTTTCTCCTGAAGATCTTTTTCTATTAAAACCAGTTGCACTTTGACTTGCCATGTATGAAATTCATGACCCTCAAAATTTGAAATAAAATATTATCTCTCCATAAAATCAATCTAATCACTTATCACTCCACTTTTATAGAAAAAAATAGATCATAAATACTCAAAAATCCACTTAAATATAGAAAAATAGAGATCATAAATATTCAAAATGAATTGCAATGTTTTAATTGTGTGTTTTTTTAAAATTATATTGTATCACCTCCTTACAAGCTACTGGTTCACACATTGAAAAATGCTTACCAAAGACAAAAAATAAATAAATTTCTATTCTTCCTTGTTCACTCATATGCCCTTGTTGCTGCAACAGTGTTTATTCATCCCTCTAAATAGCTCTATGCATAAAAAATGTCCAATCGAGAGAAGCTATTGTAAAGGCAAGATAAGCAATGGTTGAAATGACTTCAGTGCAAAAATTAAAAAAATCCTTCAAACACCTTCTGCACAACAAGTCTCCATACGTTCTTTACCACAGTCACACATGAATCATTAATCATCTGATACCACTGTTATAAAAATGGAAAGAAAAATTGCACAGATTATACCATTGTTGAACAACAACAACAACAACAACAAAAACAACAATAATAATAATAATAATAATAATAATAATATATTTCTTTGAGACATTTACAAAGTTCATTGCAAATGTTTATTTAAAAGCATTGCAATTCACTCCCCAAATTCCCTCATGAGAATAACCCATAAAACTAACAACTAACAATTAACTGATTTAGTAAATGTAAAATTTATTTACCTAACAGTAGGACCACTCTCACCTTCCAATTTACATAGATCATATAGAGTGCACACAATCATCAAGTAAGGGGGCAGACTTGAGGAAAAGGAAAGCATCAAACGTGCATTACATTGAAAATATATTGCACCTAATACAATCTAAAAAAATGACTCAAAATTATGAATAGACAACTATAAAAGAGGAGAGGTAAAATGTTGGAAGCCTTTTGAGTGATCGTAGTAATGTACAAAGTATTTCCCACAATTTTTTTGCATAAACATAATAGCATACAACCAAAACAAGAGAATATTTTATTTTCAATGCATGAAAAGCCACATACAACTGCATGGAATTAATAGGAATGTGCTTCCAATAGATGTCACTACAAAGGAAATAACTGTGAAAATGGTGACAAAGAAAAATCAGATATTTTTTACAAAAGGAAAACATATGTAACAACTGGTTAAAGATGGTAGTGATAAACAATTAAAAAACAAAATTATAATAGCTGCCCACCCATAACATATTTAAAATATAATATGATATATATAATAAATAATATTAGAAATAATATAATATAATACATTTAAAATATAATACAATTTAATATCAATTGTCTTATTATATATATATGTATGTATGTATATGTATATATGTACATGTATAATATATTATATGATATAATATAATATATAATTTATATAATATATATTTAAGATATAATATAATACACTATGTAAAAATATACTAAAATATAATATAAGATAATATATAAGCTATCAGTAAGAAACAGAAAAATAAACACAATACAATCCAATGAGATATGTATTATATTACTTATTATATTTATATTTATAATATATTGTTATATATTTATTTATGTAATATATATTCAATGATAATATTTGACAAAAAATCCCCTTCTAATGATAATGCAATATCATAGTCCTTCCTCCTTTGCATGTTGAGGCAAAAATTTAGACCACACATCATTAACATGCACAATGGGCATAAGAACATGAAACCTTAATGCTATGAGATTTCCACAATCCACAATGTTATCAATTTGTTGCTTTTGGATTTTGATTGTGTGAGTTTTTTCATCACACAATCAATCTCTAGAAACAACAAATTGATAACATGAAACCTCTCAAAACGTTGATGAAAATACACAATGCTTTCACTATATCAAACCATTGCAAATTCTAATGCATGTTAGACTAGGAGGAGAAGACATGTCAACATAAAACCCCAATGAAACAATATTTATTCCTTTACGTGATGGGTTGATGCATAAAGGCTTGCAACATTAGCATGAACCTAGGAAAAAAGTATGAGAGCCCCCTAAACCTCAATAGAAACACTTCAACAAAGTCCCGATAGTTTAGTTCTTGACCCATTAGGAACTCTTGATAGTTCCTACTCTAATTGGAAGGCCCAAGATTCCATCCATTGTTTAGTTCCTAATGCATTAGGAAGTCTCAAAATTCTCTATAGTTCTTTCTCTACTCAAAAGCCTCAACATCGCATCCATTGTTTAGTTCTTGGCCTATTAGGAACTCCCAATAGTTCTTATTCCAAGTCAAACCCCCCGACCATTTCTAATCTACCCTGGAAAGTCCCTTGCTAAAATTTTAACAATAATTATATATTTAAAATATAATTTCCAACAATATTCACTAAAGTATATCCAAACAATAACATTTAACCATACTTACAAAATATAATAATTAGGTGGAAAGTCACATAAATTTGCACAAAATGAATTGAACTCCAACAACAACTTGTATAGATTAAGATATTATTTCTATAGCAAATACCTATTTGTTATGATAGACATTACAATAGCAACAATATTTTGAACACTTGAATGGATGTTGTTTTTTAAAATATTATCTTCCATACATTACAATAGCAACAACAAACATTGAAAGGGATCTTGTTTCTTAAAATATTATCTTCCATATATATTCCTCTTTTATTGTAGGTAGTTGATAACTCAATTTAGATCTATTTTGATGATGGAATTAACATTTGGAGCTAATTTAATTAACTATTTTTATAATTATTTGTACTCTAGAAATCCTTAAGAAGTGAACTACGATTTGCTTCATTGATATAGTCTACTTGACTTAATTTTTTGATCAAGTTTTTAAAAATACCATCCACATACAATTTCTAATATGTCCACCTTGGCCAGTTACTAGACCATAGAAAAAAATTTTGTTACACATGATAAGGCACAACCTTTATGATTTATTATTTTATGTATCTCTATATTAACTAGTTTAAAAAAAATGATTGGAGAACTAATCAAATTTTATTAGTATAAGCTACTATTGTAAAATTCACAATTATCATTGAAAACCAACTTATCATAATGGTGAACATTGGTGACATCATTTAATTCTATAATATATGCCTTTAAATAGTTTTTTATGATTTCAATTTAGTGCTCACATGTAAAGATTCCAATTAAATGAGTTGACTAATGTTTGAAGCCAACAAGCAAGACCTAGGATATAGATTACTTCTTTTTAGCACCAAATATATTTTTTTTTGCTTGTGAGGCCCATTGTGAGGACTACTATTTGATGCCTAGTTTGATTGTATTTTGATTCGATCATTTTCATACTCTATCTGTTTTAGACTAATTGGATAATCATAGACATTAGATTTTATGCTTTCTTTCCTACTTATGATGCTTTATGGTGATTACATATATGTTATGTTTTCTTTATCAACCATTCCCATGTTAATCTAGCTATCATGGTGTGAATGGATAAGTGTTTATGATATAGATTTGATGAGATGTAAAATTCGAGTTGGATGATGATCTATGATCTCTTTATAACAATAAAATTATTTAGTCATGAATTGATAGAATATGTTATTCGCAAAATAAAGGTTGAATTTTTGATATTGCTATTTCAATTTATTGATGTTAGGATTTGATTACATTAATTAAATGGGTATGTGCAAGATCATGATGGGCCCAAAAGTGGCAATATGATGGGTATGTGGCTGAGAACTTTTTTCTTACCCAAAATTGATGAAATGAAAAGGGTTTTTAAAGGATATTCTCAGCTTTCTAGCGATATAAATTATTCTTTATTTTGAATTTAATAAATAATTATTATTAATTTTCTATTGAATTACGACTAAAGTCCTGATTTTTAGGCTGATTGAAAAACATCTATAGCTTTCAAACAGTATCATATTTTTTGAATCCAAAACATGCGTCACATTCTATGATTTGTATACTATAAGATAAAAAAATAAAAAAATGAATTTCATGAAGTTTTGACCAAGTTAAGGTGGTCAGACATACGAGTGTTTATATTTTTTAAAACTTGTCATAAAAAAATATAATTAATTATTCTCTTGGAAAAAAATTACAAAAAATATGAGTCACGTCAGAACATGAGTCCTCTACTTATATCTAAAATCTTATAAAAAAATATTATCATTTTAATGTGGTTAGGGTGGTCAGATAGACACCTACTTCTTATTTTTTCCTTGAAATTTAAGTACTACTGTATTGAAATTTCAAATTTTCACCAAATAGATATTATTTTTTTGTAAATAAACCTAGTAATTTAGAAACTATATTAAATTTGCTGCAAATTCTATTCTTACATATTTTTGAAATAATATAGGTAACTTATTCAAATTTTAATGTGAAGTTGCCTAACTCTGATTTTTCTGATTTTTTTGCCACTTAAGGGCCTATTTTTTCCATGATGATCCTACACATACCCAAATGTATATAGAATTTTTAATTTAATTGGTTGATAATCATGCATTGGATATATTGACATGTGTGTGCAGATACATGCCCATGGCTAGTTGGATCAGAGGTAACCAACGGTACCATGTTATGTTATGCCACGTTAAACTGAATATGGTCCATTTGGAGAGACCATAGTCTCTTATGTGTTGTGTTTAATTTGTGATGTGAATTTTGAATGGATGTTAATATACATTTAATTTTTAAAAGTGGATTAGGTCCTAGATGGGGGTTTTGATGTTTGATTTACCCTTGTGAAGTTTGAAATTCGGATTCTTCTCTTTGTGGGTTTTGAGGGGGTGGTAAAAGTCTTTAAACTAAGTATTTCAATCATTTTTGGATCCCTAGGAGTATACCTATGTGTTAGGGGTCAAATCATTCCTATATCTTGGAGATTACTCAAGAAATGACCCTCCATAAAAAAATTTCATCTGTAAGCTATGGGTCTAGGGCCCACTCCCATATAACATAAACATGCATAAAAATAAGAATGCTTCTGACCCAAAATCGGGGAGAAAAAAAGAAGAGAAATAATAGAGAAAGAAGCATCACAATAGTCCTTTATAAGACTGGACTGCTAAAAACATATGCTTTCCAAGGAAAGAGGATTCCCTTACTAGGCTCTTAGGGTTTTTCACCCTAAGAGCACTTGGAGTTTGGAAATAGCTTTCGTTCCTTGCTAGGTTGATATGCTTAAGGCTAAGTTCATTCAAAAGGGGTAAGATTTGATGATGGTTGTGAATGTGTGTGATGTGTGGCTAAAACTGAAAGTAAAATGAAGCTAATCTAAATGTACAAATTCAAATAAAGTAAAACTAAGCTAATGCAAACTAACCAACTATATGCCCTAAATGTCTGTTTTCTAGAAAATAACAGAGAAGGAGAGAAGGTGTGCACTTGGAGAAATGTTGTTGCAAATGAATGCTCCCAGAAGCTTCTAGAAAATGTTGGAAAATGGCAGAAGGAAACTTATGCCAAGAGGGGTGACCTAGTCTTCCAACCTAGAAATGGGTGCCCAAAAATATAGAAACCCTTTTCCGGGCCTAGCACAGTGACAAGGTCGCCAATAGGGGTGATCTAGTCCTCTTGTAACTTTTCGAAGAATCAGGCTTTGATTTTGTGGGTCTAGGTTGATGTTTCCCTTTTCTACAACAATCCATGACAAGAACCCCCAAAAGTGACCCGCAACTTGTCTTTTGTCCTTCCTAGGGTTTGAGACTTGGATGTGACTTGAGAAGAATTTTGGTACTTCTTGCAACACTTTGTACTTCACCTAATCTACATCAAAAGACCTGCAAGTACATGCAAAGACCAAAAATTGTTGGGGTTAGGAAATAGGGGTTTGCTTGAGTCAAACCCCTTTGTAGGTGATTAAACCCAAATGAGATGAAAACAAAGGAAAGAAAGAGTGAATGATAACACAATAGAAATGCTTACCAAACCTTTGTTAATGGTCTGCAACATGTAAGAGTAGCTCTAATGGAGATAACCTGAAAAACCTAATGCTTGTATGCTTGCTTGTGAAGACTTGGTTGCTTGAAGATTGAGATCAAGAGAGTAAAAGTGAGCTAGGAGAGAAAAAATGAACCAAGAGAGAGGAAAAATGGAGGTGAAAACTCTTATTTGTACATGTGAAACCATAATTTTCTCAAAATGCAACCTAACAGGCCGACCCTAGGGTTTCGGAAGCAAGATTCCCGTTGAATTTTATTTAAAATTTGAATTTTATGCCTAAAGGGACTAGGTCACCTAAAGTGGCAACCTAGTCCACCTAGGAAAATTTTGGTGGTGGTCGAGAATTAATTTATGTTTAATAAAGTTAATCAGTTTTTCCTCTTGAAATACACTTAGGTCGAGACTAATGATGCATTAGAAGGGAAAATTAGCATATAAAAAGGATTAATTTAAGGGTGATAAGCCTAGATAAGTGTGAAAATGCAACACAACACTTTACAAAACTCTATCTTAAGGCTTAGGAAGGTGTAAGAAGGTACTATTTAGGTGAATTATGTTGAAAGGGTCTTAGAAAAGTGAGGAAATGTGTTACAACACTTGACAACACCTTAGTAAAACACCATTATGTTATTGTTGAATTGCAAGGTTACAAGGCTAAATCAAGGTAGTCAAGGCCAAAATCCACTAGAAAAGGCCAAAATGAGTGAAAAAGTGCCAAGGTATACACTTTTTGGTGGCACATTTATCCCCCACTTTAGTGAGAGTATGAACGTTCTTAAAACTCACACTAACGTAGTTGAACAATGCGTGTTGAGCGGGATCTAATGTACTCATGCTAGTAAGGTGAGATGACTCATGATCAAGAGGGATGATCAAGCCCCCAAGATCAAGATCCAATGGAAAACTAAACATAAGTGTAAAATATCACACAAAGAGTGATGTGAAAGGGTGGAGAAAATTCAGATCAAGCTTCGACCATTTGTCCAACTAGTTGTGGATTAGATCTAGGTTGTTTGTCCAAAAAGGAAGAGGTACTCACTTTGGGCCGATGGGAATTTTGGTTATACGCAGGCTGAGAATGCCAAAAGGTGATGAGAGAAACATACACTTGGTTGGTATGTGCTCACACACACAAAGGTGGTTGTGGGGAAAGTTATGCCACTAGTTTGGCTTCCCGCTCAATCATACCAAAGTTATACTCCCTGACAATTTTGATAAGGCACCACAAGGATAGGGGTGTGGCTCATGAGACAAGCAAAGCCTTGGATTCTTAGAACCCATGAACAAGTGCAAAATGGCACCACAGTCATGCAAGTTGTGTTATGCAAGGTGGCCATGTATGCACAAATGCAAAAGTGCAATATACGAAGTGCGAAAGTAAAAGGTGCGAAAGAAATGAAAAATGAAAGTGTTCAAAGGAGTCTTGTTTAGTTCATTTGAGATCTTTTTGACTTAAGGGACATTAGGTGTAATTTTTCCAAAAGAAGATCAATCAAAGTATAGAAGATTCACAACTTAGGGGATGTAGTGTGTCGCATCAGGCCACTAAGAGGAATGCAATATGTTGAGATAAGTCACACTTATGAAAGGAATTATACTCAATCTCATCCACAAAGTGAGAAAACACATCAAGTGAAGTGACAAGGCTGCACTAGGAAGCACAAGCAAAGAAAAAGAGCAAATGCAAATGCAAAAAGTGAAATAGAATAGTGCCAATGTATTCCTCCACTTTAAAGGGATTTCTACACACTGCTTTGTGAGAAATTAATTTAAAGTAGAGAAAGGAAAAATGCAAAGGGACATGAGAGCCTAGTTTAAAATCCCAATGTCAAGTGATAGGTGTCCAAGAAAGGCTATGTCATGCAAAAAAGATGAAATAAAGAGAAAAGAGGGATTGTCCCAACATGGAAAACCACAAAAACATAAGGGATCTATGAATTTGGGGTCAGTATGTTTGTTGCTGAAATGTTTGTTTTAGAGAGCACGAAACGATCATCAATCCCCCAAATACATAGAATTGGAAGAAGGACACATAGAGGGCGAAAGAAAAATGAAAAAGAAGAGTCATTTTTGGTGAACATGGAAGAGAAATAAGGTGCCTCAATGCTTTGCATCATCCCCAAAAGGACAACAAAAAGAAAAAGAAAATGACAAATGAAAAAGAGCCCATTTTTTGAGTCAACATGAAGGAGACATTGCAGTGTCAATGCCTTGCACCATACTCAAATGAAAGGAAAAATATAAAAGAGAAAGGAAAGGGGGTTTATTTGGGTCAACATGAAGGAGACATTGCGGTCTCAATGCCTTGCATCATCCTCAAATGAAATTCAAAGGACAAAAGAGAAAGAAAAAAAATGGGGGTTCATTTGGGTCAAAATGAGGGAGACATTGCAGTCTCAATGCCTTGCATCATCCCCAAATGAAAGGTAAAACAAAAAGAGAGAAACAAAAAAGGAAAAAGGGGTTTCCTTTTGGGTCAAAATGTAGGAGACCTAGCAGTGTCAATTCCTTGCGTCATCCCCAAAATGTGGATAAAAACAGAAGGCAAAAGGCAAAAGGAAAAATAGATGCACGACATATAGAACAAATGAGACACATATAGAAGAATGTCACAAAACATCAAAAAAGATTGGGAGTACATGATAGACAAAAACAAACACAATACTAGTAAGGCAAGTGTAAGTAAACCAAAAATCATGTCATCCACCTCCCAATCTTGATGGGGGAAAAGTGAGAGGTGAACAACGAAGCTAAGGGACAAAGACAACTGCATTACTAGGACAAGGCTAGCAACCTCTTGCCCCCATTGAGAGCAGGGCTGGAGTGAGTCGAGATAGGTGATGGGAAGGAACATGTAATAGTGAGAAGGGCATTTTCTACAACTATTACATGTATGGGTACACGGAAGCATACTAGGGGTCGATAGGGTAGCACTTAGAATCTTACACAGATGATGAAATTCATCGCTTGGGTGACCCATAACACGATGGTAGGAACAATGTGGGACATGACGATCCTTAGGGTGGATGACCAATTTATTACAATGAGGTAAGGTGATGAGCCCTTTGTTCAAGAGGATATACAAATTTCTCTCACATTCAAGTGGTGGATGAAAAGGAAACTTAAGTTTTTGGAGTTTATAGGGCCTCTTATGCCGGCTAGGTTCACCCAGTTCAAAAGAGAAAAGGGGAGCATGAGGGCCTGAGATGATCGAAGGTGGAGCATTATGGCAGGGAGGAGATGGTCACCGCTCCTTAGGGAGAAGAAAATTCAAGTCAGGAGGGGAATCAAAGATCACCGTGTGATCATCATAGAACCTAAGGCGTTATGTAGGATGTACCCAAGGACAAGGGGGATCTTGATAACCAATACCCTCTGTATGTTCATCAGGTCACAATTGATCATAGTATTTATGAATCTCATGTTCATGTGTGAGAGCAACACCTTGTTTGTTGAGAATAGTGAATCTTTTCCCATAAGTTTGTTGAAGGTTAATGGGAGGATGGGTTACCGGATTGTTGTAATAGGGTTGAGAAGTGAGAAGAGTGGAGGAAATAGGCTCACCTTGAGGAGGTAGCCTAGGTTCAACATTGGTTTCTGGATGGAGGTAAGCAAATGAATCTCGGTATGACATATCAGGAAACAAGGGTGGTTGCATGGATGGGTAAAAGGCTGCATTTACTTCAAGGTTATCAAGGCACTCATTAAGGAACTGATACATGTTAGCATTGTCCTCTCCAATGATGTCAACATACGCAGGGGGACATTCATTAGGATTTGGGTGAGCAGGAGTGGGTTCAAGGTCATTAGGATCAGTTGCAAAGGTGCAGCTTGACATATCCATTAAGGATTTGAGGGAGGTCCATACTTTCTTGAAAGACATGGCCATGATGAAGGTTAAGTAATGGACAATAAAGGGGACCAACAAGAAAATCTCGAGATGAAAATAGAAAGATAAAGATAGAAACTAGAAATGAAGATAAATTACTAGAAATGGCTGAAACTGTGATGTAAATTGTGCAAGAGGACTAGGTCACCTAGTGTGGTGACTTAGTCCTAGTAGTGTTGTTTTTAAAAAAATTATGAACTTTTATCTAATTTTTATGGTTTTTCTGATATTGAAGTGCAAACAAAAACTGGAAATGCAATTTTTTTTGTTTTTTCTTATTAAAAATGCAATGCAATGTGCAAATTTATCATGAATTTTCACTAAATGCACTTTTATCACTAACCCTAAGATGCAAACAATGCAAGATTTTAATGCAATGCAAGCTATCTCTAAGATGAAATGGAGAAAATCAGAAATCTAGCTAATGGTCTATGGTCGAGTTCACCAAAATGAACTGCTAAAAACATATGCTTACTAGGGAAAGAGGATTTCCTTACTAGGATCTTAGGGTTTTTCACCCTAAGAGCACTTGGATTTTGGAAATAGCTCTCTTTCCTTGCTAGGTTGATATGTTTAAGGCTAAGTTCATTCAAAAAAGGGGTGGGAGATTTGATGATGGTTGTGAATGTGTGTGATGTGTGGCTAAAACTGAAAGTAAAATGAAGCTAATCTAAATGTATACAAATTCAAATAAAGTAAAACTAAGATAATGCAAACTAACCAACTATATGCCCTAAATGTGTGTTTTCTAGAAAATAACAGAGAAGGAGAGAAGGTGTGCACTTGGAGAAATGTTGTTGCAAATGAATGCTCCTAGAAGCTTCTGGAAAATGTTGAAAATTTGACAAAAGATACTTATGCCAAGAGGGGCGACCTAGTCCTCCAACCTGGAAATTCTGCCAAAACAGGTTTCAGGGAAATGGGTGCCCAAAGATATAGAAACCCTTTTCTGGGCCTAGCACAGGGGCAAGGTCACCAATAGGGGTGACCTAGTCCTCTTGTTGCTTTATGAGGAGTTACGCTTTGATTTTGTGGGTCCTAGTTGATGTTTCCCTTTTCTGTAGCAATCCATGATAGGAACCCTCGAAAGTGACCTGTAATTTGTCTTTTGTCCTTCCTAGGGTTTGAGTCTTGGATGTGACTTGAGAAGAATGTTGGTGCTTCTTGCAACACTTTGTACTTCACCTAATCTGCATCAAAATACTTGCAAGCACATGCAAAGACTAGAGATTGTTGGGGTTAGGAAATACGGGTTTGCCTAAGTCAGACCAGGCCTTTGTAGGTGATTAAACCCAAATGAGATGAAAACAAAGGAAAGCAAGAGTGAATGATAACACAATAGAAATTCATACCAAACCTTTGTTGATGGTCTACAACATGCAAGCACAAATCTAATGGAGATAACCTAAAAACCCGAATGCTTGTATGCTTTCTTGTGAAGAATTGGTTGCTTGAAGATTGAGAGCAAGAGAGTAAAAGTGAGTTAAGAGAGCAAAAATGAACCAAGAGAGAGGCAAAATGGAGGTGAAAACCCTTATTTGTACATGTGAAACCCTAATTTTCTAGAAATGCATCCTAATAGGCTGACCCTAGGGTTTAGGAGGCAAGATTATCGTTGAATTTTATGCCTAAAGGGGATAGGTCGCCCAAAGTGGTGACCTAGTCCACCTAGGAAAATTTTGGTGGTGGTTGGGAAGTAATTTATGTTTAATAAAGTTAATTAGTTTTTCCTCTCAAAACACAGTTAGGTCGGGACTAA
Source organism: Sequoiadendron giganteum (assembly GCA_007115665.2). Classification (NCBI taxonomy): domain Eukaryota; kingdom Viridiplantae; phylum Streptophyta; class Pinopsida; order Cupressales; family Cupressaceae; genus Sequoiadendron; species Sequoiadendron giganteum. Next base: position 115,769,435 of record CM021108.1, read on the forward strand.
TGATGCATTAGAAGGGAAAATTAGCATATAAAAAGGGTTAATTTAGGGGTGATAAGCCTAGATAAGTGTGAAAATACAACACAACACTTTACAACAGTTTGTCTTAAGGATTAGGAAGGTGTAATAAGGTACTATTTAGGTGAATTATGTTGAAAGGGTCCTAGAAAAGTGAAGAAATGTGTTACCACACTTCACAACACCTTAGTAAAACACCGTTATGTTATTGTTGAATTACAGTCTTACAAGGCTAAATCAAGGTAGTCAAGGCCAAAATCCACTAGAAAAGGCCAAAATGAGTGAAAAAGTGCCAATGTATACACTTTTTGGTGACACAAAGACCAACATAGATGTGTTGGAGACCAACAAAGCTACAAGAGATCAATTTTTATTTATTTTCTTTTACTCCTGATTAGGAGCTATTCCGTCATCCACTAAGTGCCATCACCAATAATATCTAGGGAATCCATTCTAATTTTCTCATATTTAGTTTTCCTTCCCCTATGCTTATTGCTTTTGACCAGAATTATTTCCCTTCCTCCTATCTAGGAGATGGTCCGATGCTTTGAGCAAGCAAGGACATCCACCTGATAAAAAAATAGATCATGTTCTTTTAAAAGAGCCAATCCCAACTCCTCATTCACTAAGGCCCCAAAATTCATCTATTGATCCATAACCACTTGCTAGTGTTGAGAATCCTCATCCCCAATGGTTGCAAGGTTTTTGTTTTCAAAATGCTCAACAACCCTGTCATCAAGGGGAGGTGAAGCAAAGTGATCGACGAACATACCATGATTTCTCCAAACAAAATTTGCATGAGGACTTCCCTCCTTGTGGACCAATATTTTGAGATTGATGGCCCATTGACCATTCCTAATTTTAGATTGGCAACCAACAATCTTATGTCCAAGTTTATTGCATATGAAGCATCTCTTTGGAAGCCATTCAAAATTAATGTATTGTAGCCAAGAGCCAAGTGACGAATTGATGCAAATCATGTGAGGCAAAGGCCTAGAAATATCAATCAAGGCACAAACTCTAGAGTACCTTCTAGTGTTAGCCCCTTCCTCAATTTCAATGAAGGTACCAAATTGGTTAGTAAAGGATTCAATTTGATTTGAATTTTGTATTACCAAAGGAAGATTGTATAGGTGTATCCTGTAATGATAAAAAATGTAAACCCTTACATTTTCACATTTTTTTGGTCCTTCCTTTTTAAACTGAGCCTAATGTTGCCTTGATTTAGTGTTGTAATGTGTTTAACACATTCAGATTAGGTCTTGGGACCTTGTGAACTAAATGGACTTAATTATGCCTTATGTAGGGTGTTTTAAAGTGTATCCCAACACTTTCACACTAATCTAGGGCTTCATTAATAAATGGGGCTTCTTTATGCTTTAATTGGCCTTATTTTTCATCCAAAAGCATTAATTAATGCATCTTTTCAAGGATAATCTCGACATAAACCAACATCCAATCATAATTCAGGCATTTTTAGATTGTGTGGCCCATATTTGGTGATCTAGGACTCATATGCCACCTTAGGTGTATGAGTCCCACCTAATTTTTGGGGCCCCGATCCTAATTTCACATCATTCTAAGAATTTATTGAAAAATGTGTCCCAAGTTGAGCCTAATGGAACTCATACACCACTTCTAGTGTATGATTCTTGCTTAGCTTAAACCTAATTTAAATTTGAATTCTTGGTGGGATTTTATTCTCCTAGATTTGATGTCGGCTTGTAGTGTTGTAATTTCGAGAAATTTGGCATAAAGAAGTATAAATACAAGGTTGTTTCACTCATTTTTCACCTAGCAACTTGAGTATTCATGCATAATAGAAAATTTGAGTTTACAAGAGAATTCAAGAGTCTTCAAGAGCTGATTATCATGTTTTTTGGAGCATTATTCAAGCATCAAGAATCATGTCAAAGTCATCATGTGTCATGTTTGGTTTTGAGCTAACATTTGTGATGTAGGGTTTCATGATTCAAGCAAGAGTCAAGATCTACATCCATTGAAGCCATTTCATACATGTTTGCAATAATTTATTCTTAGGGTTTGGTGAGTTGCAACATTTCATTTTGTTCATTCACCATTCTTCCTTTCCATTTCATTCTATTTCGAGGTTTGATTTCCAAAATGGGGTTTGACCAAGGAAAACCCCTTTCCACTAACAAAATACCATTTTTACCTCTCTTTAGTGTGTGATTTTTAGATCTAGGTTGAAGAAACATTAAAGAGAAAGATTGGAGAAAAGTTGTCAAATTTTCAAAGTTGTCCAAGTTGTCACCTTGTTTTGAAGAGCATTAGAAGAATTCTACATAGTAGAATTCAACATCTCAGACTCGGAAACCAAGTTGAGAAGATAGATTGGAGGTTGAAGAGAAGATTTAGATCCTGATACTCAAAAAATCCAAGCTAGATTGTTACACCACTTTTGGCATATGAGTCCTAATTTAGTGAATTTTCCAATTTTCAGATGTTTTAGACTTGTCTCTACCAAATTGAAATTGTTCCTACCTAGAAACCCTAATCCGGGACTAAATTTCTTAGACTAGAATATGAGTCCGAATAGGCATTAAATTTAACATTTTTAGCATTTCAGAACTTCAATCAAGTTTCTAGAAGTTTTCAGGTGCCCCTCTGTACTTTTCTAGTTTTTTGTTTTTAGTTACATTCATTTCTAGGTCTTTTATTCAAGTCTTCCATATCATTAAGTTTCATAATTAGGTCTTGCTTATTATTTCTATCTCTAAGCTCTAGCTTGGTAGTTAACCCCTCTTTAGTTCTTAATCACACCCTAGGACACCCTATTGCAAGATCTCTTTCCCCCTTTCTACATTCAGATTGAGATCTCTAGGGTTTCCTTGAGTGAAACTTGAGGGAAATAGGTCCAGGTCCTAAAAACCCTAGCTCACCCTATCTTTCACAAAAGGATAAGGGTGGCCTATTTTATTTGTTTGATTTTTGTGAACCCGACGTGAACACCTCTTTTCATATTTGGAGTGCATTATAGTCCTAGATCTAGCTTGCATTAACTTTGCATTAGTTAATTTGCATCCAGGATTTCTAAATATTGCATTACTGAAAGTGCATATAGGTTGCATTTTTCTATCTTGCATCATTGAATTTCATCTAAAATATACATTTTCATTTATTCTAGACATCATTCAATCCAAAAATCATAGCATTCACTTAAAATTTTCCTAAAATTATGCAAAAACCCTAAAGTGCCTAGACTCATACACCCCTCTGGGCGATTTAGTCCTGTCTCATATTTTGAACTACATTTTCCAGCATTAAATTCTTTATTTTTGTGCTTCTATTTATTGTTGGTAGATTTATGTTTTACTTTACAAAGTTTTTGTTTCATTCATATCATTGCATTTAGCTTAAATTCTTTCATCTTGTGCATTGCTCAAATTCAAGATTACATTTAGAGCATTTCATTTCAGATTGTTGCATAGTGTAATCAGTAAATTACCTTGTTTAGAATCTAAAACTTGCATTCACACTTCATTTTAGGTCCTTGCATTTCCCTTTATCCTCTTTCCATTTTAGGTTTGTCCACTAAGTTTGTAAAATCTTGTATGAGCTTTACAGCTTAGTGTCCTATTAGCAATACTATTGTGAGATACATAGTTTGAGACTCATGCCATCCTATGATACACCATTTGTCATGGATCTTGGTTTCTCTAGCTCTCTTCCTGATAGTGTTGATAATCAACCCTATTTGGATCCTAGTTTTCATAATTTATTTCCCATGAATACCATGCCTTCAACCACTATTTTTCCTATTAGAAACACTATCCCTACCATCCCTAGTTCTACTCAAGCTTTGGGATGCACTCAAAGCCAAGGTGGAACTTCTATTCCTACCTCTACGATACACATTTCCATCCCTACTTACACTAGTACCCAACCTACCATAACAATTCAACCTACTAGTATTGTGAATACTTCCTTAGGCCTTTCCTTGGGGAATTCCTCTAATTCCATGCCTTCAACCACAATATCCCCTCAAATCTCTTCCATCCTGAGTCTACAATTCACTAGTCTTCTGCATACCTACCTTACACCACCTTATATCCCTTCTCCTTACAACAACAATGATGCTATCATTGACACACTTTTACAAAGCATGACATCCCTCCAATAACAAGTTGCTAGCTTAAATCAAAACAATGGTCAACCCTCATAATATATCAAAAAAAATCCCTTATCCTTGGAGATGTTGAGAGAACAAATACCACAAGGAGTAGAAGTTCCCCGATTTGAGAAATATGGTGGGAAGGGAGATCCTATTAACCATGTTTCTACTTTTGCCGCCTTATGTAGTGACCTAATCTTTGAAGACAAACTTTTGGATAAAATATTCCCTAGATCCTTGAAAGATACTACTTTGGAATGGTTCTCCTCGCTAACTAATAACTCAATTTGTTCATTCAATGAACTTGTTGAAGCCTTTATTAACCACTTCCAAATTCATATGACTCCTAATATGACCTTAGCTGATTTTATGAGATGTAAGAAAAAATAAGATGAAAATATTACTCACTTCATTTCACACTACCAATCGCTTTATTCCCAAATCGATGTGCAAATTCCCTATCCTCACCTTCAAAGAATTTTCATTGAAATTTTGAAAACTAAGATAAAAGATAAGCTAGGAATGATGAAATTCCCTTCCTTCACTCACTTGTGTACCACCCTTCATGATTATCAAAACTTGGTTAGTGGTCATGAAACAAAATCCACCTCTAGTCATGCTAAAAAGTCCAAATCCGCACACTAAAAAAATTACCAATCCTTTAGAAAATAGAATAAAGGTATTATTTAGCTAAATACCCCTCAACCAACTCAATTTTTTGATGCCCAAGAGGCTTCTATAAAAAAGACAACTCCTTTCATATTTTGGGATATGGCTAGGCAATTTAATCCCTTACCTGATACCCTTCATAACACAATGTTACAACTTTTAGAACACATGATCCTAGTAAACCTTTGCCTCTAAGATTTAGATTGAATGTTTATTTCCATTATCATTGAGAAAATGGACACACCACGAAACATTGTAAGTGTCTTAAACATCTTGTGCAAGACCTCATTGATTTTGGTCAACTTTCAATTATTGGTGTTAATGATCAAGGAAATAAGTCCATTGCCCCTCCTAACCAAAACTTACAAATATTTACCAAACCTATACCAAAAAACACTATTTCATTTGTCAAAGAAAGTAAAAATAATGATGTGATGAATGTAGACATAGATGATGAGACCATGGATATTGTTGAACAAGATCTTATGGATACTAATATACGAAGTCCTTGGGATGATATGGTTGGATTGATCGAAATTCAACCTTGTAAGGGTTGAACTAAAAATCCTCTTGGCATTGCTTTCTCCTCACAATATAGACTTAAACATGTACTTGATGGTCCTATTTATATAGCCAACTAAATCTATGATAAGCCCACTAATGGGGTATTAATTGATCCTATCTGTGGAGAGAATATGATCACCAAGGAATTCTTACTTGTGCATGAATTCTATCAAGAAACATATGATAAACTGAAAAAATGGATAAGGATGCATAATGGTTTCACTTTCCCTACAATGGGATTGATCACCCTTCCTCTAAATATTGGACCAAAATTATTAGATGTATCATTCTGCATCATCCTACAATCATACCAATTTCATGTGAAGTTATGCTACCCATGACTTTGCTCCATGAATGTTGTCCCTTTGGTTTTGCGTAAATTCTTAAAGTTTCCTTTTGACAATGGAATCTTTACATTGCATCATAGTGGCTTTAATCCACTATGTTCTCATGGAAAAATTTCCTTAGATTTATTTTGACTTGAGCCTATGGAGCATATTAAACCTCGAGAGAACTTCTTTTTCAAATTCTACCAAAAGTTTAAGGAAAAATGCATTATGAAACTATCCCTTAGAAACAAGCCTCAACCCACGACTGAGCCTCTTATCCTTGATGAAACTATGATTGAACCTAAATACATGCCACATATACAAGAATAACTTATAACCACTCCTCCTATGACCTCTTAAAAATGACCAAGAGATAACAAAAACAATCTCGTTGCACCTCCTAGGATAAAACAAGTTTACAAATATAAAGAGAAAGCGGTTGAACAACCTCATATGGTTCCTTCCGTTCCTCCCCTTAGGGAAGAAAAGAAACCTATGGTTGACAAACCTACTCTTACACAAACACAATTTTAAAACTTAACTACAAGAAATAGAAATGCTAGAGAGTGTAGGCGTAGACGTCATGTTCTTGCTCGAAGGTTAAATGATGAAAAGAATAAAAAAAATCAACATCCAAACTTGACTGAAGCAATGCATGATGACTCTATACCCTTGCCACAACATAAAAAAGAACCTTCCATGTACATTATCCTTTGACCTCCTATTGTGATTAACTTAAATGATGATGATTAGGTTGCTAAAATTGGTGAAGTGCATAATGAATTGAATAAAAAAAATTCCTCTTCTATGAGCTTGATTGACAATTCTCCTAGGAAGAGTGTTGAACCTAGTTCAACACTTGCTATTATCCCTTTGGCTAGTTTTTTGCCTTCTATTTATATTTACCAAGATTGTGATGCAGACGACCTGCTAATAGGTTGACTTACATGTGCCTTACTAGTCGTTTGTGTTATTTATTTTACATGTTCTTGTGTGTGATTGCATGTGCATAATGTGATCCCTGTAACATTATGTTTGATGTCTCTCTCTTTGTGACATTCTTCTTTATGTCGTATTTAAATTTTATATTTTCTTGGTCTTTTTTTTTTCCTTTTGGTGATGACACTTGAGGCATCGATACATTTAGGTCTCTTCCATGTTGACCTGAAAGGATTTTCTTTGTTTTACTCTCTATGTGTCATTCTTCTAGTTCTATGAGTATTTGGGGAATGATGACAATTTTTGAGCTCTTAAAAAACATTGTAGAAAAGAAATACTAACCCCAAATCCATGGATCCCTTGTGTCATCTTGGGGGTAACACCCTTTTTCATTTGCATTTTACAACTCATGTTTCATTGTGTAGTCTACTTACTTCATGCGATGTGCCTTTCGCTTTGTGGTGACATTGGGTGTGATTTCCTTCAAGAGCGTGATCTCTCCTAGCATATCATATTCCTCTTAGTGGATTGGTGTGACACATTGCATCCCCTAAGTTGTGAATCTTCTATTCTTTGATTGGTCCTCTCTTGGAGACATTAGGCATGATGTTCCCTAAGTTAAGACCTTACCTGAACTAAGAAAAACTCCTTTCAATGTTCCTTACACTATTTTACATTTATAATATTAATTATATGGCCACCTTGCATAACACACTTTTCTTGCCTATGGTTCCATCCTGCTTGTTCATGGGTGTCAAGCATACAAAGCTTTGCTTGCCTCATGGAGCTCAAAGTTCATTTCTTTGTGGCGCCTTATAAAAGTTATCACGAGGCATAACTTTGGTATGGTTAGCATATGGGATTCAAACTTAGGTGTGAATTTTCCATAGCCACTTGCTTGTCTGTGTGAGTGCATACCATTGTGTGTGTATGTGTTTCGCTAGGGGCTCACCTAGTGGATATCGCATTACACTAGCCCTTGTTAGCATGTGTGGGTTTTCATCTGTGGACATTGTGTTCCAATTGTAAGCATTCTTGGACAAATAGGATAGATCTGATCCACATCGTGTTGGATAAACGGTCAAAGCTTGATCCACCCCTTTTATTTTTTTGGTTTTTTTTGTCTTTGGCAGTGCATTCTTGTGCCTTGATATTGATCCTTATATTATTTTCATTTGTGTCATCTTGCACCTATGTTGGTCTACTATAGGATCTTGATCATGGGGGCTTGGCCATCTTCCTTGATCTTTGTCATCCTATATCATTTGCATTGACACACTTTGACCCCTCTTGATGCGAGTTTGTCTACTTTAGTGTGAGTTTGAAGCAAGTTCCCGCTCTCAATAAAGTGGGGGCTAAATGTAATGACAAAAAATGTACACCTTTACATTTTTGTATTTGTTTGAGCCCTCCTTGTTAAACTAAGCCTAATGTTGCCTTGATTTAGTGTTGTGATGTGTTTAAAACATTCACATTAGGTAATGGGCCTTTGTGACCTAAATGGACTTAATTATGCCTTATCTAGGGTGTTGTAAAGTGTATCCTAACACTTTCACACTAATCTAGGGCTTCATTAATAAATGAGGCTTATTTATGCTTTAATTGGCCTATTTTGCATCCACAAGCCTTAAGTAATGCATCTTTTCGAGGATAATTATGACATAAACAAACATCCAATCATAATTAAGGTGTTTTTGGATTGCGTGGCCCATATTTAGTGATTTGGGACTCATACGCCACCTTGGGTGTATGAGTCCCACCTAATTTTTAGGGCCCCAATCTTGATTTCACATCATTCTAAGCATTTCTTGAAAAATGTCCCAAGCTTAGCCTAATGGGACTCATACACCACTTCTATTGTATGAGTCTTGCTTAGCTTAGAACTAATTTAAATTAAAATTCTTGGCGATATTTTATTCTCCTAGATCTAATGTCAGCTTGTAGTGTTGTAATTTTGAGAAATTTGGCATAAAAAAGTATAAATACAAAGTTATTTCACTCATTTTTCACCTAACTTGAGTATTCATGCAAAATAGCAAATTTGAGTTTACAAGAGAATTCAATCATTTACAAGAGCATTTAAGAGTATTCAAGAGCAAATATCAAGTGTTTTGGAGCATTATTCAAGCATCAAGCATCATGTCAAATCCATTATGCATCATGTTTATTTTTGAGCTAACATTTGTGATGTAGGGTTTCATGATTCAAGCAAGCTTTCAAGTCAAGATCTACAAGATTCAAACAAGATTCAAGATCTACATCCATTGGATCCATTTCATACATGTTTACAATACTTTATTCCTAGGGTTTGGTGAGTTGCAACATTGCGTTTTGTTCATTCACCATTCTTCCCTTCCATTTCATTCTATTTCAAGGTTTGATTGCTAAAACATGGTATGACCAAGGAAAACCCCTTTCCACTAACAAAACAACATTTTTCCATATTTTTAGTGTGTGATTTGTAGATCTAGGTTGAAGATACATTGAAGAGAAATATTGGAGAGAAGTTGTCAAGTTTGCAAAGTTGTCCAAGTTGTCACCTTGTTTTGGAGAGCATTAAAAGGATTCTACAAAGGAGAATTCAACATCTAAGACTTGGAAACTAGGTGGAGAAGACAAATCAGAGGTTGAAGAGTAGATTTAGATCATGATACTTTGAAAAATCCATGCTGGACTGATACACCACTTTTGGCATATGATTCCCAATTTAGTGAATTTTCTAATTTTTAGATGTTCTAGACTTGTCTCTGCCAAATTTTTGTTCCTGCCTAGAAACCCTAATCTAAATCACCCAGAATGGCATATGAGTCCCAATAGCCATTAAATTCAGCATTTTCAGAATTTTAGAAATTCAATCAAGTTGCTATAGGTTTCCAAGTGCCCCTCTGTTCTTTTCCATTTTGTTGTTCTGATTTACATTCATTTCTAGGTCTTTTAGTCAAGTCTTGCAAATCATTAAGTTTCATATCTAATTCTTGCATATTACTTGTCTTTCCAAGCCCTAGCTTGGTGGTGAACCCCTCTTTAGTTTTTAATCATGACCTATGACACCCTATTGTAAGATCTCTTTCCCCCTTTCTACATTCGGATTGAGATCTCTAGGGTTTCCTTGAGTGAAACTTGAAGGAAAAAGGCCTAGGTCCTAAAAACCCTAGCTCACCCTATCTTCTACAAAGGGATAAGGGTGGCCTATTTCCATTATTTCATAGCCAAATCAGAATGGAATAAAATTGAAACTTTGTAGGGTCAAAGAAAGGGGTCCAAGGGGTCATGAATAATCTAGATTTTCTAAAAAACCATGGTCCATTATCAAAAACAAACCTGCAATCCTTATTTTAAAGGTGAGAAGAAAGAAACCATGATCCAACAATTCCATAGAGGGGGTAAGCATGTTTCCCCAAGATCTCTTGCACCAAGTAATGAAGTCATCAACAAGAGGTCGTATTCCCATATATCTATAGAAAAAATCCTACGAGCTAATGTTTAAGGATGCCTTCATGATGCAATCACTAGGTATATGGAAATCAATAGGCTCAGAGGCCAAGTCCACCTTGTAGTTACCCAAAAGCCAAGATAAGGACGAATTGTGAGAAGTAGAAAGCAGAGGGGGCGAGGGATCCAGAACAATAAAATATTATTTCTAGGTGATGCAATAGGATCCACATATGAAGAGGTGAGCCCTAGGTTAGTTGTAAGATTGAGAGAAATAAATCATTCCATGCAAAAGCTACTATAAACATGGAAAGGGATTGTAGAGTTTTTGTATAGTTTTTAGTTGCTCTTCACATGAGCCAATGAACCCGAGGAGGTTCAATAAGAGGGATATTGATTTAGGGAGGGAGATATTTTGCTCCCAACAGAATCTTGGGTGTTCCTACACTTTTCCTCCACAACCTACTACTGCAAAGCATCCAAAAACTTCCTGAGTGCATCTTTTCCTTGCCCCTCTAACTTACCCAAAACACCATTCTCTAGCCTTCATACTATGTCCAAAGCGAATCTCACCAACCTTTTTCCCGAATGAATCTTGTTGCACAAAGCAACTCCCTTCCACCCATAGTCTTTATCCACGAATATCACTTGAGAGGCATGGTACTATATGAAACATTTATATTATTTAAAAAATGATATTAAGGTTTGGTCCATGGTTGTTGGCACTATAGGAAAGAAGCCCCACAATTCACCAAGGAGCCTCCCCTTAACACCAGGCTAAGTAAACTCCATTGTTGCTGCTATAGAGAATGATTCTATGAGATTTGAACCTTGGTTGTTGACTCTACAGGAACGAATCCCCATAATTTCACCAAATATTTTCCTTAGATATGATCCTCCATAATTGACATTTATGGATGGTGGCAGATTTTGGGAAAAAGGAGTGTTGCTTCTAAAATCTCATTAATGAGATTAGAGAGTTGAACACTATAGAGTTTTGAACACTCCTTAGCTCTTCACTTCCCTGTGTGTAAGAACTTGTGGGGAGATGTGTCCAAAGTGATGAATGAGAGAGTGACATGTTTTACTCCCTCATTTAAGGATTCCAATCCTAGGTCCCTATTTTTATCATTTAGAAAGACAAAGGAGGGGTTCTTCTTGCTTATCTTGATTTTGGATTTGGGAGTTTTTGGGAAAGAAAATCAAGCTTTAAAGAAGAGGATATTGAAGGAATCCTAAAAATATTAACAATAGATTTAGAAGTTCCCTTGAAAAGATGGCTAAATATTGATCAAGATAAATAAATTAATGCTCCTATTTTTCAAGAGAGGGGCCTAGGTTTCTCAAATGAACTTAAACGATATATGAATGATAATTTACTTGGTGAGAACCTTGATCGTAAATTTAATTTATCCTCTACTACATAATTATTCAACAATAATATAAGTTGGAAGGTTAAAGGGAAATGAAAGGAATCGTATTAGAAGAGGCTTAAATTTGGCATACCTTGTTTACATTTATGATAACTTTGCAAGATTTTCTCATGTATTCTTTGTTCATGTTCTACTGAATACTTTTGTGCACTCTTACTTTGTCTTTTCCTTTTGTTTTCCATCTACTTCTTTGTAAAATATTGCTTAATAATTCCTCTAATCTCCTCCTCCAAAGGCTACCTTGTAGAACAAAAATATCTTTCACAATTATTTTCATTTTCTCCTTCAAAGCTTTCCTTGTAGAACCAAAATACCCTTGACAATTCCTCTGAGTTTCTCTTACTTATATAATTATTTACACAAAAAAATGATTGCTAAATTTATTGATTGAAATGATCTAAAAAAATCTTATAGTTTCAGTCATAAATTTAGCAACTGATTAGCACATGCATTGTGAAAGACTTAAAAAAAATAATTAAAAATGTTAATTTTTTTTTAAATAAGTTGCATGAATAATAATGTTAAAAAGAGAAATAAATAAATCTAAATAATTGATTAATAAATAAAAACAAAAAAATAAATTAAATAAGTTATTTTGATTAAATAACTCAAGTTTAATAATTAAAATGATGGCATGAAATCATGCAAAGGTGAACGTTCTATCCAAAATTTAGAACTCAAGATAAAACTATGGGAATGACAATTATTAAAAAAACCCTTTGAAAAAACTAAAAATAGCAAAAAAAATGTTTGTTATAATCTTCTTTTTGGAAGGGTTCATTCGAAGGTCATTTTGGGCAAGGTTTCTAGCAAGGTTTTTGGTGGTATTTAGGAGGGTTAGTTGAACCACCCCCCTTCGAATAATGGGGGTATGATTGAAGGGGTGCCCCTTTGTTCGAACCCCCCTTCGAAGGGGGGTTTGACCTAACCCCTTTTTTCTCACCTTCCTCTATCCTGTTTCAAAATTTAAACCTTTTTTAGACTTTTGAAGCCCGTTTTGAAGGTGTAAATGCAGTCAACTTGATAAAAAAAGTTGGAGGACCATAGTAATACAAATGCTCTTTCCAACAATTATAAATTTAATATATTTTTTTTAGTTTTATTAAATGGAGGTTTTTCACCAAACATCAAGTTTGGTTAAAAATCATTGTGGAAAAATAGTAAATTTGAGATTTAAAAAAAATAAAATGTACAACTAGGTATTGATTTCCTTGTTCAAACAAAAAAAATGAATTTCAATACATACAAAAAGAGTTAGATGCGATTGAAAGTGCACCTATGTCTAAATTGTAATTGGTTTGACTTAAAAACTTAATTAAAAGAAAAATATTCAACAAAATGTTATGAAACAAAATGCAATCACTAGATATCAATGTTACCAACCTAAATTTAAAAGAATCAAAATTTTATCCTTTGTAGAATTTTTTTTATGCGATTCCAAGTACACATCACTTTTAAAAAATTTGTTTACTATTAAAAACTAGTTATCAAAGGAGAAAAAAAAGTATATATATATATTTTTAAATACATTTAAAATCTACAAACAAAATCTCACAAATCAGTAGTCTACATCATCTTCAAATTCCTAATAGTTTACCTACTATAGGTGTTAGAAAGTGAATATTTTGGTCAAAATGTTGATTTTAATGTCAATTTTGGCCAAAAAGTGTAACCCACTATTGTGAGTTCATCCTCAGATTTAGCAACTCAACCAAATACCCATAGACAAAATATTATCAAAGCAACACTAGAGGTTGAAACTAGTAGCTTTACTAATGAAAACATAATACAACTAATCAAAGCATCAACTGGTCACACTCTTGCAACATTCTTATCCAACACTAGATATCAATGACAACACCAACTGCACATACTTGCAACATTGACTATTTTGAGTTGTGAACTTCTAATGATGATATATTTTGATAAACTAATCCAACACCACTGAATTATGGATATGTTGAGGATAATACATTAATCTCTAGGTCTCTAGAAAAAGTAAGGTTATACAATGAAATATGGTAAAGTTTGTTGGGATGCTTCTACATCAAATTCATTGCATTTGGACTACAAATTAATACTATACCTAAACTAGTTAGCTAATTCTCCTTATCTGTGATATTAATTAGAATTGGTTTGTTACTTATAGTCTCTTGCAAACCTGTACTATAATTTTGTAATATTTGCTACAACAGAACACCAAAGGGACAATCACTATACAAGAAAATAATTGTATTCTTAATATTTATTTCTTTCCATATCTCATTGCAGACTATTTTTAAATAGAAAATAGGATGTAGCCTCAAAAACTAATAGTAAATAAAATCATAATAAATTTATTTTCCTTTCATGCCTTTGGCATGCAAGATTAGTTTATGTCCTAGTTAAAAATAATAAATCAAATGCATCTAAAAATAACATTCATGCAAATTGTGGATGATGGATCGTGTATCACTTATCCAACATTTGGTTCTACTGAAATGTTTCTTTTGGTAGAAAGCTAATGGCTATAGTTTAGTTGGGCCTCAGATGGAGCATAATGAATCATCTTTCAGAATTGGAATCAATCAAGCTGTGATTGAATTGAAGGAATAAAATAGAGAGAGAAAAGATAACGAATGGTAATAATAGTGATTAACAACAAAAGAGATTCAACTCTGTTTCCATATAAAAATTATATCTCTTTCTATTGTGAACCAATTTGAACAATTACATAATAGAATGGAAGAATAAAAACAAGTTTGATGTTTGTATTAGAAAAAAAGGTTACTGTTCATAAAATAAAAACCGCACTTACAAAAGATAGAGTTGCTACTCTTACAAATATATTTGTTGTTGCAAAAAAAAGTTGGTGTTTGCTTCTTCCTTCTATCTTTTACACTACCTAAACACTCATATATATAGTTTCAATACAATTCAAAACATAAATAGATTCCTCTATTATTGAGCATTATGAGCATTGGACTATGCATGGGTCACTTTCAAATAATAAATAAAAGAGAGCAGCTAAGGATAATCTATCTATTAAGAAAAGCCTTCCATATTAACTATTGCAGCTACACCATGTTTAATTGTTGGAAGAGAGACATGTGAGAGTAATTACTATGGTCGTTGGGATTACATTTTCCAACACCCCCACTTAATCCCAACTACCACCATTTAGAATCCCCAAACAAGCTTGTAGATATTCAATGCTTTCTTTTCCTAATGGATTGGTAAAAAATGAAAGGTGGAAAATTGTTTTGCTTCCCTTTTAGGGTTTAGGACCTAAAAGGAAAATTTTGATTTTCACTCAAGAAGAAACCCTTGAGATCTCAATGCAAAAGAGAAAGAGATCTTGCAAGAGGGTTGTTCTAGGGGTTGGATGAAGACTAATAAGAGCTTCACCACCAAGTTTAGACTTGGAAAAGATAATGAAATGCAAGATGAAATGTAAAACCCTAATATGATACAAACTTGAATTGAATGACCTAGAAATGCAAATGAAACAACACAAAAAATTACAAACTAGAATGCGTGCACTTGGAAATCTGGAAATGACTAGATGGAGGTCTGGAATGCTAGAAAATTTGACTTTAATTTTGACTAGGACTCATTGACCAAGCTAGGTGAATTAGTCCAAAATCTAGGTTTCTATGCGAGAACAAGAATCTACCAAATGGATGTCTGAATCTGCAAAAATCTGAAAATTGACTAGAATTGGGACTCATTCACTAGAAGTGGTGAATCAGTCTAGTTGGGATTTTCTGAAGCTTCAATGGTTAATCCTGCTCTTCTCTATTTTCTCTATTCTTCCTAATTGGTTTTTGAATCTAAATCTCTATTACGCAATGTGTAGGTCTTCTCCAATGTTCTCCAAGGCTTGATGATAACTTTGAAAACTTTGAGCTCTTGACAGATTTTCTCAAATATTGCTCCTTAGGAAATCTGCAAATTATATTTTCAAATCACACACAAAGGAGAGGGGAAAATGTTGTTAGGTTAGCGAGTAGGGGTTTGCTTTGGTCAAACCCCATTTTGGAAATCAATCCCTGAAATGAAATCAAATAGGATTGGAGAATGATTCAAATGAACAAATGACAATATTGCAACTCACCAAACCCTAACAAGAAAGTGTTGCAAATATTCTTGAGATGGTTGTAATGGATCAGATCTTGATTATTTCTTAAATGATGTTGATCTTGAATGGAACACTTGCTTGAATCATAAACCCTATATCACAATTGTTAGCACAAAAAAAACTATATGGGAGTGAATTTACACCCCTTATACGAATTCCCATTTTACAGATCCTCACCTTGGAAAACCAAATCTGAAGGTGAAATTCCACATCACATGGTTACTTTCCTTCCACTTGGAAAATTTATTTTGTGTCAGTGGGAGAATATTTGTTGAGGATGTGCGCGCGATGCACAAACGTTCATGCGAAACACTTATGTCCCTGATGGATTCCTGTGTCTGAAATTGGAAGAGGCATTACGCATTCAATTAGGGTCAATTTTTAATGTCCCTCTTTGACCAACTGACCTTAAGAAATGGTTGATTCTTCCCACTTCTTCCTTCAAATTCATTTCATCTCTTAACATTTTATTTCCAGCAATCTCTTTCCAAGCTACAACACTTTCTTCATTCTCAGGAAACACTTCAACACTCCATTACAACAACAACACTCTGTCAACTCTGCATAGTAAGTGTGAAGCAAGCCATTGTAGTGTGGGTTGGAGGTCTTGCGAGACCTCCATTAATCAAAGTCTAGGTTGTGGTGACTATTTCAAGCCTTCTTTCTCCTCCATTGGCTAGTGAACTTTTGGTGGAGGTGGTAATGTTTCCTTCCTCTCCTTTGTGATTTGGTTGAGTAGCTCTTTACTATTTTGTATTGTTATTTGCATTCCTTCTTTCTTTACTTCTTTATTGCATATTTCTCTCTCGTTGCTATCTAGCTGTCTATGGAGGTGCAAACACCAAAATGAGGGTCTGATTGAGGCAGACCCCTATATAGCCCCAACAATTTTTCCCTCTTTCTTATGTACAGGTGGAAATGTTCTTAGATTTAGCTAGAAAATTGGCACCTTGGTGAGATTATCTTTGTTATTTTAGCTCTCATATATTTACTTTATCATCTCTGCTTGTACTTGTCATATTTCATAGTTCTATTTTGTTCATTTAGGAGTAATTAGCAAGGTTGTCAGCTCATTTTTTGTTGGTTCATATTTCCTTTTCTGTCCTCTATCCATATGGATTCCAACACACTTGTGAGATGCTAGCATGCCACGCTATCATCCCATAACCGTTCTTACGTCCTTGGATAAAGAGTTGCCTCAGGTGAAATATTGAATTAGAAAACTAGGTCTCCTAGCCCCAACTTGGATTTTGGGTCTAAAGAGTGGTAAAAGGACCTTATAGTCCTCATTATTCCCATCCCTTATTTCATAGCATCCCTTTAGAGTGAGGTAAGTTAGGGCATCCTTCCACTCTTGATGCTCTATGACCTGGGGCCTTGACGTGGTTGGTCCCCCTCTCTTACACAAACATGATGCATACAGAACTTGACATGATGAGTGATGCTTGAATGATGCTTAGAATACTTAATAATATGCCCTTGAATGTACTCTTGAATGCTTTTTTGAATTCTTGTGAACTGAATTTTTTTATAAGAATGAACACTTGAATGCTTAAAGGATGAAAATTAGTGAAAGAACCTTGTGTTTATATTCAATTATGGAAGAATTATTGAAATTACAACACTACAAGCCAACATCAGATCTAGGAGAATAAAATCTTGCCAAAAATTTGAATTAATTTTAATTTTGGGCCACATGGAACTCATTTGCTCAAGGTGGCGAATGAGTCCCACTAGGATTAATTTTTGGGACCAATTTTAAAAATTCTTAGAAATGTGTGAAACTAGGTTCGGGGCGAAAACTATCTAGGTGAGACTCATTCACCCAAGGTGGCGAATATGTCCTAGATCACTAAATTTGGGTCATTCAAACCTAAAACACCTGAATTATGATT
This sequence comes from Sequoiadendron giganteum, assembly GCA_007115665.2. Lineage (NCBI taxonomy): Eukaryota > Viridiplantae > Streptophyta > Pinopsida > Cupressales > Cupressaceae > Sequoiadendron > Sequoiadendron giganteum. Next base: position 115,786,966 of record CM021108.1, read on the forward strand.
GGATAATGATTGGTGTCAAGATTATCCTTGAAAATATGCAATAAATGATGCTTGTGGATGCAAAATAAGGCCAATTAAAGCATAAGAAATCCTAATTATAAATGACAAGCCTAGAAAATTGTGAAAGTGTGTTATAACACTTTACAAAACTTAAAAATAAGGCAAGATTAAGGTTTATTTTGATTAAAAACAAGTTTATTATGTTTAGTTAATTAATAAAACCTTAGAAAAGTGTGAAAGTGAGTACAACACTTCAAAAAAATTTAGCAAGATACCATTTAAATTCATTAGTTCACAAGGGCCCAAGACCTAATGTGAATGTTTCAACCACATTACAACACTAAATCAAGGCAACACTAATCTCAAATTGACAAGGAGGGCCCAAACAAGTGTAAAATGTCCCCGACGACATTATTCGACACTACATTTAGCCTCACTTTAGTGAGAAGATGAACCTGCTTCAAACTTACACTAAAGTAGACAAACATGCATCATGAGGGGTTCAAGGGTACCAATGCCAGAAAGATGGGATGACAATAATCAAGCCCCCAGGATCAAGATCCCATGATGAACCAACATAGGCACAAAAGAACACACATGATAATGATATAAAGAGGAAAAATAAAGAACAAGAATACACTATCAAAGATGAAAGGGAGAAAAGGTAAAAGGTAAAAGAGAGTTGGATCAAGCTTTGACTATTTTTCGATCATGATGTGGATTAGATCTAGGCTATTTTTCTAAAAAATGCATACTCACTCTAAGGAAACGAAACTCCTGGCTATCCACTAGGTGAGAAGTCCTAGAAGGTGAGACACATACACTCATGGTTGGTATGCACTCACACACATGCAAATGGCTATGGGGAGAGTCATGCCTTGAATGGTCTTCCCACTCTTAAAAACCATACCAAATTTATACCCCTTGACAACTTGAATTTAAGGCGCCACGATAAAAACTATTTTTTGAGCTTCATGAGAGAAGAAAAACTTTGTATACTTGGAGTTCATGAACAAACAATATGGTTGCACATGCATGCAAGATGTGTTATGTATGGTGGCCATGTAACTAAAAATGAAAAATGAAAAATAGGGAACGCTCAAAGGAGTCTTGCTTAGTTCATGTGAGGTATTTAAGTTAGGGAACATTACACCTAATGTCTCCAAGAGAGGACCAATCAAAGAATAGAAAATTCACAACTTAGGGGATGCAGTGTGTCACATCAAGCCATTGAGAGGAATGTAATATGCTAAGAGAGATCATGTTATTGAGGGAAATCACACCCAATTTCATCCACAAAGTGAGAAATGCATTGTATGAAGTAAGAAAACTACAACATGAACCATGAAAAATAAAAATATAGAAGAATAATGCCAATGCATGCCCCCACTTTAACAAAATTGCTAAACACCATGAGCAATTACTTTAAAGTAGAAAATGATAAATACTAACAAATAAGACATGAGAGCTAACTTGGAAATCCCTATGCCAGGTCATATGTTTCTAAGTAAAGCCATGCCATGCAAGAGAAAAATTAAAGAGAGGGTTTTCCCCCAAAATGAAAAACCAAACAAATAAAGGATCTATGGATTTGGGGTCAATATGTTCTTGTTGTAATGTTTATATAGAGTTCAAAACTGTCATTATTCCCCAAATACACATATAACTAGAATAATGACACAAAGAGAGTGAAAACAAATAAAAATCCTTTCGGGTCAACATGGAAGAGACATGAGTGTCTTGACACCTTGCATCATCCCCAAAATGAAAACACAAGACAAACAAAAAGATAAAAAGTGAAAAGTAAAAGATTGATGACATAAAGAAGAATGAAGGTAAAAATAGAGGAATGCCACAAGGAGAGAGATACGTAAAATATAATGTCACGTGGGGTCACATTATTCACATGCAATCACATAAAAGAAAAGGAAAGAAATAATGCAAAAGACTAGTAAAGCACATGTGAATCAACCTATTAGTAGGTCGTCTGCATCCCAATCATGTTCCTTGTATACCGAAGGCAGACAACTAGCCAAAGGGACAATAGCAAGTTCCAAACTAGGATTAGTACCAATTTCAACACTCTTTATAGGAGATTTGTGATCTAAGCTCATGGAAGAGGAAAAAAATGTATTCAATTCATTATGCACCTCTTCGTGAATTTTAGCAACCTCGTCATCATTGTCTTAGTTGATCACAAAGGAGGTTGAAGGAAAATGCCCATGGAAGAGTTCAACTCTTATTGTCATTGTTGTATTAGATTGTTTTGTTTTGGGGCAGAGATAGAGTCATCATGTATTGCTTTAGTCAAGTTTGGATTTTGATTTTATTTGTTTAATTCTTCATGTATCCTACGAACAAGGGCACAATGTCTACGCCTACGCTCTCTAGCACCTATGTTTCTTTTATTTTTTTTCTCAAGTTGTATTTGTGTAGGAGTGGGTTGATCAACCATAGGTTTCTTTTCTTCCCTAAGGGGAGGAATGAAAGGAACCAAAGGAGGTTGTTTGACCACTTTCTCTTTAAATTTGTAAACCTATTTTATTCTAGGAGGTGTGATGAGGCTGTTTTCATTGTTTCTTGGTCTTTTGTAGGAGGTAAGGGAAGGTTTTTTCTTGGGTTGATCTTGGTTGTTTTGAATTTCTCTAGGTTCAAGCATGGTTTTGTCAGGGATGGTAGGCTTAGTTGTGGGTGGAGTCATGTTTCAAAGGGATAATTCTACTATTTTCTTTTCCTTGAACTTTTGATATGATAGGAAAAAGAAGTTTTGTCATGGTTTTATAGGTTCCATAGGCTCTAGCCAAAATAAATCTAAGGAGAAGTTTCCTTTCGAGGACAAAGGGTTAAATCCACTGTGATGGATGGTGTAAACTTCATTGTCAAAGGGAAAATTTAAGCATTTATGTACAATCGAAGGGAAAATTTTCAAGGAGCAAACCCATGGCTAGCATACCTTCACATAAAATTGGTTCGACTAGGGCATGATGGAGAATGATAAATCTAATGTTTTTGGTCCTGTTTTCAAAGGAAGAGTGATCGATCCCATTGTGGGCAAGCAATACCATTATGTGTCTTGAGCCATGCTTTCAGTTTATCATATGTGTCTTGATAGAGATCATTCAAAAGTAAGAATTCCTTGGTGATTGCATTCTCTTCACAGGAAAGATCTATTAATATCCCATTGGTGGGCTTATCATAGATACAACTATCTATGTAAAGAGGACCATCAAGTGCATGTTTAAGTATACCCTTAGAGGAGAAAGCAATGTCAAGAGGATTTTTAGTTCGACCCTTATGAGGAATGACATCTATCACTCCTACCATGTCATCTATAGGATCATTATCTATAGAATCATGTTGAATAGAATCCTTGTTATCATCATCTATATCAACATTCATCACATCATTCTTTGTAGTTTCTCTAGCTTTGACAAATGAAATAGTATGTTTTGGCATGTGGGGTTGGTAAATATTTGCAAGTTTTGGTTGGGAGAGGAAATGGATTTATTTCCTTGATCACTAACACCTCAAATTGAAAGGTGACCAAAATCAATGAGGTCTTGCACAAGATGTTTAAGATGCTTGCAATATTCCATATTATAGTGTAGAAAAAATTGTCCCTTTACATTTTCACACTTATTTGGGCACGCCTTGCTTTATTTATCCTCATTTATGTCTTAATTGGTCCTATTTTTCATCTACAAGCTCGATGAATTATATCTTTTTCTAGCTAATCCTAACATTCTCTAATGCTTAAATGATCATTTGATGAATCTATCTAAGTGTCCCTAATTTTTGGGTTGGGACTAAAATTCCACCTAGGGAATATTTGTCCCCCAAATGTCTCGAGACCCTAATTTTGAGGTGTCTTAAGTTGGCCCCTTTTTGGTGTTTGTGCCCCAAGTTTCATGCATTGGGACTAAGATGCCACCTAGGGTGTCTTAGTCACCCTTAAGGTATTTTTGAGATTTAATTTTAAATCTTGGCAGGATTTAACCTCCTTTATTTAATGAATTCATATGTTAGCTTGTTGTGGTGTAATTTTGGGATATTAAGCATAGATAAGTATAAATACAAGGTTGCTTCTCTCATTTTTCATATCTAGCAATCTAACTAGCAATCTAAGTATCCAAGCATTCAAGTATTCAAGGATTCAAGATAACTCTATCAAGAATTTGGAGCCATCATCAAGATTCAAGCATCATATCAAAGATCTTCTTGCATCATGTGTGTTGATATGGTAACATTTGTGATGTAGGGTTTTGTTTCAAGCAAGCAAAAAATTCAAGATATATCAAGCATCCCTTTGATTCAAGATCCATATCCATTGCAGCCACTTCACACAAGTTTACATACTTTACAACAAGGGTTTGGTGAGTTGTAACATTGCATGTTATTCATTCACCATTTCCTTCATTATTCTATTTCATTTCAAGGTTTAATTACCAAGGGGTTTGACCAAGGAAAACCCCCTTTCACTAACAATCAACAAGTTTTTCTCCTCTTGCATGTTTTTGATTGCAGATCTAGGTTGAAGACTTGAAGATCATTTGAAGTTCAAATTTGTAAAGTTGCGTTACAAACTTGTCATCTTCACGAAAACTGACCTACAGGCCGAATTCAAAAGTTTCAAAACCTGAGATTCAGAAAGAAGGAAATGCAGACCCTAATCCTCAAGACCACATTCAAAGATCTCTGAAATTCCAGACGGGACTAAGTCACCACCTAGGGTGTCTTAGTCCTCCCAAACATATTTTTCAAAAATTCTTTTAAATCCGGTTCCGACATCCGAAGATTTTGCATTTGCCCCGGAAAACAATAGTTGGACACTTTGCAATAGTGGTGGCATCTTTTTCCTTCATAGCACTTTTCAAAAACTTCTTTAAATTTCTAGAATACTCGTGACATCTCCATATTTCCTAGGTACATATACTCTAACTTGTTTTTGAATAATTTCATCATTTGTACATCTTCCATTTAGCTTGCATAACTAGGTTTTGTGAGTTGAATGTTAATTTATCTTTTCCAAACATTTGGTTGGTGATAAAACCCTTAAATCTTAAAGTACCCCCTCCTAGGTCCTCCTCATTGAGAATTGACTCACCTTATGAGGTTGATAGTCAATCCAATTAAGGCTCCTAGGACATTTTTGAATGGTTTGGTGGAAAATAGGGTGACTCATCATCATCCACTTTTCTACGAAACGTTTTGGTGAACTCGACGTCTTCTTTTTAGAGCATTCATTTTCTGATTTGGAGTTCATTAAAGTCCTAGATCAAGATTGCATTCATTCTTGCATTTCATCTTGCATTAGTGAAAGTGCATTTAGGGTTTCTTGCATTTGCATTAGTGAAAGTGCATTTAGGGTTTCTTGCATTTGTATTAGTGAAAGTGCATATAGGTTGCATTTTTTCTTTGTTGCATCATCTTCTCTCATTGAAAAAATGAAAATTGAATTGTTCATCATCATAATTGCATTTAGAAACATTGTTATTGCATTAAAAATTGAGAAAAATTGCATTCAACTTTTAATTCAATTGTTTCTCATTAGTTACTTTTTCTTGCATTTGTTTGCACATTTTCCTTTTTCCAAACATTAGCTTACTAATTAGGCAACCTGTAAACACTGTAATTAACTCAAAATTTTCTATTTTTCTGAAGAAAACCTTTGCTAGGACTAAAACGCCCTTTCTAGCGTCTTAGTCCCGCTTAGGGTTTTTTGCTTAGAGCCCTTTGCTTGCTATTTTCTCTTTGTTTCAGTTCTTGGAGCTTCAAAATCTCATTAGGAGGACTAAGACACCCTTCTTGACGTCTTAGTTCCTATTGAATTTGACTTTACAATTTTTAGGACTTGAAATTGTTGTTCTATGCTTTTGTTGGCTGCCTTCAATTTTCTGTTTTAGTTTGTAGAATTGTTGTTATTCCAATTTCTTTCATTTCAAGTGTAATTGAAAACATAGGATATTGTGTTCATTGCACTCTCTTCTATTTATCCCTTGAATGATCTATACTACTGGGTGTTCTACTACTAATATTGTGGTGAGACGAAGTGCAAGACTCATGGCATCTGGTGATAAAACACTCGTTGTGGATCTTGGGTTATCTAGCTCTCTTACTTCTAGCATTGGTGTTAGTTCACTAGGTATGGACTCTACCTTCGATGCCTCTTTTATGCCTACCTTACCCACTAGTTCTATGCCAAGTGTTCAAACAATGGTTGATCATATCCCTTAAGAAAACATAATGAAAATGCAGGAAGACCTAGCCTATTTACAAAATAGCGTGAGTACTGAAGATATTGTAAACACTATTATACCTACCATATATAACCTTTACCGCATGATGGAAAGTGATGAAGGACTGGAATTCATGCATAACATAGCTTAAATATTTGGAAAACATCTTCCTCCCACCACTAATGGTGCTCAAGCTTCAAATAATGTGCAAAACAAAGGAGGAAATCAAACTCCCCCCTCTACAATCGTAGCCTCAATTCCCACCTATACCAATCCTCAAGTGACCAAATGATGCAACCAACTAGCAATGTCCTTCCTAGTTCAAATATTTCCACTAGTGCTCCTTATACCTATGTGGCATCTAATCTTATATCTCCTCCTATAAGCAATCCATTCACTATTCCTTCTAGCACATACACACCACCACCATATTTACCTCCATCTCAAACCACAAGCAATGACCCTGCCATAAACCACCTCTTGCAAAGCCTTTCATCCATCCAACATCAAGTTTCCAACATAAATCAAAATCAAAATGGCCCACCTTCATACTATGTCAAAAGGGTATGTGTAGGATCATGATGGTCCAAAAAGTGGCGATATGTAAGTGATATGATGGCCCATGTGGCTGACGAATTTTTTTTTACCCAAAATTAATGAAACGAAAAGGGTTTTTAAAAGAGATTCTCGACTTTCCACCAATATAAATTATTCTTTACTTTGAATTTAATAAATAATTATTATTCATTTTCTATTTGAATTATGACTAAATTCTTGATTGATAGGCTGATTGAAAAACATTTATAGCTTTCAAACGGTATCGCATTTTTTGAATCCGAAACATGCGTCACATTCTATGCTTTGCATACTATAGGATTTAAAAAAAAAATGAATTTCATGAATTTTTGACCAAATTAAGGTGGTCAAACATATGATTTTTTATATTTTTTAAAAGTTGTAATAAAAAAATCATAATTAATTATTTACTTGGAAAAAAATTACAAAAAAATATGCATCACATCGAGACATGATTCCTCTACTTATATCTAAAATATTATAAAAAAATTGTGGTTAGGGTGGTCAGACATACACCTACTTCTTATTTTTCTATGAAATTTAAGTACTACTGCATTGAAATTTCAAATTTTCACCAAATAGATTTAAAAAAAAAATAAACCTAGTAGTTTAGAAACAACATTCAATTTGCTACAGATTCTATTTTTACATATTTTTGAAATAATATAGATAACTTATTCAAATTTTTATGTCAAGTTTCCTAACTCTGATTTTTTGAATTTTCATCACCACTAAAGGGCCTATTTTTTCCATGATGGTCCTGCACATACCCAAAAGCAACCCATTATTCTTGGAAATATTGAGAATTCCAGTGCCACAAGGTATAGAGATCCCTAGATTTGCGAAATATGAAGGAAGGGAGACCCTACTAATCACGTTAATGCCTTTACTACTTTATGTAATGACTTTATCCTTGAGGACAAGCTTTTGGCTAAAATGTTTCCCCATTCCTTGAAAGACAATGACTTGGAATGGTTCTCTGCATTATTGAATAGCTCAATTCATTCATTTAATGAAATTTTTGAGGCCTTTATTAACCATTTCCAAGTGCTTATGGTTCCTAAGATGAAATTAGCTGATTTGATGAGATGCAAGCAAAATGAGGGTGAAAAAGTCACTTACTTTATCTCTTGTTACCAATCACTCTATTCCCAAATCAACATGAAGATTCTCGATTCACACCTTCAAAATATGTTCATAGAGAATTTACAAAGTAAGATAAGGGAAAAGCTCACCATGATGAAATTCCCTTTCTTCATGCACTGCCCTTTGAGATTATCAGAATTCAGTTAGTAGTACTAAACCAAAAACCACCTCTACCCATCCTGAAGAGTCCTAAGCTTCAAACAAAAACACCTACTGGCCTTTCAAAAGACAAAACAAAAGATTCCTTCAACTAAATACCACCTTCCAACCTACCCAACAAGTTCATACCCAAGTAGCTACTATAAAGAAAAGTAATCCTGATATCTTTGGGGATCTGTAAAGACAATTTACACCATTACTCAAAAAAATTCACAACATTAGGACCTAGCTATTAAACAAGGACATATTTACCTTACCTCTCATCCGACCCCTTGACCCTATCAAGCTGTTTCCTCTGATTTTTAGACATAATGCCTATTGTGCTTATCACCAACAAAAGGGACATGATACCAAACATTGCAAGCATCTTAAACATCTTGTGTAAGACCTTATTGACTCTAATCATATCCTAATTAGAGGTGTGAATGACAAAGGTAATAAGTCTATAGCTCCTCCCAACTAAAACTTGCAAATCTTCACCAATCCCATGCCCAATCACAATATTTCATTTTTTAAGGCTAGTGAAACTAAACCCGATGTGATGAATGTTGACACAGATGATGAGTGCATGAACAATAATGAACAAAATCCTATGGATGATGATGATGAATAGAATCCAATGGATACTAATAAAAAAATTCTTATAAATACAATGATAGGAGTGATTGACATCGAGTCTCATAAATAGAAAAACATAATGCCAACTAAAATTGCTTTCTTTTCAAAAGAAACAATCAAACATGCACCTGATGGTCCTATTTACATAGCCACTAGAATCAATAATAGGACCAATCCTGGGATTTTAGTTGATCCCATCTATGGAGAGAATGTGATCACAAAAGAACTCTTATATGTGCATGAACTCACTCAAGATAGATATGATAAACCAAAATCATGGATTAAAACGCATGATAGTTTTGCTCATGCTACGATGGGCTCAATCACACTCCCTTTACAATTAGTACCAAAGAAACTAAATGTATCATTCTCTATCATATCTAATCCAGAATTTTTTTGTATGAAGTTAAGCTATAAATGGCTTCGCTCCGTGAATGTCGTCCCATCCGTTGTCCATGTAAGTGCTTAAAGTTTCTAGTCAGCAATGAAATATTCACTGTGAACCATAGTGGCTTTAGACATTTTTCTTCCCATGGAAATTTCTCCTTAGATTATTTTTGGCCTGAGCCCATGGAACCTATAAGACCTCGTGAGGACTTTCTTTTCAAATTCTACCAAAAGTTCAAAGAAAAATGCATAGCCAAGATTTCCCTTGAAAACTTGCCTCCACCCATGCTTGAACCTCCACCACCTAAAGTAAGAAATATTGAGGCTAAAGCCCTTCCAACAAACCAAGACCCATCCATCAAGAATCCTTTCCCTATCTCCTACAAGAGACCTAGAGAAAACCAAACAAGTCCTAATCCACCTTCTAAGAAAATTTAAAAAGCCAAAGAGAAAGTGATTGAACAACCTTCTATGGTTTCTTCTATTCTTCCTTCACAAGAAGAAAAGGAACCTATGATTGAGAAACCTGCTCCTACACAAACACATCTTGAAAATCAAAATAAAATAAATAGAAATGCTAGAGAGCGTAGGCATATACATCATGCTATTGCTCACAAGATGAATGAAGAGAAAAACATTGAAAATAAAAATCTAAAGTTGACTAAAGCAATAAACAATGAGCCTCCTCCATTACCACAACAAGGACTAACACCTTCTATGGATATTATCATTCATCCTCCTATTGTGTTTAACCCAGATGACGATGAGGAAACAATTAAAATTGATGAACATGTGCATAATGAGTTGAATTTGTTATTTTCCTCTTCAATGAGCTTAAATGATAACAACCATGGTGATCCTCCTAAATCAAGCGATTCACCATGTGTTGAACTTGGTGATTATCCTAGTACAACACTTGATGTGATCCCTCTTTCTAGTGATCTAGATCCCACATATACTGAATAAGATTGGGATGCAAATGACTTGTTGGATGGTTGATTTGCATGTGCTTTGCTAGTCTATTTGATTTTCTTTCTCTTTGATTTATTTTGTGTGATTGCATGTGCATATTGTGATCCCCTGTGATGTTTTGTTTGATGTTCCCCTCTCTATGTGCATTCCTCTATTTGTACCTTCATTCTACTATATGTCGTAAACTTTTCACCTTTTTCATTTGCTTTTCATTTCATTTTTGTCTTGTGTTTTCCTTTTTGTGATGACGCAAGGTGTTGAGACACCCTATGACTCTTCCATGTTGAACTAAAAGCCTTTTCCTTTATTATCTTTTCTTTTCTTTTCATTTTTGTCTTGTTTTTTCCTTTTGGGGATGACACAAGGCGTTGAGACACCTTATGTCTCTTCCATGTTGACACAAAATCTTTTTCATTTATTATCTTTTCTTTTAATTTCATTTTGTCTTGTGTTTTCCTTTTGGGGGATGACACAAGGTGTTGAGACACGGGTGATCCCACAATACTGGTTTACAATTTTTGGCCAAATTGGACATTGAACTAATTTTTTTAACTAAATCTTCACTTTCAGGCACCTATAGCGACTAAAACATGAGGAATTTGAAGATGATAAAAACTAGTGATTTGTGACATTTTGTCTGTAGATTCTAAATATATTTTTTTCAAATTTTTTGGAATCAGATTGCACTTCTTTTTCCATCTCCTTCAAAAACTAGTTTTTTTAGCAGACACCATTTTTAAGGAGTGACGCTCACCGTATAACACAACTTTCTTTCCATGAAGGATAAAATTCTATATTTTTTGAATTTAGATTTGTAACTATGATATCTAGTTCTTCCAATTGGTTTCATAGTGTTTTATTGAATATTTTATCCTTAATCAAGTTTCGAAGTCAACCCAATTAAAATTTAGACACAGGTGGACCGTATAACACATAATTTTTTTTGTTTGTATCGAAATTAAATTTTTTTGGTTGGTTCAAGGAATTCAATATCTGGTGCACTCATATTTTTCAATTTTTCTTTTTGATAATCTTCTATTATTCCACATGTGCATAACAAAGAGCTTGATTTTCAGTGAAAAACATATGTTTAATAAAACTAAAAAACAAATACATAATAAAACTAAAACATATTAAAATTATATTTGCTGGATAGATCGTTCCAATGACTACCATCATCTAGTTGGGTCTGTGAAGTCTCCTCCATTTTCATCCTCAACCTAAGATTCAAAGGGAAATATTTTGGAGTATTTTGGTGTCAAAGGGTGAGAAGGTGGGAAAAGGGTGGTTTTCTCCCCCCTTTCCACAACCATTTTATTTTCTCATTTTGCAAAGAAATGTGGGACTGAATTTTTTTCCTTTATTATCTTTTCATTTCATTTCATTTTTGTCTTGTGTTTTCCTTTTGGGGATGATGCAAGGTGTTGAGACACCTTATGTCTCTTCCATGTTGATCCAAAAGCTTTTTCCTTTATTATATTTTCTTTTTATTTAATTTTTGTCTTATTTTTTCCTTTTGGGGATGACGCAAGGCATCGAGACACCCTATGTCTCCTCCATGTTGACCCAAAATGTTTTTCATTTTGTTTTCGCTCTCTTTGTGTCATTCTTCTAGTTCTATGTGTATTTGGGGAATGATGACAGTTCTGAGCTCTCTAATATTATTCCAACATAGACTAATAGTGATCCCGAATCCATAGGTCCCTTATGTGTTTTGGGGGGGCAACCCTCTTTTCGTTTTCATTTTGGCTACTTTAAAGTAATTTCTCATAGCATGGTGTTAGCGATTCCTTTAAAGTGGGGGCATACATTGGAATTAATTTGGCATGATTTCATTTCATTTTTGTGTTCCTTGATGAGATTCTCTTACTTCATACAATGCATTTTTCTCTTTGTGGTGACATTGGGAGTAATGTCCTTCAAGAGTGTGATCTATCTTAGCATATTACATTCCTCTTAGTGGTGATGTGATGCAATGCATTCCCTAAGATGTGAATCTTTTATCCTTTGATTGGTCCTCTCTTGGAGATATTAGGAATGATGTCCCCTAAGATTAAGACCTTGCATGAACTAAGAAAAATCCCTTTGAACATCATTCTTTCTTGTTGCATTTTATTTTTGTACCTTATTAAATTCATGGAGGTATGGATTTGATATGGTCCTCGAGGACTCACCTAGTGAACAAATAGCTTCAAGTTAGCCCTTGTGAGCATGAATTTTTCCTTTGTCCTTATCATAGTCATGGTAGTATGACATTGATATGGACTTCCTGAGGCTCACCTAGTAGACAACTAGCTTCACTAGCCCTTGTGAGAATGCATTTTGTTTGCATAGTGGACAACGTGTTCCACTTGTAAATTTTTTGGACAAACAACCTAGACTTGGTCCACCACATTGGATGGATAGTCAAAGCTTGATCCATTGCATTTTCCCTTTTCATTTTTTCTTTTTCCTATCTTTAATGGTGTATGTTTTCGATTTGATTATGGCTTCATATATCATCTGAAGCGTGTTCCTTGTGCCTATGTTGGTTTTCCATAGGATCTTGATCCTAGGGGCTTGGCCACCCTCTTGATCATTCATCCTATCTTACTAGCATTTGTACATTTGAACCCCACTTGATTGCGTGGTTGGCTACTTTAATGTGAGTTTGAAGCAAGTTCATCCTCTCACTAAAGTGGGGGCTAAATGTAGCATAGAAAAATGTATCCCTTTATATTTTCACACTTATTTGGGCCCACCTTGCTTTATTTATACTCATTTACGTCTTAATTGTTCCTATTTTGCATCTACAAGCTTGATGAATTATATCTTTTTTTGGCTAATCTTGACATTCTCTAATGCATAAATGATCATTTGATGACTCTTTCTGAGTGTCCTTGATTTTTGGGTCGGGACTAAAATGCCACCTAGGGTTTCTTTGTCCACCAAAGGTCTTGGGACCTTGATTTTGAGGCATCTTCATTGGGCCCCTTTTTGGTGTTTGTGCCTCGAGTTTCATTCATTGGGACTAAGACACCACCTAGGGCAGTTTAGTCCCCCTTAAGGTATTTTCGGGATTTAATTTTAAATCAAGGTGGGATTTAACCTCCTTTATTTAATAAATTCATATGTCAGCTTATTGTGGTTTAATTTTAGGATATTAAGCATAGATAACTATAAATACAAGGTTCCTTCTCTCATTTATATCTAGCAATCTAACAATAAATCTAATCATCCAAGCATTCAAGAGCATTCTATCAAGCATTTGGATCCATCATCAAGATTCAAGCATCATATCAAAGATTCATGTGTGTTGTTGACGTAACATTGTGATGTAGGGTTTTGTTTCAAGCAAGCAAGCAATTCAAGATCCATATCTATTGCAGCCAATTCACACAAGTTTGTAGACTTTATAACAACGGTTTGGTGAGTTGTAACATTTTATGTTGTTCATTTACCATTTCCTTCATTATTCTATTTCATTTCAGGGTATGTGCAGTATCATGATGGGCCAAAAAGTGGCGATATCTAAGTGATATGATGGCCCATGTGGTTGACGACTTTTTTTTACCCAAAATTGATGAAACGAAAAGGGTTTTTAAAGGAGACCCTCAGATTTCCACCAATATAAATTATGTTTTACTTTGAATATAATAAATAATTATTATTCATTTTCTATTTGAATTACGACTAAAGTCCTGATTCATAGGCTGATTGAAAAAAATCTATAGCTTTCAAATGGTATTACATTTTTTGAATCCAAAACATGCATCACATTCTATGCTTAACATACTATAGGATTAAAAAAAGAAGAATTGAATTTCATGAATTTTTTACCAAGTTAAGGTGGTCAGACATACGAGTTTTTATATTTTTTAAAAGTTGTAATGAAAAATTCATAATTAATTATTTAATTGGAAAAAAATTACAAAAAAATATACATCACATCAAGACATGAGTCCCCTACTTATATATAAAATCTTATAAAAAAATATTATCATTTTATTGTGGTTAGGGTGGTCAGACAGACACCTACTTCTTAATTTTTCCCTGAAATCTAAGTACTACTACATTGAAATTTCAAATTTTCACTAAATAGATTTAAAAAAATGAAAAATAAACCTAGTAGTTTAGAAACTAAATTTAATTTTCTACAAATTCTATTCTTACATATTTTTGAAATAATATAGATAGCTTATTAGAATTTTCACATCAAGTTGCCTAACTCTGATTTTCTGAATTTTATTGCCAGTTAAGGACCTATTTTTTCCATGATGATCCTGCACATACCCTTCAAGTTTAATTACCAACAAGGGGTTTGACAAAGGGAAACTGCCATTGACTAACAATCAACAAGTTTTTCTCCTCTTGTATTTTTGTGATTACAAATCTAGGTTGAAGACTTGAAGATCATTTGAAGTGCAAAGTTACAAAGTTTCGAAGTTGCATTACAAAGTTTTCATCTGCATGGAAACTCACCTACAGGCCAAATTTAGAAGTTTCAAAACCTAAGATCCAGAAAGAAGGAAGTGCAGACCCTAATCCTTAGGATCACATTTAGAGATCTCAGAAATTCCATATGGGACTAAGTCACCACCTAGGGAATCTTAGTCCTCTTGAGCATATTTTTTAGAAATTATTTCAGATCCAATTCCGATATTCGAAGATTTTGCATCTACCCCAAAAAATAGCAGCGAGACACTTTGCAACAATGGTGGCATCTTTGTCCTCCATAACACTTTTCGACAACTTCTTTGCATTTCCAGAATCCTTGTGACATATATAAATTTCCTAGGTACACATACTCTAACTTTTTGTTGCATAATTTCATCATTTACATCTTCTATTTAGCTTGCATAACTAGGTTTTGTGAGTTGAATGTTAATTTATCTTTTCCAAGCATGTTCTTAGTGGTGATCCCCTTAAAGCTTAAAGTACCCCCTCCTAGGTCCTCCTCATTGAGAATTGAATCACCTTGCGAGGATGATAATCAATACAATTAGGGATCCTAGGACATTTTTGAATGGTTTGGTGGAAAATAGGATGGCTCATCATCATCCATTTTTCTACGAAACACGTATTGTGTCTATTTTTTCAGTGATAGTGACAATAAATATTTGATCTAAAGCTCGAGGGTAAAGGCTTATTAGGATCAAGTGTTTTGATGGGAGGCAAGGTGATCATTTGATATTCTAAAAGTTGGGACATTGTGTTATGAAGAGTATCAAGTAAGGGGGTGAATTGTCTTTTTGGGTGCCCATAGCTAAAGGGTATCGTGGCTTTAATAGAAGATATTTGGTTATTGGAATTTTGAGTTTTTTGTTGAGGGGGATTGAATTGAAGGAACCCTTTGTTCTCTTTTCTAAATTTGTGGGGATTTTTTTGGTTTGCGGTGTCAGATTTCTCAGTTTAGCTAGAAGTGGACTTTGTATCTCAACTACTAATCGAATTCTGATAATCATGGAGGGTAGTACACAAGTGCATAAAGGATGGGAATTTAATCATGGTACTTGCTTTTCTTGAATATTACTTTGCAAATTTTCTATGAACATCTTTTGAAGATGAGGGTCGGGGACCTTGACATTGATTTGGGAATAAAGTGATTGATAGCGTGAGATAAAGTCAATTATATTTTCGTCTTATTTTTGCTTAGATCTCATCAAATCGTCCAAGGTCATTTTAGGGGTCATATGTACTTGAAAATGGTTTACAAATTCCTCAACAATTTCATTGAATGAACGAATTGAGTTTTTCAGTAAAGAAGAAAACCATTCCAAGGTAGATCCTTTCAAGGATCTAGCAAAAAGCTTAGCCAAAATTTTATCATCAAGGAAAAAGTCACTACATAAGGTAGTATAAGCATTAACATGGTTAGAATGATCTCCCTTTTCTCTATATTTCTCAAATCTAGGCACCTCTACACCTTGTGGCATTGATGTTCACAATATCTCCAAGGACAATGGACTACTTTTGAAATTTAATATGTAGGTGGGCCATTCTTCTTTTGAAGGGATGAAACAGTTTGGAAGAGTTGAGTTATGAGAGGGTCATTATTTTTATTATGAGATGAAAGGGAAAATGGTGAAGGGGTGTATGTGTTTGAGGGAAAAGTGAATGGAATGCTTATAGGTTGTAAGGTGGTAGGAGATATAACATGTGATGCCATATAGGAACTAGGGATGCTAGCAAGAATACCCAAGGAACGAATCACATTACTAGTTCCAATTGTATTGTTGTGACTTGAGGATTGGTATAGGTAGGTATTAAGGCAAGTTTTGTGGGAGGAGGAATTTGAGTTCCTCCTTGGCTTGTGACATTGATTATAGGTAAAGGACAACTAGTGGTTGAGGTGAGATGTTTTCCAAAGATTTGAACTATGTTTTTCATAGTCAAGTCCATCTTCACTTTCAAGAATGTGGTGAATGCTATCTATAGTAGGGATGGTAGTAGTTGAGATCTTGTAATTTTGCACTTGGTGTTGTAAGTTTTCTATCTCTTCATGAATGTGAATTATGTTTTCTTGTGATACACTATCATTCCTTGTTTTAACTTGAACACTACTTGAAGGCGAAGAGTTGTTAAGGGTATTGTCCATACCTAGTGTACTAGTGTCAATACTAGGAGTGAAAGAGCTAGACAACCCAAGATCCACAATGATTGTGCTATTGTAGGATGACATGAGTCTCGAACTTCATCTCACTATAGTATTAGAAATAGGACACCAAATACTCATATAAGGGCTACTAAATGCAAGGTGAATGCAAATGCAATGTAAGCTAGGAACAATGAAATGCTTATAATAAAAATTCTGGAAATTGAAATTGAAAGGCAATAACAATCAACAAAACTCAGAAACTAAACTTTGAATTCCAGAGAATGCAGTGTAGTATATGAAAAGTGACCGATTTGCCAAAGGTGGTGAATGAGTCCTAGTAGGGATTCTTTTCAATTTTTTTAGATTTTTTCAATTGAATTTTATGCTTCTTATGTTTTATGATTTGTAATGAGATGAAAATGCAGATTTTTAATGATTTTTAATGAAATTAGATGTAAAAATGCAAGCACTAATGCACAATTTGATACTCTATAATGAAAATTAACTAATGCAAACCTTAATGCAATGTTAATGCAAGCAATATCTAGGATGATAATGTACTCGAAATCAGAATTATGATGTTCTAAATGAAAGTTCACCAAAACTAAAGGTGGAAAATTGTTTTTCTTCCCTCTTAGGGTTTAGGACCTAAAAGGGAAATTTTCACTAACTTTCACTCAAGAACAAACCCTTGAGATCTCAATGCAAAAGAGAATGAGATCTTGCAAGAGGGTCGTTCTAGGGGCTAAATGAAGACTAATAAGAGGTTCACCATAAAGTTTAGACTTGGAAAAAATAATGAAATTTAAGATGAAATGCAAAACCCTAATATGATGCAAACTTGAATTGAATAACCTAGAAATGCAAATCAAACAACATAGAAAAATGCAAAATAGAATGTGTGCACTTGGAAATTTGGAAATGACTGGATGGAGGTCTAGAACACTAGAAAATATTTTAATGCTGACTAGGACTCATTTTCCAAGCAGGGCGAATCAATCCAAAATTTGGGTTTTTGTGCGGGAATAGGAATTTGCCAAATGGGTGTCTGAATCTACAAAAATCTAATTGACTGGAGCTGTGACTCATTTGCTAGAAGTGGAAAATCAATCCAGTTGGGATTTTCTGAAGCTTCAAAGGCTTATCCTACTCTTCTCTATCTTCTTTATTCTTCCTGATTGGTTTTCGGATCCGAATCTCTATTATCCAACTTGTAGGTCTTCTCCAGTGTTCTTCAAGGCTTGATGGAAACTTTGAAAAAATTTCTCCAATATCGTACCTTAGGAAATCTACAGCTTAGACTTGTAAATCACAAAAAAAGGAGAGGGAAAAATTTGGTTGGGTTAGTGAAAAAGGGTTTTTCTTGGTCAAACCCTATTTTCAAAATCAGTCTTGAAATGAAATTAAATAGGAATGGAGAATGATGAATGAACAAATTACAATGTCCCAACTCATCAAACCCTAACAATAAAGTGTTGCAAATATGCTTGAATGAAACACTTTCTTGAATCATAAACCCTGCATCACAATTGTTAGCACAATAACAAACATGATGCTTGAATGTTGCTTAGAATGCTTGATAATTTTCCCTTGAATACTCTTGAATGCTCTTGTGAATTCTTGTGAACTCAATTTCTATAAGAATGAACACTAGAATGCTTAGGATGAAAAAGTGTGAAAGAACCTTGTATTTGTTAGTGTAGGTTTTTTATTTTCCTTATGTTAGGGAATATTTATTTTTCCTACACACATTATTAAGCTTGCTTAGGTTATATTAGAATGGTTAAGATTTGGACACGTGGCATTATCCTTCAATCACATGTGTCATTCACACCCACATTTGGGTAGTTGAATGTCACACCCTCTGTTGGACTTATTTGCCACCTCCCCATAACCATTTTTCTATCTTTACCTGAGTTGGAATAACCATGTATTTGGAATTTACCAAGTAGGTAAAACCTCCCACCTATTATGGGTTAAGGGGAGTTATTATTCCTCTTGGTTTTATATGCCTATATTTTTCTATATAAACAAGCCCTCAACTCTCCCTATGCTAATGAGAACACTAGCTCAAATTGTGAATCTAGTTCAGTGCTAGGAGAGTGTTGAGTTTTGTTCATCTCTAGGTTCTTATCTTTCTTTCTTTCAGTCACTTTGATCTTGGGTGGTTTCACAACCAAATATAACAGTATTTATATTCAATTATGTAAGAATTCTCTCAAAATTACAACACTACAAACCAACATCAGATCTAGGAGAATAAAATCTCACCAGAAATTTGAATTAATTTTGTATTTGGGCTACACTAGACTCATTCGACCAAGGTGGTGAATGAGTCCCACTAGGCTTAATTTTTGGGATGAATTGTAAAAGTTCTTAGAAATGTGTGAAACCGGGTTTGAGGCCAAAAAATCTAGGTGCGACTCATTTTCCCAAGGTGGTGAATGAGTCCCAAATCACTAAATATAGGCCATTCAAACCTAAAACACCTGAAGTATGATTGGCTAATGATTTTTGTTAGGATTATCCTTGAAAAGATGCAATAAATGAGGCTTGTGGATGCAAAATAGGGTCAATTAAAGCATAAGAAAGCCTAATTATAAATGACAAGAATAGAAAATTATGAAAGTGTGTTACGACACTTTACAAAACTTTAAAATAAGGCAAGATTAAGGTTTATTTTGATTAAAAAGAGGTTTATTATGTTTAGTTAATTAATAAAACTATAGAAAAGTGTGAAAGTGAGTTACAACACTTCACAACACTTTAGCAAGGTACCATTTAAATTCATTAGTTCACAAGGGCCAAATTCCTAATGTGAATGTGTCAACCACATTAAAACACTAAATCAAGGCAACATTAAGTTCAAATTCACAAGGAGGGCCCAAACAAGTGTGAAAATGTCCTTGATGACATTTTTTGACACTACAAAAATAACTACATATTGATCTTTAGACTTGCAATATTCCAAATAAATTTCTCCACTATGAATTAACTCTTTGATGAAATGGTATCTAGTATCTATATGCTTACTCATCTTGTGAAATATAGGATTATTTGATAGTGCAATTACTGAATTGTTGTCATAGAAGATCTTTGTTGCTTCCTCTTGTTTATGCCTGAAAAATGTCAATACCCTTCTCATCCAATTTTTTTGACATGCTACTCCTATTGCTACTACATACTATGCTTTTGCTGATGAAAGAGTAACAATGGGTTGTTTCTTAGATGCCCATGATATTGTACCTATTCAAAAATGAAATACATAACTAGATGTACTCTTCCTATCATCAATGCTACCTGCACAATCACTATCTATATATCCTATGAGCCAGAGCTCATCCAACCTTGAATACAAAATTCCATAATTTCTAGTCCCACTTACATATCTCAAAATCATTTTTCTTTCTTGCCAATGAGAGTCTTTTGGAGACTCCATGAATCTTGAAATAAGACCCACCCCATTCATTATATCTTTCCTTGCAGTAGTCAAGTACATTAAACTACTAACAAGTCTTTTTATATAATGTTGGATCAACATTTAAACCATTGTCATCTTTATTTAACTTAAAACCTATCACAACTAGTGTTGGTGATGACTTACAATTTTCCGTATTGAACCTTTTCAAAAAATCATTAGCATATTTGACTTGTGAAATGAATATGCCATTTTTATTTTGATTTACCTCAATGCTAAGAGAATACTTCATGAGACCCAAATCAGTCATTTCAAATTCTTTTTTCATAGCTCCTATGAACAAGTCAATTGATAAATCACCTGTATATATCAAGTCATCAACATATAAATAAATAATTAGAATTTGACCTTGTTCATTCATCTTTGTGTATACTTTAGGCTCACTAATGCACCTATTGAAGCCATTCTGTAAGAGGTAACAATGAATTCTGCTATACCATTCTCTCGAAGCTTGCTTAAGTCCATAAAGTTATTTTTTGAGTCTGTAGATGTTTTCTTCATGGCCTAAAACCTCATATCCCATTGGGTGCTCCACATATACTTCTTCTTCTAAGCCATTCAAAAATGTAGATTTCACATCTATTTGATATACTAGCCACTTGTTCTAAGCTTCTATTGCCAATTTTTTTCTCATTGTATCCAAATGAGCTACTGGAGAAAATGTTTCATTGTAGTCAATTCCAAGTTGTTATGAATAACTCTTTGCTACAAGTCTTGCTTTATGCTTTTGTATATTTCCTTCTATATTAATCTTGGTCTTGTAAATCCACTTGACTCCTTTCACATCTTTTCCTTTTGGAAGATTCACTAAGTCCCATGTATGATTCTTTTCTATACCATGAATTTCTTCATCCATAGCATATGTCCATTTTTCATTTTTAATTGCATGTTCGAAGTGAATAGGATCATCTACTTGTGAAAATAATGCAAAAAGAGAAAGTAGACTAGCATTGTTCTCACCTTCATTTTGATCATAGATATCCCTTAAACTTTGTGTTCTTTGTCTCCTTAAGCTTGCCAATGTTTGATTTGACATTTCACTTGAAGTAGATCATGAAGAATTTGGACTTGAAGATCCTATACCAAGATTGCCTATTGTAGATGGTGTTTGATGTTGATTTAAGGGAGCACTAGTCTGAATGTGCAAAGTTGTCCAACTTGATGAAGGTGTCCCTTGTGGACCAATTTATTGAGATTGAGTGGGTGTGGAAGGAGTAACAATTGGGATTAATACTTCTCTATCCTCTTGGAATATTCATTTTCTTCTCCAAACTTCCATCCCATGATTCTTCTATGAACTACACATCTCTAATGATGATCACTTTTCTAGTTATAAGATTATATAACTTGTAAGCTTTACTATCCTCACTATATCCCACAAATATGCATTTTTCTCCCTTGCTATCCAATTTCTTTCTCAATTCATCTAGGACATGTGCATATGCCACACATCCAAATACTCTCATATGAGGAACATTAGACTTTCTTCCACTCCATGCTTCCTCTAGAGTTATAAATTCTTGACACTTTTTGTTGGGCATCTATTAATTATATAGATTGCACACATGTTACAACCTCTTCCCAATACTCATTTGAAAAATTCTTGGCCTTCAACATACTCCTAGCCATGTCCATAGTTGTTCTATTCTTTCTTTTTGCCACACCATTCTATTGTGGAGTGTACCTGGTAGTAAATTTCTTATGTATTCCATGATCGTTGCAAAAATTGACAAATGCATTTGAGATGTATTCACCACCTCTACCAGTTCTTAAAAAAATGATATAATGTCCACTTTGGTTCACAACTAAAGATTTGAATTGACAAAAAATATCAAAAACATTAGACTTATGCTTTAAGAAATATACCCATGTCTTTCTTGTGTAGACATCAATGAATGTCAAAACCCAAATGCATCCACCAATTGAAGGTGTTTACATAGGTCCACACAAATTAGAGTGAACTATTTCCAATGATGCCTTTGCTTTGACTTTGACTTTGATTTTTCAATTGGGAATGACTCTCTATGTTCTTTTCCCAAAATACACCCTTCACATACTCTATCTAGTTTTTCTATCAATGACGAAAAATTTACCATATTTTTCCTATGTAACAACTTTAGACCTCCAAAATTTAAGTGTCCAAATCTTAAATGCCAAAGCCAATTCTCATCTTTTATTTCTAATTGAAAAGCTACTTGTAATGTTACTTCATCCAAAGCTTGAGTGATATTTTTGTTGGGTTGATTGGTGGATTGCTTGAGCAAATTGAACCCTTAAATCTAGTGTTATATTTAAGGGAAACATTCTATTGTTGGTCATTTGAACTTTTTCTATTAGCTAATTTCTTGGAAATTTATCCAATATTACAAATTCTTTATTTTTGAAAGTCACTCTATACCCCTTTTGAACAAGTTGCCCAATGCTCATCAAATTATGCTTCAAACCAAGAACAAAATAACATCTAAAATAATCTTTTTCTCCCCTCATTTAATTAGAATATTCACATTGCCTTTTACACATTACTAACACTTTATTATCGTTGCCCAAAGTAACATCTGATTTTATAGACATCCAAACTGGAAAACATTTCTAAATTTCCTGTCATGTGATTATTGCAACCTAAATCTAGAAACCAGACATCTTTTGGACTCTCTTGAGCAACATTGCGTGCTAGAAACATACTACTCTAATTCTGATTTTCTTTAGAAAAATTTGCACTTTGTTTGTTGACATCAAACTATCTTTTTCTACATTCGCTTGCATAATGACCATACTTTTTACACTAATGGCATTGAACTTAAGATTTGTCATACCTTTGACTTTGATATTGATTTTGACTCAAATTTCGAGTGACGATTCTTCCACTTGAATTTTTTGGCTAGTTCTTGTAGCTTTGTACGAATTTCTTCCTTTACCTTTGAAGTTAGATTATCCTCCACCTCTTCCAAAACTAGCAAATACTTGTGACTTAAAAGCATGCTCTAAAGAAGAATTAGAAGAACGACTAAGCCTGTTCTCATGAGAAATTAGAGATGCATGAAGCTCATCTATAGAAAACTATTAAAGATTTTTGGTTTCTTTTATAGCCACAACAATAGATTCAAACTTTGTGGGTAGGCTCCTAAGAATCTTTTCAACTATTCTCCTATCTTCAGGAATCTCATTATGAGATCTAATTTGATTAACTAGTCCAATAACTTGAGTAAAAGATAAATCTATGGATTCAAAGTCTTTCATAGACAGTTTCAAAATCTCTTCTTAAAATTTGCAACTTTGTAGTTTTCACTTTAGCCATACCTTGATATGCAGTTTGAAGGATGTCCCATGCTTGCTTTGACATTATTGCTGCTACAACTCTTGGGAAGATACTCTCATGAATTACTTGAAATATTTATAAGAGAGCCTTAAAATCCTTTTTCCTATTATCTTTGAGCAATTTTTTTCTCTATTTGAAATAATGTGCTGTATGTTGTTGCATCTATAGATTCAGAGAACCCATTCTCCACAAGCTCCCATGCATCTTGAGAGCTAAACAAAACCTTCATTGTGATTTACCAGTATTCATAATTCTTGCGATTAAACTAAGGAATCTGTGCATTAGTAAGACTTGTGCCAGAAAATGATGGTATAACTTGGCTCTGATACCAGGTGAAGGAGTAAAACAAAGAAAGAAAAGACAAAAAATGATAATAACAGTGATTAATAACGAAAGAGCTTCAACTCTACTTCCATATAGAACTTCTATCTCTTTCTATTGTGAACCAATCTGAACAATTACACAAAAAAATAAAAGAACAAAAAAAACTTGGTACTCTTATTAGAAAAACAAAGTTATTGCTCATAAAATAAATATTGCACTTACAAAAAATAGAGCTGCTGCTCTTACAAATAAAAACTGAAACAAAAACAGATCTGCTGCTGTAGAAAACAAAGCTGATGATGTTTGCTTCTTCCATCTTTTACGTTGCCTAAACACTCATATATATAGTTTCAATGCAGTTTAAAACATAAATGGGGTCCTCTATTATTGAGCATTATTGGGCATGGGACTGCATATGAGTCAGTGACAAATAATAAATAAAGGAGGGCAAATAAGGATAAGCTACCTATTGTTGGAAGAGAGACATGTGAGAGCAACTACTATGGTCGTTGGGGATTACATTTTCCCACAGGAACGACGAAAAGTATTCCGGGGTGATCATTCGACATTCAGACTAATTGACATCAGTCTCATTGTGAAATTGGAATCTAGGGTGCTCATTCTTCAGCCAGAGGATCGCGGGAAAATCCTTTTTCAGACAGATGAGCAGAAGCTGAAATACCTTGTAAACGGATTTGCAGATCAAAGTCAAAATGAGAGTTTGATCTAGTCACCACCATCTCCAGCCATTCACCACGATGGCCAACCTTTTAACCACAATGGGAGTGCTCCGTTAATCTTGTCACCACTCACCAACCACACCACGGGCAGGCATTGCGTCAGTTGTAACCATAGTTGGCATCCACCTGAGCGGGTCATGTAGAACGTAAACCCCTACACAGAAGGGATGTGTAACACTAGAGAAGGATACGGAGAGAATTCAATTGTTCTTAACTTCGTGAAAATTTCAAATCATTTCCAATTTTTTACGGTAAGTCTTTTGTTTATAACTTTTGTTTCGGCATCATATCATCAAATATGATGTCACATCAGCATGTTTTTTGTCAAGATGTAGTTGATCAAGACTTATGCATTCACATCATAAGTAGTTGAGCGCTGATGTAGCATCACATGATTGGTTGCTTTTTAGATCAAAGGAATACATTTTGTTTAATTATGGGTAGTCATGTCACAACTATTGGTCCAATATTGATAAAAATATTGAGCATTATATAAACAACTACTATCACAACTATTGAAACTTGCTCAACTACTGGGTCCTCTCCCCTAAATAGGGACAACTAGAAGATATCGAGGGAAAATGATCAATAGGCCAGATAACTCTCTCGCTATATATCTATCTAGAGACCGAAGAGAGACATGATATAAGTATAATAAAGAAAGAAGGAATTGAAAAATAATTATTTCTAAATTATACAATATATTAAAACATTGTAAGATTTATCTAAATTTTTCTAAATTAAATAAAAAGTGTTAGAAGTTTATTTTATATGTATCAAAATAAATTAAATTTTAATCTTTACTAATTATACATGCAATTTATCTTTGTTATCTAAGATAATTCATTTGATCCTTTTTAATTTGATATGTTATTAAGATATCTTTTGCAATCATTTGCAATTTATGTAATTCCATATAAGTTGATTTATGGTTGTCTTTAAGTGTATTGATTTTTTTTTAATTATATTTATTATAAAACAAAGTAATTTTAAAATGAACAAAAAATAGTTATATATTTTTATTTTAATTATATTGTATACAAGATATTTTTATCAATCTTAATCAACAAATTCAATATAATTATTTTGAAATATTTTTTGACTTCTTTTAAATAAATATTTAAAATATCTATATTAATAGATAAAAATTCACACTTCAAAAAAACTAAAAAATTATATAATCATATGATTGTAAAAAATGTAAAGAAACAATACATTTTGTAAAACAATATTATATATACATTTTATTAAATCAAAATTTATATATAATTATTAAATTTAATTTAAAAATAAACATGAGCAGAGTTTTAGAAAATAATAAATTTACCGAACTCAAGTCACCTATAGCCTTGTTAAGATAAACTTAACTTACACATAATTATATCAAGAGACAAAAGAGTCCCAGCACATTATGTATAATTTATGAACTCATACATGAAGAGTATTAAGTCAATCTGGTAGCCCACAGACACTACTCTACGATACAAAGCCCTAGTCACAACAATGCAAATAAAGCTAAGACAACACAAATCTTTGGTACATATATGGAATATTGAAAGCAAAGGCTGAGATCAGCACCCTTTATCAAGCAACTTCAAGGTTTCACCGTTCGAAGAGATAATAGATTAAATTGTCCATCAGAGCAAAGCATATATATCTCCATTTTATGTGGAAGCACAACACTGCAATCACCGTAGCAAATCCCACTCCGTAGCTTAATCCCACTCCCACTGCCGACCATTGATCCATTACATCTGCATCTCCATCTTCAGTAGCTGTGTTATTCAATTCTTTGTGATTCTCTCTGCTACCCGAACCAGAAGTTAGTGTCTTGTTGTCCAGTGGAAATCCATGAAGATTGAGATTTCCTAAAAAGGAAGAAGCCTCGAAGGTTGAAAACTGCTTTCCCTGCGGTATTAACCCTGACAACATGTTGTCAGAAAGATTCAACACAGCAAGGAATGTCAGATTTGAGAGTTGGGATGGAATCTTTCCTGATAGATTGTTTTCTGAAAGATCTAGAGACTCCAGGTGAGGAGCCATAGCTCCCAAAGATTCTGGGATTGAGCCACTTAAATTATTTTTTGATATGTTCAGAGAAACTAAGCCCTTTAAGATTCCCAGTTCTTGAGGAATATTACCTGACAGGTTATTGCTAGACAGATCCATGAACTTGTCTGCTCTGATTATCTTATTGTATGGAGTCGCTCTTCCTTTCATCCAAACCGTTACTTCATCCTCAAATTTTAAATCATGAGGAGAGTGGGAAAACTGATAACCATAATGTTGAGAGATACGTTGTACCTCAAGACTTTGTGATTGATTGACCATAGCATATAACTTGCTTAGGTTTTGAGGAATATTTCCTGATAAATGGTTGCCAGATAAATCTAGAATTTCCAGATTCAGCAGCCTCATCAGCTGGGGAGGAATTCTATCTTTAAACTTATTAAAAGCTAAGCTTAGAATTCTTAAATCTGTAAGCTTTTCAATCCAAACAGGAATGCTACCTTCAAATTTGTTAATTCCCAAATCCAATACTTGGAGATCTGTGCAATTCGCAATGGATGAAGGAATGCTACCTTTCAACCTGTTGCCATTGAGATTCAGCGTTCTAAGCTTCTTCAGGTTTCCCAACTCCTCTGGGATCTCTCTTTGCAAAACATTTTGAGCCAATTTTAAAACTAATAATCGAGAACACCTCCCAATGTTTGCAGGAATCATACCTGTCAGCTTGTTCTTTGACAAGTTCAAGATCTTCAATTTATTTGGATCGGTACATGTAGAACTTGGAATTTCTCCAGTGAGATTATTCCCTGACAATGATAGAAATTTCAATGTTCCAATTGTTGCAGGAATAGAGCCGTCAAATTCATTGTTGGACAGATCTAACATTTCTAAACCAAATTCAAAAACTGGAAGAGAACCATACAATCTATTCCCATGCAAATCCACAATGCTAAATTCATGGGATACCCGGCGGGGTAGAGAACCGTACAGTTGGTTATTTGAAAGATTGAGCATAACAAGATAAGGAAGATCCCACAGCCACAAAGGAAGATTTCCCACCATGTTGTTGTCTGAAAGGTCCAGCTCTTGCAAATAAAATTGCTGGGACAAAAATGCAGGGAAGTCGCCTTCTATATTGCAAGACCCCAATCCAAGGAACAACAGGGCAAACTGAGGAACCCAACTTGTAGAGATGTTAATAATAAACTGATTATCAGAAAGGTCCAGTTCTTGAAGGTGAGTTAGATTCTCGAGCAGCTCAAGTGAAATGTTGCCTCTTAATCCGCTGGCAGGAAGTGACAATGCTCTTAAAGTAGCCAACTTTGAAATAGAATCTGGAATTGTTCCTGAGAGCTGGTTATGGCCTAGATAGAGATCACTTAATGCCGGAAGCTGAAACAGAGACGGGGGAATATGACCAGTTAGATGGGTGCTACTAAGGTCCAGAGTTGCAAGGGAGGAATGGTTTAGAATGAAGGAAAGGTTTCCTATTAAGTGAGGATTATCTCTAAGCTCAAGATCGCTCAATTTTGAACGGGACATGAAATTGGAAGGGATGGAACCATTTAGATCACACTCTCCGAGATGAAGTGAAACCAATGAGGACACGTTCTCAAACCAAGAGGGTAGGTCAAACGGGAACGAATTCCAGCTTATATCTAAATGTGATAAAAGGGTAAGGTTTGAGAGATCTGGAATATTACCTGAGAACCCACAGTCAGACAGGTGAATTTCGGTAAGATTAGCAAGACCGCTAAGCGCCTCACCCCACTCCTCAGACACCTTTTCCATGTGCAATTCATCCATGCCTAAGAATTCCAGGCTTCTTAGATTGCTTACCCATACATTGAACATACTACTATTGAAGCCGTCATTACCTGAAATATCCAAATAACGCAAGCTTGACATATTTCCCAAACTCAGAGGGACTTCGCCGCCGCCAATGGCATTATTACTGATATCCAAGTGCTGTAGATGCTGCAGATTAAACAGCGATGGACGAAGCTCCCCACTCAAGGACTGGCTGTACCAATAATCACTTCCATCCCAAGGGTAATTACTTAAATCAAGGCGAATGACATGGGAAGTATGATAATCACAGGCAACACCCTCCCACTTGCAACAGTTGAATCCCCGCCAAGAGGATAAAGAGCGATCTGAGGGAAGATTAAGACCAGCCTTGAAATCCAGCAAGTAACTTCTCTCATCTTGTAAACATGCTGTTGAAGATGGGAAATGAGTTTGCAGCATTATTATCCATATCAACAAAAATCCACAGCCCCCAGACATCTTAAACGAAAGTGGATACATTTCGTTCCTCTCTTCTTTATTGAAAAGAGCTGTGTGCACTTTGCATTTTATAGTTCTTCCTCGGTTGTCTATAAATAAGTAAACAAGTAACCTTGGTGGTCATGGTATTTCTTCTATCTAATCTCTTATTGGTTTGGCTACCTTCCAAGTGTAGTACTTGTGATGATATCTTGTTTAGTGTTTTTGAAGCGCATATTTATTCTTTGAATTTGTTATGCTAGACAAAATTACCTACGAAGGCTAAGAATTCACCCATCTCTATCTTCAATGAATTTGTCTTGTTAAACAAAAATAAGTTGAACTAAGGAATCGGCTCATAGAACTCCAACGGCATTCGCAAAATTTAATCCTCGTTCCAGCTTGTCAAAAAAATCTTCACATCACAATATAGGTACTTCATAGAAAGACTTTGAATGTAATTGTTGTTAGCTTATCCCACACGCGTCGAGAATAATAGGAAAAGAAAAATGTCATTCCTAAAACCTGAAAGAAAGAGGAGACAAAAAACAGAAAGACATTTTATATATCTCAATCAATTCGTCTTTTGTAGATTTAGTTTTAAGAAGTTATACTGTCATTGTTTAAAAATTTAATAATACTTTTAAATAATTTAGAAGTATATATATATATATATATATTTCAATATATTTTAAAATAATAATGTTGGGGTTTAATTAAAACAAAAAAAGAATTTGAGAAGCATGAATTGAAAATTATAATGTGATTGTAAAAAGTTTAAAAAAAATGGTAATTATTTTGAATGATGTGCATAATCAATTCAATGTATCAACCTTTTTTTCACACACTCTAGAAAAAAATACAAAAAATGTATCCAACCTTTTCATGATCCAAGAGCCTATGCAGGGTAAAAAACAAATGCACATTTGCAATTAGAGCACAACCAGGAAATATGCCAACACATAAATATAAAATTCAAGTGTTTGAATCTAGTGGCTCCAAGTTCAAATTGGACTTGGGCATATTGGGAACAAAAAGATCACAAGAAAACACCCTTAATACTACTAGATTTATGGTTGTGGAAATGATTAGAGACAACACACTTTAATGATCCAAATGCCTTAGAATGAATTGATGTGTATTTAGGTTTCTTTTGATGCTCCAAAGTGAATTGTTCCTAGAATGATACTCCTTGTAATTCATATGATTTTCAATGATCTGGGATGATTGATAAATGCTTAGATGAATGTCAATAAATCCTAAGATATAACAAAAGACACTATACAAGTGTGTACCAAGTCAAATCCCAATGACTATGAGAAAAGGGTGGGAGATGATCATTTGGATTTAAAAATAATAATTTTTGGGTCATATCCATGTTATGTAAGATCAATCTTGGACTCCATAAAATGACCTCGAGATAAGGAATATGAAATATCAAGATTAATAATGAATGAATGAAAATATAAGACAGTAAATGATAGGAATTTGTGAGAATAAATATGGATATTACATGGTTAAAAATAAATGTATAGGAACAAATATAAGAAGTAAATGAAGGTGGATAAAAAAGGTAAAAAGAATCAAACCTAACGCAAAAGTATCTCACATATCACTATGCAATTGTATTAACAAATTATCTCAACATAGGCCTAAAATTCAATCAAAATTAGGATGGTATGTAAAATTCACCATTTTAATTCTATATTTGTAAAAAAAAAAATATTTTGTAATGGGTTACTTAGAATATTCAGTTAAATATTATCAGTGGACTCACAATTAACCCATGCATTAGAACTAAGTTTTAATAGACATGACAATAGAAGTTATTTGGAAAATTTAAATAGAAAGTGATAGGTATATCTATCCCTTGGAACTACAATGAAGAATAAACCTAATGCAACATTTTTATTCCACTTTCCTTTTTATTAGAAATAGATATTCACTACCTAGTAAATACCTTTCAATTGTCACAACTTTTAATTTTTAAGTAGGTCTCATGAACTCAAAATCACCAAAATTATTAACACCTCAAGAAGTTTTGAGGACCAAATAATATTTATCACCATAAAATGTTCCTTAGAACTCAAGGAAATATAAAATCTTAGACAACCTTTAAATATTTAAAACTTCTCTAATCAATATTGATTGAATAATCCTTAAGACCACCAACAATATAAAATATCTACTATAGTAACCCCTTAGCACATAACACATATGATCATAGTTGACTTCTCACTTCCAAGCACATGATAGAATATGATTAGAGCTTATTTTTTCACACATAATACCATAAATCTCATATTTCAAAAGGTGTCAATATTAAATGATCATTACATAGGCTACCACGACCAAAAATATGAAGCTTGACCATACAATAATTGGAAAATTATTATAAGGGTAGGGAGAAAAAAATATAGGAGCATGATTTAGCACTTGATAAAGGTATTTAATCAAACTCATTGAATATAATTTATTAGATAAAATATATTTTAGGGGTATCACAAAATACAAAAAAGAAAAGGAAAAAAGGGGGATACAAGATTTTATATTGAATAATAAAAAAGTGGAAATAGTTGGTCATGGTATAAACAAAGAAAAGCTATTTATAGTGCAATTAAAAAATAAAATTATAGTGCATGTAAGTGAAATTCATTTGAATTAGTAAAAGTGTAAAAATAATAATCATAAAACAAGCAATAAAAAAGGTCAATAGGGGTAAGTGTAAGGAAATGGGGGTCCAAAAGTGGGTGAGAGATCTTAAGGGGCCATCTCTTTTCTTGGAATCAATGAAACCTAAACCTCAACAAGCAATATACCCATATCCAAAATTTTAAGATGTGATTAGAATTGTAATGTTTAGAGTCTAGCTTTGAAGTACTAAGTTTTTTAGAAATGGTAAAGAAGTGGCTCAAATAATGAGTGCACAGAAAGGAATTTGTTTATTACCACTAAAATGTGACATAGCATGAGGCATGCACCCCCCATTTTTTATTTTGTTTAGTATTTTTTTAAACCAATTAGTGCAAGGGTAATTAAGAGCATACAATACAAGTTATATATTTTCATTAAATCTACTATTTTTTTTTAAAGAGGATGCGTCCTAAAAAATTATTAGTGTGTGCATTTTACACTTAGGATATTCATAAACTGGTATCTTATAATGTGCATGACCATGAGGGTTTTTTAAATAACCAAAACGTGACCATCTTTTACCATCTTCCATCCTCAATTGCACTACTTCTAATGTGGGGCATCTTGTTCCTTTAAAACATAGTCCTTGGGCCTCTCCACCAATCCTAAATATGTCATCATCTTATCTCTCATCATTATCCATGTCCACTCAATCCCCTCTATCTGATCTAATAAAGTCCTCTATCCTTCCCTCCTTTAAGCTTGGTTCTCCCTTTTCATTGATTCTATTTCTTCCCACTACCCTAACCATCATATACACTATTGTTCATCCAATTCCATCCTATCCAATCCATTTATCCTAACTTAATCCATCCAATCCAAAAATTACAAACCAATCAATTGAATGCAATCAATCCTAATCCAAACTATCCATTTTTTTAATCTAACACATCATCCCAAAGCATATATCAATTTTGATCCAAATCAGTCGATACTCTATTGATCCACTTGAATCCAATGATCATCGTAGGGATATATCCTTACCAATAATAGTGTTGTTCTTATCAATAATAAAACAATCCTTGGGATACACATTGTTCATATTGTTACATTTTCTATCATCATAATCATAAAACAATCAATTGGTTTTTAACTTGACTAGGGGCATAATCATGGTTTATTTTTGGTGTGTACATGCTTTCTTGTTTCTTGTGTGTATTATTATTTTTGCATCTATCATATTCTTTGTACCATATTACCACAATGGCATCATGTTCTTTCATACAATGGTGTTATAAGGCATATTTTGTATTTGACATTTTGATCATGTACTTGGCACATTGTCACCTTAGTTCCTTGGAGCTTGGTGTATAATGTCACGTGCAATATCAAATCAAGGTTTCTTATACTATTAAAACATGATTCTCTACAATCCTACACATCTTCGTAACTCCCATCCATCCTTTTCTCTATTCCTTCCATCTATTTTGGGAGCACACCCATGTTCTTTGAACCTACCTAGTCTCTTGATAGGGCATACCAAAATATTTTCTCATCATCCTTCTGCATCCTCACTAGTGACATGGGCATCATGCCACTAGTCTTAATTCCTTTCGTACACACTATATGTTATTATTATTTGATACAACACCACTCCTTACAGTCTTGATGCCATATCAAAGAGGAGAAAATATAAACATGTAAATTTTCCCATGCCTGAACACACTAGACTTTACTCTATCCTAGCCAATTAAATAAATACTTATTATTTATTTAATTAATCTTTTATCTTTACCCCTCACCTTTACTTAACTAAATTTATATTTATTTAACTAATTCTATCCTTATTCCCCCAAATCCTCCAACTAAATCAATCAATTAATACATAATAATTAATTAATTTAGGCTATCATCCCTAATTATTTTTACATGTGATAGGGATCATGTCTTTAATAATATTAATTTTAAATTCCTCAACCTACTTGGAATATGTAACAAGAAAAATCTTGCCTCCCAAGATACGTTTTTCAAACATCCCATCAAATCTTATGTATCCACTATTTCCTATGTCCAATCACCACCATTGATCTTCTTGACTACTTTTCCCAATTAATCCCCTTTTGAAAATTTTCCAATACCCCTTGCTTGAGATCTCTCATTAATTATGAGCTTTCCATTCCTCACACCTAGCTCTTACACATCATGGGACACTCATCACATGACTACAACTTCAATTTGTACCCTAATCCTCATTCAATATCAACTCTCCATTAGCAAATGCATCTTGTCCCTTAGGCCTCTCATCCCATTTGGGAATCCACTCTTATGCTATCCCTATGTTGGTCTATTTTCCATCTAATCTACTTTCATCATAAACTTATGTTGCAATTTTATCTATCTATTATCTATCTTACTATCATGGTATTGATTTTATGAGAAATCGCATTCCCTTTATCAACACATCACATATGATCATTGTGAGGCTTGCATGTATTTGGTTTGAATTATTTTTTATTTGATGCTATTTTAATTATTTCATTTTCATGCAATAAAAGAGTAATGAAAGAGAGGATGGAGGATTGTTTAGGTTAAGGGAGATTATACACCATGTATTGGATTCATAAAAGGGGGATGCAATAATTGGCTCTTAGATAATATTATATTTGAGGTGAGGGTTATGGCTAGAACATTTTTGGGGATGTTAAAATAATATTGTGAGAGTGGGGAATGTTGTGGTATAATAGGCTACTAATAAATGGGTTGGCCTAAGGGAGAAAAAGGGTAGGATGTTTAGACAGTGGAGTGATAATTTACCTAAGGATGTCTTATAGCTCATTTTTAGTGATATTTAGGTATCATGTTCTAATAATGGTTTGGTGAGGTGGTGTTGTGGACATGAAAATCTGCAAATGGTTAGCACAATGACAAAACAACATAAATAGAAATTCCTATCCCTATGAGATAATACTTCATGATTCAAATGCAACCAAACAACAAAATTAAACAAAGCATCTAAACCATGAAATAAACCTATCCCATAGTGGATTGGTGCAACTTAGTTGTGTAGAAAGCTGCCCTTTCCCAATCCATGATAAGAAAAATGCCAAATGATGAGCAAGATTAGTTCTCACAAGTGGAGAGTAACCTTGCAATGAGTAAGTGTTGTGTTGTTGTAGATGATTTGTGTTGAAATGCTTTGCATTTTATAGATTCAAGATTAAGAAGAGTGATAGATTTTGAGGAATGTGGGATTATTCATGAGCCAATGACAAGATGCCACTTGTCAAAGTGTGAGAGGGTGAGGAATGTGCAAGCCTTGGCCAATGTGCCAATTTGAAATTCAAATTTGGATGAGAAGACATGAAAGGTGCATTAAATGCCAAGTTTGACTTGTGCAAATAGCATTTAATACCTTGTTGGAAGGGACAAGTCCTTTTTGGGGGGAAGATTCAAATTGGAAGAATATTCCATTTTGATGCCATTTTGAATGTAATTAGAGGAAATAATAAATCAAATAAATGATTTATTGGTGCAAGTGGGTGGGTTAGTTAAGAGTTTGGATTTGACTCTAGTTGAGTCAAAAGCTAGAGAATGATAATCATGATTAGAAGTTAATTAATTTAGATTAATTAACTTAGGGATTTTTAAGGATTTGACATTTGATTAAATCGGTTTGATTTATTAAATCAAATGAGAAGAACATAAGGATTAAATAATTTGATTTATTTAATGAACCTTAGGAAATTAATCAATAAATTGTTATAATTGAATAATAGTAGAATGGTTAGAGCGGGATGCATGATGTTAGTTTTGCATGTCTACATTTTGCCCCTCTTTGAAGTAATGTACTCATTGCATTGGTTCAAATAATGATGTTGCCGATATCGAAATTAATTTTTTTTAAATTTTTCAGATGCCCAAGCGAAAAGAAGTACGTTAGTACATTGCCCCCTCGGGAGATCGAGCGAAAAGATTGAGGTGGATCTTGCGACAAAGAGGTTCAAAATGAATGTATGGATGGTTAGACTATATGATCTATATGATAATGATAATGAAAATGAGATGTTTAGAAGATGCTTAGAATAACAAATCTATATTATCCTGAACAACTTAAATGATTATGCAATGCATGTGAGATGGATGAGATGGATGATGTGTACTATAATGATATGACATGATTATGCAGGATGAGAGTGCAGATGCACTATGGATGCATTGTTAGCATGAAAGAGGATAGAAGAATGAGAGGGATCAACCCTTGAATCCAAGAAGATGCAGAATTTCAACAAGCCAACTTTATTAGCTATGATGATGATTGATGATGATGTATTGCTTATCCAAGGATGGGAGATATAAAGAGCATAACTTTCCTTATGTTTGATAACACACGTAGGTGCGATGCATCAAGGTATTAAGAACCAGGATGGCATGGCACCTAGTGTGATGGACTCTGACTCAACAATCAGATAGGAGTGCTCTTGTTCACACTTGACATACGGAAACCCTGCTAGGACGGACCCAACAAAGCAAGTATTCACCAAGTTATTTTACAAGAACATCCAACAAGCACAACAAATAAAAAGATAATGATCATTGCCCCATTCCTTTCTCTCTAAACCTATTTTGTTTAGGCATCATCGAGAGGTCCTTGGAATGAGCACAAAATAAGATAAAGTCTAAACAAGACCAAGATAAAGTAAACAAAAAAGCTAATGTTCTTCGTAGCACTAGCCAAGACTAAACTAATGTGGGGTACCTGATGCTTATGTCTATCGTGGGAAAGCTTCATCCTAGGACATGTAGTGATCAGGGTTTTGGTGGGATTGATTGGTTGATAAGCTTTTGATACTCCGAATTGACCAACTTTCTTGCTTACTGACTTGGGCTTGAGACTCTGACGATTAGGCATTCACTTTAGAACCTGCTAAACTTGCTTCTGACTGACTCACCAAAGGGTGAAAATGATGATGATTTATTATGAGTGATGACAATCACGGGTGAAAGCGAGATGAAATGGGTGCACCATTTTGGGTTTTTTCAAATGTTTTGAGGCTGTTTTTGGAATTTTTGAGATGTTTTACAAGTGTTTTTGGTATTTTTGAGATTTTTCAATGTTTTTGGTATTTTCAAGATTACGACGAACAGACTAACTTAAAGATTTATCCTAGGGGTCTCAGGAGCTGATCCACAAATTAGCCTTGCCTACGTTATACACATAGAGACCACGTAGTTCGACTGGTGGTGGACTGACTTGATGATAATATGGACAAATGGATTGCCATTTTATTGCCTAAAGGACTGACTTAAGATGCAGACTAGATGGGCAAATAGATTTCCAATGCGATGGATGCCTAAAGGACTGACCTAACCATCTTGGGGGATGATCAAAGATCAACCTTGCCTACGTTCAAGCTCAGAGACGACGTAGTTCGACAAGGTGAAAGATTGACAAGACTCAATGATGAATTTTTGAAGATTTTCTGATATTTTGACATGTTTTTGGATTTTTGATGATTTGGATGTTTTTGATTTTTCGCATGATTTTTTTGAATGTTTTTGGTTTTTTGATGAATTTTTTGAATGTTTTTGGTTTTTTTGCATGATTTTGACAATTTGGATATGGACATGATATGATATCAGTGCTTTGTGTTGGGATTTTGTTGAAAACCAAGCTTTAATGTTGATCAATCAGACTGATGGATTGATAGTTTGACTACGTGTGTTAAGTCAAACAAAAGTGATAATGCACTTGTAAGTTCCAGGAAGTTGTGTTATCCTAGAATAAATTCATACAGAAAGGATAATTTGACTAGGTGTGTTAAGCCAAACAAGGTGATTATGGATTTGATAATTTGGTTAAGTGTGTTAAGCCAAACAGAGTGATGATAATGAACTTGTAAACCCAAGGAAGTTGTGTTATCCTAGAGTAAACTCGTGCACAAGATGATAGTTTGACTAAGTGTGTTAAGTCAAACAAGATGATGATTGATTGGATTCAATTGATCAAGATCGATGAAGCTTGAGTTAGAACAAAATTGCTTTGATGATTTGATGTGACATAGATGTGCGCATTAGATGTGACTGATATGGATTTTTTGAAAGATAAAGCTTGATGAGGAATGTCTTCCTATCAAAATATGCCATGGGCTAGTGATCTGGATTCGTGTTCACAAATTCTTTAACCAATTTGATTTCATGTTTACCAATGTTCGGATTACCACATAAGTTGGATGATATACATCAAGATTTATTCTCGAAGCAAGATGTAAATATCTGCCCCCAGTGTCTAGCAATGTTTGAACGACCATGGGTGGATTCTTAGATTCTTGGATATGGATTATCTTGAGATAAGATAAGGGTGTTCGAGCAAAGGAATGCTCACTCAGATAATGCTTCAAGGCTCAGATAATGTTTGATAGGATGGGATCAATTAAAATGACCCATGTCAAGATGTTTACCATAAACAAGTGTAAAGCGTGCACCAAAATTTTCCAAGATCAAGATAACTTGGAGTATGGATGCAGACGGAAAATGGATTGGATAAACGGTTCATGGATGAACAGATGATATGGATGGAATGTTGGCTTCATTATGGATGCGATAAGATTCTTTCTCTTGAACTGGCGCATGTAGATGCTCGATTCTACACATGACACCTGTTTTCCAGGTTTTCATCATGGTACCTGTCCAAAGTGCCACCAAAGTAGTTTTCGCTAGAGGACAGTTTTTTTCTTTACTGTTTTCAATCCTTTTTTCTGTTTTTTTTGGATTTTTTGATTTTTTTGTTGTCACCAGGACGCCTGTTTGCCAGGTTTTCATCAAGGTAACCATTTTTTCAAGACATTTTTTTGATTTGTTTTTGTATTTTCTGAGAGATTTTAAGCTAATGCTGAACCACTTGGTGGTGCTGATGTAGGTGCTTTTGTCATAACGTGCCATCGGTATCCTGCTTGAAGAAGTTGCCTTGCCAAGATATGTGCACTTGAATGCAACTTTTGGGATCCTGGATCTGCTTTGTTGATATTGGAGTTAACTTTGTCTCTGTGCGCACATCACGATAGAGTGCCCTCTGAATCCTTATGATGAAAGGTCGCTGCCAACACATGGTCAATGTGAGAGTTGGATATCATGTGTTGAGGCGTGGATGGAGTGTGTTTAGGTATAAAAGATGGATTGGTTGACAGTTTGGAGCCTTTGACACTCCAAACTTGGGAAAATGAGCAATAATGGGTGGATACGGAAGTGTACATGGAATTAGGACCAACTGCTTGATACACTTTGTATGTCGCTTGAGAAGCCTTATTTTTCCTTTGTGGAAATCTTTGATGGATACATTTCCCTTTTTTATTTTTCCCCATAGTTTCTTTGACTAATGGGGTTTGATAGGGATAGTCTTTCTTTGTATTCTTGGGTATCCACTTGTATTTGATTTCTCCAATATGCTTCTTAGCTTCTTTTTCTTTGATCATGTTTTGGTTAAAATATTTCTTTTGATGTTGGTCCCAATTCATGGATGGGGTGATGGGTGGATGAAGATTCATGATGTGGTGGGTTGTAGTACTGGCATTGGTTTCATCATAAGGATTTTTCATGCTCGATATGTTGATGTTTGCTTGAGACGAAGTTGCCCCCAGTATGGTGATAGTATTACTGATATGTTGAGATCCCTTGATTGTTGAGTAACCAAGGCCTTGATGCTTAGGATTGCCAAAAATTTGCACTGGTTCTAGGATACCCTATTCCTATAGGCCTAGTCCTCTGCCTTGATAATTCATTTGTTGAAACATTTTATTTGCAAAAGGATATGATTTCCCTTGGAAACAAGGTGTTGCTCCTTCTCTGCTCTGTTGTGGACCTTCAAATGTGTCAGCTTTTTTATTGACGAGATAGCTTGCTCTAAGAAAGGTGAGTGATCCAACTTTATAAGTGATAGGATCCTCCACATGTGGGATAAACTCCTGATTGATCTCTTTGGCTTGATCTTGTGAGATATCAGATTGTAGTTCTTCTTCAAGAGGTGTTGATGCTTCAATGTCCACACAAAAGTCTTCCTCATGGTTTATTCTTGATATGCTTTCACGTGATGTTTCTGATTCACAACTTATGTAGAAACCGTCTTCCTGACCCATTTCTGATATGTCTCTACATTTGTCTACATCTTGATCATGTGTACAAATGTTAAAAGTAGGAGACTCTTGTTCGTTGGTAATGATTTGAAGAGTATGAGACTCTTGTTTTGAATGAAGATCATCTGTGTGTCCATCCAAAGAAAGCATCTCATTGGTAGATGGAGGAGTATGTCCTATGTGGATATGATCATCATTTGCGACATCTTGTATAGATAAAAGAGTGCCCATTAGATCATTGTAGTATCTCGGAGATACAAATTCTTGATTTTGACTAATTCTGGAATTGCTTTCACCATGCTTTTGATCAAGTTCTTGACATGGGTCAATTTCAAAGGATGGATTGTCTACAAGGGGTTCTTGGACATCGTCGTTGGGAAGTGGCTTAAT
Source organism: Sequoiadendron giganteum (assembly GCA_007115665.2). Taxonomy (NCBI): domain Eukaryota; kingdom Viridiplantae; phylum Streptophyta; class Pinopsida; order Cupressales; family Cupressaceae; genus Sequoiadendron; species Sequoiadendron giganteum. The sequence continues at coordinate 115,826,923 of CM021108.1, forward strand.
ATTCTCTTGAGCTTTGAGTGGATCTGGATCAAATGTTGAGCTAGGGATTCCTTCAATATCTGTAACCATGAGGTCAAAGGATGTTAATATGTCATTGGAAGGGCCATTGCTAGACCTTGATGGAAGATTTTGATCATTCTTTGGAATACGTTCTTGAGATATGTCCTCTAACTCACAAGGCGATGTAGAGACATTTTTGATATGATCATTGGTCAATGGATCATAGATTATGTCAATGGGATCAAATAATTGTAACACATCTTGAAATAGATCACTAAAAAGTGGCTCTTGATGAACAACGATTTGATCAATGGATGGGGTAGACATATCTTCAATGTGCTCATTGATGGATTGATTTTGATCATTGTTTTCAACAATTTTGGTGGAGGGATTGTCAATGTTCTCAAACATAGGATCAAATGATGTTAATGTTTCTTGGATTGGATCATTGTTGGGTATCGTTAGTGAGTTTTGAACGTGATTGAAAAGTAGCTCTTGGTGTATGTTGATTTGATCATTGGTCAAGGTTGAAACATCTTCAAAGTGCTTATTGATAGATTGATCTTGATTTTTTATTTCAACAATTGTGGTGGGAATCTGTTGCAAGCTTTGTTGGGCGAGTAATGCCTACGTTTTCTGCTGAGCCAACAACGCTTGTTGTTCGTCATGTTATTTTTGTGCCAACAAAGCTTTTTGTTGGGCTCTTTGTTGTGCTACTTCTTCTTGGATTGATTTCAATAGTGCGTAGAATTTTGCTTGTGCTTGCACTTGTTGGGCTACTTGAGCCACTTGTGCTTGCTGAGCAACTAGCTGTGTAGCTTGTTGGGCTTGGAGTGCCTTTTTTCAAGAAGCTTCTTGAGCGGCTTGCAACATGATGGAGAATGAATTGGTCGTGTTGTGTTTTGGCGGCGGTGGTGGTGGTGGTGGAATGGGAATGGTTTTGATTGTTGGGGTTGCTTGGATGGTTTCCATCTGTTGTTGTGATATCAATGGAAAAATGGGATGATTTGGTATGATGTTTTGATTTGGCATGATAGATTGAAATTGAATATTGTTGTGGTTGGGAATCATATTGCCTTGATTTAGGTAACTTTGATTTTGCATGGGGTTACCCTGACTTGGATCAATACCTAGAGTTGTCAACATATTGCTTGGATTTTGAACAACATTGATGGGATTTTAAATGTTCATGTTCAACAAACTCGTATTTGGAATGTATGGATTGGGTGGGATAATGTTGTTTGGAAAACTCATGCATTGAGCATTTGGTTGATAGATTTGCAGATTTGGACTTGGATTTAAATCTATCATTGGGAAAGGTGTTCCAAACTTTGGATTGGGTATGCTCATATTTGTTGTACCATTGATGTTTGTATGAGATAATGCTCCCATGTATGCATTGTACAAGCTTTGAAAATCAAATGGTATTGCAAGGCTTGGATAGTTTGGTTGAATCGAATTGCTCATGATGGATGGATCAAGTTTATATTCCATGTCCCTCTTGTGTTGAGATTGAGTTTGAACCATAAAATGAAGATCAGTTTTAAAGAATGTAAGAGATGAACCTCTAATCCTTTAGATCGATCTGAACCTTAAGTTCAAAGAAGTGAAGAACTAGGATAATTGAAGGATCAAAGTGATGACGAGGATGAGATAACGAAAAATGAGTGATACGGATGAATGGAACTCTTAAAGAAACTTTGAAAGAAATGCTAAAACTTTTAGGACTTTGATTTGATCATGATTGGATTGATGGTTTGACTAGATGTGTTAAGTCAAACAAAAGTGATAAATGTAATCATAAAACTCTAGGAAGTTGTGTTATCCAAGAGTGAACTCCTACAAGATTGTAGTTTGACTAAGTGTGTCAAGTCAAACGAGGTGATGATTTGATAATTTGGCTAGGTGTGTTAAGCCAAACAAGATGAACTCGTAAACCCTAGGAAGTTGTACTATCCAAGAGAGAACTCATGTATAGGATGATGGTTTGACTAGATGTGTTAAGTCAAACAAAGAGGTTTTGATTTCGCCTAGAAGTTTAGCATAACAAATGACAAAGATTCCAAGAGCTGTTGGTGAGATGGAAATTTGATTGATTTAATGGTTGAGAGATGGATGAAAGTGATTGAATTTGATCCTAGACTTGACCTAGAATAACACTTCTTCTTACAAGACCTCGGTGTTGAGGACAACGCTATATTTCCTATAGGAGGAAAGCAAACCTTTCAAACAATTCAGGATCTCAAGACGCTCCTCACTAGCTTTTAGACTAAGCTTTTTGAACTTTGGTTTTGGGATTTTGATCATGTTAGAAAACACATGTGTAATCAAATTTGTCTTTTATCTTGGTTAAATGAGGTTCTTTTTATCCAAGACACTTGCTTGCTTAGGTTTTCAAACTATATGTCTAATGTCCCATTCTCTTTCTCATTCCACAAGGTCCTTTATGCAGAAATCAAGGAAAATAGGGCAAAAGTTCCTTATGTTTATCCTTATTGGAAACAAATGATGGTAGAATTTGCACACTTAGAAACCTCTAGGAATGTGATCCCTAGGGAAAGCAAGAGTGGGCAAGTTCATCAAAGCATATTTATTTCTTCCAAGGTGTTTGAAATTTGAGGCTCTTGTGTATGTTTGTTTTCCAAATTTTTTCAAGATCAAGCAATGTGTTCTTTCCAAGCACTTTCACACTCCTAGGTTGATGAGACAATACCTTGTTGGGTTCCCACTTGGATAAATCCAGCTGCGCATATCTTGTGCCAATGGCTAAATGCTTGACCACACTGGCTCCCCTCCACGACACTCACTTATTCGGGTCAGCCAAGCATTAGTACCCATGAATCTCCCATGGCATACTTTCCATTTCCACAACAAGATCGCATGTTACGTGGGGCGGCTTCAAAGGACATGACCTTTTGCACCAACAAGATAGACAAGATTTTGGCCAATTTCTAAACAAGGGGTTCTAATTCGGGCATTCCGTTCGTGGGGGATTATCCATCGTCGACGAGAGTCCATTGCTATCCATCTCGTCGGAATAATCCTCGTGATATTGGCCTTTGTTCCAATATCCACACTTATATACCGGTTGGAAGTCACTTGGCTTTAGCGTGTTCCCGGTTGGGTCGTTCCCTTGGGTGAGTACTTTTTCCCACAAGGCAGGCCCTCTAAGATAAACAATAGCGAGCTAACATATCCCGTCGTTCACACAACCCTTGTTGAAAAACAAGGGGGAGAACCTCCGCAATATATCGTGCTCACACTCGCATGTTTTGTTCAATTTTAGATCCCAAATCGAAGTGTAGAGGCAATATTTTTGACAACTTAATATCAGAAAAAGACTTTTGATTCTCAAGGTCGCCGTGAGGCGCGAGAGAAGCACATACGTCTTTTCGATGATATTACTTTGTGAAAAAGATTACAAAGCATGAAAAAAAAACACTTGTTCTTTTTAAACCACAAAGCAGTGATGAGTTCATTTTAAAAACCCCAAATGAGATGTGAAGTTGCCTTGTTCAATTTTAGACCAAATTGAAATCTAGTGTGTTTCTAAGGTTCAATTTTAACCCTTTGTACCAAAAACAAAATCTCTTGTAGTGTTCTTTTTAGAATCCAAAAAGTAAGTTGGTCTAAAACAGAAAACTAAAGCATATAATGGAAGCTCGAGATTATAATAAGCATTAAAAAATGCTTTTGTCAAGTTTAATGACCATAGTTTGAACTCAAATTTTGCTTCTTCTTGTTGTTGGATTTGTTCACCCTGCTACACCATTATATTAGTTAAGGTTGTGTCATGTGTCTACATCATCCTGCAAAAGAAATGAATGAATATTAGTACTCTCAAATTTTATTTTATTTTAATAATTTTGATCAAATTTCAATTGAAAGTAAAAAAAAGAAAGAGAGCTTATTTTAAATCAAAATATGGAAAAATTAAAGCACTTGATTCCTTGATTTAAAAGCTCACGAGTCCCTGAAAAGCCCCTTCACTTCATCCTTATCCATAAATCACAATAAAACAAAAAAAGTGTGGGTGAAATCTGTTTTAACCATGCAGATTATTTGAACCACTACTTGATCAAATCCGCTTAAATGTTTCAGCAAGTATTTTCCATTTTTCCTAGAATTAGCAATAAATATGCCAAATTTTCAATTTCATCCTACTCTCTTTACTCTAGCAATCAATTCAACATCTTTTCAAAATGACACAAGACTGCACTTTCTAGACATGTGAAATGATGTATTTTAGAGTTTCCAATCAAAACAAATGGCCAACCACACATAAGCTAAAGAGTATAAATAGTATAAACCATGTCAAAAAAAGTAAACAAGATCATAAGGGTTCCATGACTTTGGACCCCCCCTCAGCTAAGTTCAATGTGTAAGATATGGGGAAAATTTTAAAGACTTCTTGAAGCTAAGAAAGATAATTGTGACTGACACGTGAGCTGCTAGATACATCTAAAAGAGTCTTCCACCAACATTTGGTAGCCTGCATTTAGTAGTTTGTCTTGCATTTGTTTTCCATACCAACCCTAGATTTGATGGACCACAAAACTTAGATTTTGTAGATCATGAAAGAATAAGAAGTCAAAGAAAACATATCCCAAGGAAAATCTAAAAATGTTATCGAGCTATGCATGTCAATTCAAACTTAATGCCAGTCGATGGTGTCTAGGCACGATCTTTAGCAGCAACAGTGTCTTTATCACACGCCACCTTCTTCCCTTGGGTCGCGGCTATTCCCTCAAGTAAGAATAGGAATAAATCATCATAGTTCTTTTGTTTCCTCCAAGAGAGTCCGTTGGTCATCACTGCAACCAAAATTCTCAGTGCTGACATATTTCACAACTTTAAGTCGATACCTGTCAAGTACAACAAGCAGATCTGACAATTTTTTCATGCCTGCCAAGTCCGATCCCTTCACATAAAACTATTCATGAAGGAGCACAAAAATGATAACTTATGCTAAATGAAGGAAAATAAAAAAAGAGCTCGAAAATACAACATATTTCCCCACAAAATTTTGATGATGCACGCCCATTATTTATCTTTTGATGCTGGAATGTTGCTATTAACTCTTAGCCTCTTTAGCCAAGTACACAAGGTCAACATTGTAGATCCTATGTTTAATTTTTTTTATTGGAGAATGTGTCTGCACCTTGATAATTTAAAAATGCGATCTCTTTGATATTGCACTCATATCTGCCCTGGTAGATAAATGTGGGCACGTAGATTAGACACAATATTTGTGGTCAATCTATGGGAGAGGCTCAACATTACTACCAAAAAAAGTATTTGAGATTCGCGTGTTTATGAGGAAAGCTTTTTCAACAGTCATCTGATATACCATAGTTTAACCAATAGTTGTGGTTTCCCCCAACTAGCAGAGAAGTTGAATCAGATATTAGTGCACCATATCAAGGATATCTTTCCAGAATTAAAAGCCCAAATAAATCTCCGAAATGGTTAGTGTGGTGAAGGAGCTTTCCACCTATGGCGAAATCATAGATTCTAAAGGTGCAGCCTTAACAACTTCATAGCATTATTTATGTCAGAAAGAAACCACAGTATAATAAGGAACGACTACCACTATCAAGAATGGATTGATTAGACCCTAGTATCATTAGTCCTCTTGGTTGTCACTTTCCTCACAACAAATCTAGAAGCAAGAAATCTATTTAAAATGGACTGTGGAAAGAAACTCATACCAACTTACTTGACATATAAAGGAGTACAAGACTGTATTTCATTTCAGACGTATTATTCCTCCTGAATGACATTAGAACTATGATACTATCTTTCCTGCTGACAAGGTTAGATCTCCAATGACATCAATTAATCAGAAACCACAAATAAAAATAGAAAATCTGTTTCAAAGCTCATTTCTTGATATCACTGTATGCAATATGCCAACAGCAAAGGTATACTAAATTCATTAATTTTTCTCAACCATGATAGAGCATTAGCTTATCATGGCTTATCACGTAGATATTAGATTAGAAAACACGATTGAAAATGAATTCTTGATATCTGCTATAATGAAATCAAATGCTAAAAGTCTCTCTCCTATTTCCTTATATTCAAAATGCGTAAGCACAGACAAAGAACATTAGTTTTTTTTTTTTTTTGAAAATTTCTAGCAAATAAAATTGAATGTTGAACTGCTCTATGAGTTATCAGAGAGAATCAATTTGAATCTGAAAGCTAAAACTGAAGTTGTATGCTTAAACTGTTGGAGGTTCAAGCCCTCCTTCTAGCGCCATTTTGTCGACATGAAAATCTGCAAATGGTTAGCACAATGACAAAACAACATAAACATAAATTCCTATCCCTATGAGATAATACTTCATGATTCAAATGCAACCAAACAAAAAAATTAAACAAAGCATCTAAACCATGAAATAAACCTATCCCATAGTGGATTGGTGCAACTTAGTTGTGTAGAAAGCTGCCCTTTCCCAATCCATGATAAGCAAAATGCCAAATGATGAGCAAGATTAGTTCTCACAAGTGGAGAGTAACCTTGCAATGAGTAAGTGTTGTGTTGTTGTAGATGATTTGTGTTGAAATGCTTTCATTTTATAGATTCAAGATTAGGAAGAGTGATAGATTTTGAGGAATGTGGGATTATTCATGAGCCAATGACAAGATGCCACTTGTCAAAGTGTGAGAGGGTGAGGAATGTGCAAGCCTTGGCCAATGTGCCAATTTGAAATTCAAATTTGGATGAGAAGACATGAAAGGTGCATTAAATGCCAAGTTTGACTTGTGCAAATAGCATTTAATACCTTGTTGGAAGGGACAAGTCCTTTTTGGGGGGGAAGATTCAAATTGGAAGAATATTCCATTTTGATGCCATTTTGAATGTAATTAGAGGAAATAATAAATCAAATAAATGATTTATTGGTGCAAGTGGGTGGGTTAGTTAAGAGTTTGGATTTGACTCTAGTTGAGTCAAAAGCTAGAGAATGATAATCATGATTAGAAGTTAACTAATTTAGATTAATTAACTTAGGGATTTTTAAGGATTTGACATTTGATTAAATTGGTTTGATTTATTAAATCAAATGAGAAGAACATAAGGATTAAATAATTTGATTTATTTAATGAACCTTAGGAAATTAATTAATAAATTCTTATAATTGAATAATAGTAGAATGGTTAGAGCAGGATGCATGATGTTAGTTTTGCATGTCTACAGGTGTGTTATGATTTTATGAGATCATAGATTATTTTTGAGAACATAGAGGATATGAAGGATGGGTAGTCTCATTAATTCCTAGAATAAGGTGGTAATGGGGGCTATGTATTATAATTCTTAGATGAGCTATTAATAGCTAGCGTTCTTGGTGAATACATTGAAAGATAAATAGTATATATTGCATTATAGGTATAGAGTTTGAAAGGACCCCATTATTGTTAAGAGACGGAAATAAAGGAAAGAAGAGGGATGAGGGAGGAAATGCTAAAAGATTTGGAATTTATCAAGAAGGAGATAAAAAATATTAATATGAGGCATTAGGTTGTTTAAATTTGGAAAAGTTATTGAAATAAATGGATGGATATCCTTATTTTAGCATTCGATCTATAATGGCTATTTTTTTTGGGATTTGAGAACATACATAGGGAAGGAACAATGCTTTCATTCTATCTAAAATCCTAAGATATGATTCAATTCTCTCTAAAGTGACAAGGTCTTATTGTTGGAGTTCATAGTGAACCCCACAACTCCCAGTTATCCTCTACAACCAAACTACCTATCACAAACAAGATAACAAAGCAATGATTATGATATGTAACCTTGAGAGAAATTTATCAAGTGAAAAGAAACTATTTGGGAAATGGATTAATTTGAGTTGTATCTAAATGAATGACTATAATGAATGAGAATCATTATAGAAGGAAAATGTAAACTCTAGATGATTGTTTGATTAGATTGAGACATGTGTCATCATCTCATGTAATGAGATAAATTAACCTATAAATAACCCAATCTAAAAATAAAAAAGAACTCCTAAGTTTAGCTTAAATAATTAAAGTAATAAGGGACCTAATAAGTAACTAATGATTAATTAATTATCAAGTGATGTCCTAATTACTCCAAAACCTTCCCTTAAGATCAACTTAGGGAGAAGCTAATTTAACCTTAATTAATAATATAATGATATATGCATGGGTATATGGATGGGTCCTCACTACAAGGCTTGATGAGGTACCCATGTACAAACAAATGAATCTCTCATAACCAGAGAAAAGTGGAAAACCACATGGGAAAAAATCCTCTCTAAAAGAGAGAAAATAAAATGACTGCACAAGTGAAAGGATAGAAGGAATCAATGTGATCCCCCAAGGACTACTTGTATCACAAAAGTATAATAGATGTCCACCATTAGGAGAGATAAAATGAGGATATGAATCTCTCACATTAAGAAATAGCTCTTGTGCTAATAATGAATGCCTAAAGACATAAAATGATCCACTATCTACAAACAATATTTCTCGCCAAGTTAGGAAGAAATAGATCAACTAGTGATTGTAGAAGTCATTCACATAAAAATAAATAATCAAGAATTTGAATCCAAATGATGTGTGCCTTTGAAAAGTGATCAAGTGTCTACATGTAAGAAATATATGATATCAATCCAAAAACTACTGAAGATTGATGTAGAACAAGCTCCAAATATGATGAAGATGATGGTGGGCCAACAATAATGATGTGGTTGTTAACAAAGAAGAGATGACTCTCCTCAAAGTAATCCTCCAAATTTGTAATTTGAGACTCTACAAACAAGGATGATATGTCTTCAAGATATGAATCCCAAGTAGGTATGTCTGAAAGATGATGAATTTATTGTTGCATTAAACCAACTGGGGCCAAGGATGTTGTGGTTCCAAGCTGATCAAGAACAACAAAATATGATGATGTAGTCTTAATTTGAACCATGGGAACGCGAAGACAAGTCTCTGAACCATCAAAATATGTAATATGTGCAATATACTCAAGCTCCTCTAAAGTATCACCATCAAAGGGTAGATGATTTGCATCTACAAAAGGAATGAGACAATCTACAATATGATGCATTGGATATGGAGAGAGATGATGGACTCCATGGATCTCCCAGAGTCAATTCCAAAGTGTGTGGGGATAATTATTGTCCAATATAGCACATATAGTGTCAATACTAATACTAGAACAAATAACTACTACTACATGATCACTAATAATACCTCATGATAAATAAATCCCTATTATGTCTGGTGTAGGTATGAGTCCATAAAGATATGGAAAAAGATCAAGCCACCTAAAATGTGTCAGAATGTCATTTCACCATGACTCATAGTTATCCTTTTCTAGGATGACCACAAAAGGATGAACAAAAAACCCATGATATTTCCTCAAATGAAAAAATCAGAGATTAAAAACCTTAGTGCGTGTAAAGAAAATAAAATGTCATCTCACATAAAGAGATCCTTTCTAGGTGCCAAGACGTGCAAGTATTTCACAAAAAATGTGAAATCACAAAAAAATGACTAAAATTTAATTGGGGTAAATTTTAAGAAAAGTGCATGTATGGATTTAAAGAGCTCTAAAATACATTTCCAACGCCATTAGAATCATAAAAAATATAGATATGGGAAAAACGTCATGATCTCAAAAGCAAAAAATAAAGATCTAATTTTGATTAAGAATAAAATGAACCAGAATAAAATTCTAATGATGAGGCTCAGGCCACTAAAAATTTCTCAGAACTAGCTTTCAAACTATATCTCATTTGCCTAATTTTGACACCATATGCCCAAGTTATGCCAAAAATAAAAAATAGCTCCTTTAAGGAAAGTTGGGGCTTTAAGGGGGAAAAGAGGGCTAACAATAAAATGATAACATAATGGTGATGTCAACATGACATTAGTGAATATTCCCAAAATATGCTCTTCTCTCGGGAAAAATCGCTAGTGCCTTGAAAATTTACTTCCTTGAAATAATCTTTTTGATTGGGGAAAAATCAAAATATTTTGATTTGATGTTGTCAATGGTAATCATGGTTGGCATGGATCGCTATGGTCACCTCTAGCAATATTTTTTGTGGAAATCCATGATGGGTTTAGTGGTTTCTTGAAGATAAAGAGTCATTTCAAGGGTGACAAATTGAAGGTCATTGATGAGCATATTGTGACCTGCAAAAGGCAATGACACAAAATTCAAAGTTAAGGTCACCTACACAAAATTTCTAGGGTACTATGTGTGCAATTCCCTACATAGTGAATAAATATGGGAGCCTCATGCCTAATTTTTTTTTTTTTTTTATAACTACAACAATTTTGATCAAATGGCAGACATTCTTTAGGTTTACAACCATTCTAGAATCAACAGTGATTTTTTTTTCACCCTAGAATGAGACGAATTTTCCTCAAGGTTGGATCTCTTAGAATTTTCATAGGAAGTCACATATTTGGTTCCATAATACCATTTTGGAGTTAATAGTTAACCCCATAGCTCCCAATGATCCTCTACAACCAAACCACCTATTACAAATGGGAGAACAAAGCAATGATTATTATATGAAACCTTGAGATAAATTGATCCAGAAAAGCAACTGATTATGTAATGAATTAATTTGATTTGTATATAAATGAATGATTATAGTGAATGATAATCCTTATAAAAGGAAAAATTAAACCTTGGATGAGGGCTTGATTAGATTGAGACATGTGTCATCATCTCATGTAATGAGACAACTTAACCTATAAATAACCCAATATAATAATAAAAAAGTACTCATAAGTTTAGCTTAAATAATTAAAGTAATGAGAGACCTAATAATTAATTAATGATTAATTAATTATCAAGTGATGTCCTAATTACTCCAACACTTATTTGTTGCATTATGATATTGAGGATGTGGAACACTAGTCTAAGTCCTATTTCAACTATATTATAGAGCATCTATATGATTTGAAGTGGTGTTAGGAGTGTTTATAATGGGAAGTTGAGGTTAATCTTAAAAAATGATGTCATTCCTACCTTTTTATTTTTCTCAATGATGAGGACTTGGATGATGTTGTAGCTTGGTTACTTCAATTGATATTTTTTTTGTGTTAAATGTAAAGCATTTAAGGAGGGGGATTCAAGGCTTGTGTAATCTGCCTCAACCTTAATACTCTTTTATTTTTGGGGATGTGTTGATGGACTAGGCTATGTATAACAATTATTGGGCTTTAGTAATGTGGGGTTGGTCTAGCTACATAGAACAATGGTGAGGCTTGCTATGGGGGTGGATTGGTTTTTTTATAAGTATGAACATATTTAAAGTGAATAAAATGTATACTTGCATTTTTTAGTTCTATTGAAGAGTTATGTTAGAACATACCATTTGGATCTTGATTTGACAAGGATAGAACGTGTTGGAGCTACCAAGTAGAAAAAATTCCAAATAAACTTGAGAATCACATGCTTGCAAGTATGGGTGATGAATTTGTGAGAGGTGGAGGTGTATAGTATAAGAGTTGATAGATATCATTGATAGCATGTAGGAGTTTATGGTGAACTCCTTAACACTCCAAGATTGCCTACAAGAAAAAATAACTTTCACAAGAGAGATGATAGAAGTATTATGCTTTGATAATGGATGCAAGATTTTTAGAATGAAATTGATTTTTGCTCATAGATTGATGCTTCAATTGATTATGTACATATGAAGCCTTTCTTATATGTGCAAGGTTGATGATGTATTAACATTAAATGAGTGTGTCATGATTAAATGACATAACTCAATATTAAATGACCTAGGACACATACATTAAATAAAAGAAAAATATATAATATTTGATAATATTTTATCTAGAAAACTAAGACTTATAGAAAAAATAAATAGGACCTAAGTGGACTTAACTAGATAGGTAAAACACCTATTTACAACAACACATAGGACAGTGGACTTTTGGGACCAAGTGTGTGGGAAATGAGTGATGGGTGTAGAGTATAGGGGAAACTAAAGACTTCTAACATGAAGGTTAGACCATAAAGTATGTTTGATGGATTTTGAATTGGTACAAAAAGGACACAGTATGGGGGTGGAGGAAATTGAGGCTAGTGTCAATGAGAAATTTAACATGAAGGACTTTCCAAGCCATATGTTGAGACTATGTATTGGATTTGAAGCTACAACTATTCTTCTTGGATCAACTAAAATTGTGATTCAATATGTATTGAAGCATTGTGGAATGGTGATTAAAGGAATAAGATAACTATAGATCATCTTGAGAGGAAAGAAGTGAAAGTTATGGGTATGGGGCCATCTCTAGACTCTAGAAAATTTAACATGACTATGTAAGGACAACAAATTATATAACTTGGGGATTTTTTTTGATAAATGTGAAGAATTGGTTGCTTTTCAAAGCATGACATGATGTTTAAAATGTTATCAAGACTATTAATTAAAGCTAGTTTCTCGTAGGTATTTGAAATTCTAAATTCCTCTTTTAAAAGGATTTTTACCTTTAAGCTAGTGGATGAGGCTAAGGGGTTTAAAATTATGTTAGATCAATATATTTCACTAAATCAAGGAGGTGAAAAAGCTTAATGCATAGCTAAGGAATTGATCATATTATACATATTACATGTTTTGTCATTGATGTCGACAAATTTGTATTGTGGAAGATTACATGTGATTTAAATAGAGTAGTGATACGAGATGTCAAAAGTGTAAGTGCCTAGAGGAGTAGACAAAGGAGTGATGATTAGAATAGTTGAGAGGTGAAGAACATGGTGATGAAAGTCATGAGCATACTATACACAGTTATACCATATCTTCTAATGTTCATGAATAGGTGAAAATTGACAAATTGAAGAGTATACTATTATGAAGAAGTTATGGTTTCTTGTTTTTCATGGAAAGACTTGTAATTGTTGTCGTCTATGGTGTTGTGAATGTTCTATTATCTATCCCTTGATGTAAAGAATTACAAAGATATGAAAGAAAGTATGTAAGGTTTCAAATTATCAAAAGCACAAGAGGTTGCACTAAAGAAGCTCGGGAGAATGCTCCACATTCCTCTACATTGAAGATATGTTTGTGTAATTTGTAACATAGGTAGAGTCAGGTGTGAAGTATGTATATTCTTGATTTCAGTACATAGAAGTTACGGTAGAATTTTCTAGAGGTAGCAAAGTGAAGACAACTGTATAATGTTGTTTTAGTTAGAAAGGGTCAGAGGAATGCTCCTCATTAATCTGTATTTGAAGATATGATCTTATAGCTTGGAGGGTATGTTAATATTGTCTGTATATTTTTTAATGTCAAGTTTCAAGCACTGAGGAGTATCACAAACTTGGTTTTTAGTGTTCTATTTCAAGACTATGCTTTCAGGGTTTGCAAGAATTGCTAGGTTAGTGTCTATTTGTATGTGCCAGTATGAAGTTGTGAAAGGAAAGTATGAGAATGTTTTTGCATGTCATATCTTGTTTGAAAAGTGGCCCACATGATTCTATTTGGTCTCTCTAGTACCGCTTTGGCTTTGGAGCTAATGTATAGAAGGTTAAGTGTTTATTGGGTTGACTTGGTTGTGCTAGGTGTTTGGAAGTGTTCACTAGTGTGGAGATGTGTGCTAAGGTAAAATAGGTCATGATTATCTCTTGGTTTTAACCCCATTTTATTTTTTCTTATTGTAGATGTCTCTGGAGTTGAATTTTTGTGGTTGTTGCACATGTCATGCTATACATTTCATCCTGGTTGACAAAGGATATTTTTTTGAAGATTTCAAAGGATATAAATAAAATATCAAGTTTGTTGAAAAATAGATTAGTGTATGTGAGGAGGGTATGTGCAGGATCATGATGGGCCAAAAAGTGGTGATATGTAAGTGATATGATGGTCCATGTGGCGGAAATATTTTTTTTACCCCAAATTAATGAAACAAAAATGGTTTTTAAAGAAGATTCTCAGCTTTCCACCAATATAAATTATTCTTTACTTTGAATTCAATAAATAATTATTATTTATTTTTTATTTGAATTACGACTAAAGTCCTAATTGATACGCTGATCGAAAAACATCTATAGCTTTCCAACAGTATCACATTCTATGCTTCACATACTATAGGATTAAAAAAAACAAAAATGAATTTCCTAAAGTTTTGACCAAGTTAAGGTGGTCAGACATACGAGTTTTTATATTTTTTTAAATTTGTAATAAAAAAATCATAATTAATTATTTACTTGGAAAAATATTACAAAAAAATATGCATCACATCGAGACATGAGTTCTCTACTTATATCTAAAATATTATAACAAAATATTATCATTTTATTATGGTTAGGGTGGTTAGATAGACACCTACTTCTTATTTTTTCCCTGAAATTTAAGTACTACTCTATTGAAATTTCAAATTTTCACCAAATAGATTTAAAAAAAAAAAACCTAGTAGTTTAGAAACTAAATTCAATTTTATACAGATTCTATTCTTACATATTTTTGAAATAATATAGATAACTTGTTTTTACGTCAAGTTTCCTAACTTTGATTTTTCATCGGCCATACTAGAGTCATCGGAGTGAAGTTCCTGAAGTCAGCCCGAGACATTCATCCAGTCTTGCTAGTAAAACAAAAGAGGATTTTGTCGATGGGACAATGTTATCAAGAAGAATTCGAAGAGTCCTGCCGACCTTCCATGATACACCGACAAGATTTGACTTGGTGACATGTCTCGAGAGAATGATTATCGGAAGGACATGGTTCATGGTTTTGCCGATGGAGAAATTCATCGGTGAGACAAACTTCAGTGGGGAGAGATAAGAAGATCACAACGAGTGCAGTTCCATCAGTAAGAAAATCATTATGTCTCAGCGATCAAAATTTACGAAGGAAATATCTCAATGAGATACACATCTTTGGAGTAAGATGAGGATTGTCTTCCCGACTTGCTAAAGTCATAGCGATAGGTTGCTTCGGTGGGAGTTGTAGTGATATGCTTAAGACTGAAAAGGTAACTACGAGAAGACTTAAGGTGTCGGGGAAACTACGAGATGTCCTAGTGGGTGTTTAATGAACATTGGTGAAGGCTCGAACAAAAGGACCACCCAAGATTTGAAAATATCTGGTTGATAAATTACATGATGTGATAGTGAGAGTTTCAAAAAAACTAGCTACGCTCGTGTTTTAGCTAAAACATTAATGGCACCACAGAGCATAAGTAATTTCAGGAATCAAGACGAATTCAATTGAAAAATTCATTGCAGAATTGATAGCGGAAGAAGTAGAGGAGCGAGCAAAGGACCAGGGTATTCTCTTAGTTCAAAATCTCAGGAAAAAAACAATAAGTTCTTCATACCTTAAATTTGTAATTTTGAAGAATGGAAGCCACTAGTTCAGGAAAATCAAAGGGTATAAAGCATGGGGAAAGTGGTCAGTCGAAACGGAAAAAGTAGAAAACTGAAATTCAGCCAGAGGGTATTGAGCGTAAGCTGAATCAAGATCTTATCAACCAACTACCTGGCTCTAGACCCAAAGCCAGATGCTTTGCACAACTTAGGGCAGAAGTGGATAAACTAGATGATAAATGTAAGCTCATAGGAGATATTTGGACTGTAATAAGAGGTTATGAACTGTTTAGCTTTCATTCCTATTGGAGGAATCACTTTGAACTAGTATGTAACCCGTGGAAGCTTAATATGGGAAATCTAGTTTTCCCTAATGTTTTTGTTGATGCTGAACTAGTGAAATTGTTGTCCACTCATTATAATTCGAGACTTAAAGCTATTTGTGACCCGTTTGAGAAACCATCGATACACATATCAGAGGATGCAATAGGTGAAGTCTTTAAATTGGAAGGGGTATGCAGCTAAAAGATTATATGTGAAGAGTTGGAAAAATAATTTGGAAGGATGGACACCATTTACAAGGGTTGGAGATTTCCCTTGCACAAAATTAGACATGGTGGTAAACCAATTCCGCTAGAAGATAGTGAAGGACCCCCATTCCATGTAGATCTTTTTGAGCCCTATATAAAATACACTTATTTATTGGTGGGTCAAGTATTTGGAATGGATGTCCCTGAGTATATGGTAATTGTTCCCATGGTAATTTCAGCAGATATTCAGTATCACAACTCTAGACCTTTTGATTATGTCTCATATATTTTTAAAGGGCTTGATTTTTGGTTGATGGCAATAAAAGGTGGAGCCTCTATCTTACACCTCAGGAATTACTCACTGTTGATGCACATAGTGTTGTGCTTCGGACAGGAACTAGGGTTATGGCCTCAAGAGATGAGAATTTCATAGTTTGATAAGGAAGGCATGTCATTACCTATTCAATCATGGACTGCTTTTTGGGACAATAGGTTTGCTAACTCTAGTTTTGTATTCTTTGAAGAAAATTTTGTGAAACCATTGTACAAGTTTTATAATCATCCATGTGCTTATTATTTTTCTGATGAGATAAAGAGGTTTCTCAGGCCCAAAGATTTCAATGGACCAATTAGCCACAATTGGGCGGATTGGTATTATTTGGAGAATGCTACCATGATTAGGGTTTATGGATTTGAAGATGGCCCATTCATTTTTCCTAAAACGGTTCCCGACAAGATTGCATACTTGGAAATTGTTAGACAAATGGATTTTTCTAGTGTTATGAATTTAAGCTCTTTTGGAAAATAGGCTTCTATGCCCAATACACTATGCTTCAGTGATTTTACTGTATTAGCAAAGGAAGGGTATAATCTGATTTTGGATAAGTTACTACAATATAACATGAAAAGAGGACCACTAAGAAAGAATTTTGATCCAGAAGGGTATATCAATTTTGCTAAACAAAGGATAAAATTTGGAGGGTATCACCATGTGCCCTTCCAATTTGATGATATGATTAGGAACTTGGAGGCAGAGGAAGCATAAATGGTGGTTGAACAACATAATCGAGAGTTGCAAGATATAGAGTTGTCTTTCGGAGAAGAGACATCTAAGGCTAATGTACCACAACATCCACCTAACAAGATGTCAAGGTTGAGAACTCAGGATTTTGCCTGTCCTGCAAGGGATTTGAATATTGAAGAAAGTGTAGATACAGATGCAAGACATGCAGAATATAAGTTCTTTGTAGCAGATGATGAATTTATTAAATCTCCAGAATTTAAGACATTCCTATGTAGACAAAAGTGAAAAGAGATAAGAGAACTGGTTGATAATGTCAAAACAAGTAATGAAGAGCAGTTGTTGAGTAATTTAAAAACTAATGTGGAAAGAGATATGACAGGTATGACCCCTGAAAAGGGAAGGGAAATGCTAGAAAGTGTTGGTGTCATGATTTTTCCAGGATTAGATCTCAATTCTGCACTAGTCTTTGACAGTTTCCTAAAAAATAGTAATGCTACACACAAGCTTAGCCCGGAAAAGGTGGCAGAGGTCTAGGCAGGATCAAAGTACAATCTAGATGAAGAGTCATTAATGATTTGGGCCTTGTATCCACCTCACAAGAAATCAGTTTTCATTGATACTGAGAAGGCATTCAGGCATGTTATGACCCTAAAAGTTGGGGAGGTTGATCTTGTGGCGACAATAGAGATTGGGATCAATGTAGAAAAACTAAAAAAAGCTCAAATATAGGTGTTGATGAAGGAAGAGGAAATGTACAAAAATAACCATGAAAGAATACTGAGAGAAAACGAGTGCCTGAAAGATTTATTAAGAGTTACAATGGGGTCAACCAAGCTGCTCACCCATTGTGAAAGTTCACAAAAAAAAAATTATTGGGAAGGGTTGAGTGCATATTCTCAAGGAAAGTATTACACACTTGTTGCAGTGATTAAGAAGAGACAAGCCAGTCTAACAACCTAGTTGAATTAGCTATGGGGAATACACTCACAAAACTTTGATGCATTATGAGAACATGAATGAATGGATGGTGGGATCCTGGAGAAGCTCCAAGAAATGAACTAGAGGAATGCTCCTGATAAAGATACAATTGAGGTTGCAAATCATCTTATGAGTAAACATAAAAAGTTTGAAGAATTGCGAGGGGATGAACAGGGATTGACTACATTCTTTGATGATAAAGGGAGATTAAAAGAAATGACTAGCTGGAAAGATGAAAATGAGTTAGTACTATAGGAGATTCTAAAGACAGCTACTGAGAAAGATATAACATTAGATGAAGCATGCAAACAGAATGAGAAGATGGTGAAAATGGAGATCATGATCTGAAATGCATTGGGAGATGCAGATATGCATGGGCGCCGAGACTACTTGCATCACTTATCGAAAGTTCACTTATGGCTTAACATAGCCTAATTAATTTTTAATTTTATTATTGTTTCAAGCACAAGACATTTCTGAAAGGATGTGTCCTTTCATACGGTTGATGTATAAATATCCATTTTGGGTAGAAATGAATAAGAGGGTAGTAGTATAATAGAATATAGATAGCAAGAAACATAATATTTCAAAATGTTTATATCCAAAAGGACCATGTTGCATGTATAAGATTTTGAAGGAGATAATGAAAGATTTATGATTCGTTGGTTCCATTCTGGTATTAGTTATTTGTTGAATTTCTGTAATTGTTTGATTGTCTCCAACCTAATGTTTCTTGATTATTTAAGGTGAAATATCAAGTATATGTTCAATTTATCAATGCACATTTGTTGTATCTGTGTGATATGATTAATTGGGTTCTTTAAAGAATAATTAAATTCCTTTCAGTCAATTACAGTAATCTAGGAATATTAGGGAGATCGAGAATGGGATAAAACTAAACTCCTTCAAAATAGGGGTAGTTGTGGGTTTGTTGGTTTTCTTTGTATACTATATACTAGTTCCTCTAGGATAAATAAGTCACTATAGAAATGCAAGATGTTTGATTATCTACCTAATATTGTTTTGTGTTTTTGAAATGGAAGAGATCTACAACTCTATAGAAATTGCTATATGCTAATGGTCAAATTATTAGACTATTTAGATCATTTTAATTGACTACTACATAATAGTTTATGTGTTGAAAGAATTGTTTCCATTCTTTGTAGTTTTTATATTGGAATACAAATCATATTTAATTTCATGCCAATATACTTTTTTCATAAAGATATTTTTTTTATTTTTCTTTGCCATTTTCATCTTAAAATTTAAACAAATGTATTCTATAATATAGAATTATTTTCAAATTGGGACAAAAAGGATTCTAAGAGATATATTTAATCATAAATTTTACAATCATAAATATCATTCAATTTGTATCTTGTAACTTTAGTACTTTTAGTTAAAATAAAAATAGCTTAAAGTTATATGTACATATAGTTAAATTGGCAAAGTTGTTTTTCCATTTTATTTTTTACATCTATTAACTGAACGTATTCTAATATTACACATACACTTTATTAGGATTATATTTGCTCACTGTAAGATTTCCATTGTGAATAGATTGTTGTAAACAAAACCACGTCACTTAAGTCTTCTCAGTTTGCAAAGGTAGACCCACCTAGGTTTGGCAACACCTGAACATAAAAAGGTTCACATAATTTGGCCTTGTTTGTTACCCTAAAACATATCAAGAGATTGGAAACCTCTTGAGGTATTCTTACCTAGTTTTTTGAGAGCTAACGACCTCTAAACCTCCAAATCCACAAAAAGATTCCACTTGTACACCCAAATTCTTGCCAAACCCAAAAACCCTTGTTTTAGACCAAAATCATGAGGGTTTATTGAATATCCCACTTTCACAACCTCCCAGACCTCAAGACCAACTCAAACACAACCCATTAGGTCTATATATGGGTAAAAATTCATAAAATTAGATCACCCATACATATTTTGTTGAAACCTAGGCTTGAACCTCTCATTTCACATGCTTTTCTTCACAAAACTCTTGAGGACATCAGCTATACCTTCTTTATTTCTCATCCTACTCACTATTCATGCATCCTAAAATTAAAACAATATCCATGGGGCCTCTTACACAAGCTACAATAATCAAAAAAAGTGTAAGAGCCCCTTTATATCATGTTTGGACTACAAAACCCTCAAAAACAGGGTAATCGGGTTGTATGCAAAGAAATGAAGCTTTCTAAATCAAATCAACGTCTTAAGCCCTCAAATCAGATTCAAATCAAAGATAACACATATCTTCATGACATGAAATTCATTTCACATCAAAATATGGCTGTATGTGACCGTACAATTCTACGAAACAAGAAAATACATAAATTTTGAAGAAAAACACAACTTTTGGAATGTCAAAAGCTTGTATTTTAAATCCCCAAGCATCAACAACCTTTACAATGATCAATTTATGAGCTGTAGGTACTCTTTCACCACTGCCCCATCTAAAATTTTCTCACATTACACAAAGCCACAATGTTCGACCAAGATAAGCCGATCAAATCCTACCTTATGTGTCCTAGTAATCAAATTGGTGATGATCCTAAAAATGACATTGCGAAGGGTGATTGGTCTAAAAATCTAAACGAATTTTCAATTATTTCACTACTACGATCAATGTCTCATTTTTCATGAAATTTCCCAAAACACTATTCATTATGATCATATGGAAATTTCTAGGAGAGCTACAATAGTTGTAACATCATGAATTCAAATTAAACATTAAAAAGAACCTAATGAATTAATTATGTAATGGCATAAAAATTAAAAACATCATGAATTAATTATGTAACCACATAAGTAAAATATAATTCTATCAAGAAATTCATATCAAATAGATAATACAATTTCGCATAACTCATACATTTCAATGCCATTCATCTTCTTCTTCATCAAACTCTTTTTCTATATCATCCGATCTAAATTCAACATTGTAAGGATTGGCCATATCATCATCGTCATCGTCATTGATATCAGTTTCGATAATGTCATCATCCACACGGATATCATCTTCATGAACATTAACTCCTACATCATCATGATCTAGTTCATCATCTTCGATATCTTTGTCAAGCACATCATCAACTAACTGTTGATCCTAATCATCATCTACATCATCTTCTATTTCTTCGGTATCTTCTTCTTCCACCACATTATACTTTACCAGCCTTCCTCTTGGATCATGTCTAACAACATATGACCAACCCGGTTTACCTGGAACCTCTGAGTAAAATACTTGCTCACATTGGCTTGGAAGAACATAGGGCTCATTTCCAACTCGCTCAAAGTACCTTGTATTAACCATGGTAAATCCATTATCATGTTCAGTAACAGTTCTCTTGGGATCATTTTCATTCAATCGTAGCCTGTACCATAGGACGATGAACATAACTAATTTGAAGGACTTAAAGTCACACTCAAGTATATCATCCAAAATCCCATAGTATTGATTTTCTAAGACTTCTGGATGTATGTCACTTCTAGATGAAATATTAGTCACCTGAAAGACTGCAGTTATCTCTGAATCATAAGTTTTCTTCGTGTCATCCAACTTTTTGATTTGAAATTTACGACCATTGCACCACATAGCCTTGTGGTGTTTCACCTGCAATATGTCAAACATGTAAAAATTATTGCAATATTGGCAGTTGATAAAAATATTTATTCTTGACCGAATGTATGCAAAGAAAGAAATCTCAACATATATATACATCAATATAATTGAAAATAATTAAATAATATGGGTGATTAATATATTTATACGGACCTGTTTATCTCTTAAACTATATGCTAAATCAATTTCCCTTGGTGTAACATTGGAATCTCCATTACGATGAGCTTCTTTAAGCAATGAAGCCACACCTTCCCATGTTAATACGCGACTAGATTGTTGACATCATTCAATCCATACTATCATCCAATCAAGATTTTTTCCGATGTACAAATGTAGTGCATACCACTCTTGACAAACTGTATAAAAAAAAAATGAAATTCACAAATGACGTATAATTAGTTAATTACCACGGTATACGACCTTAATTTATAATTGATGTGTATTAAAGATTAATAATTAAATAAGTACAATATACATAAAAAATAAATGTAAAATATATTCTAATTAATCTCCATGACCATCTTATAATTACCTGTCACTTTCCTCAATCTACCTTTCCCCATCAGGTACTCCCCTTCAAATTTGTTAATGGAGTTGGGATCCCAAATGAGATCTACATGGATCTTTGCTGCAAACTTAGGAAGATATTCAATAATGTACACCATGGTCTAGTATACCATATATCCCTCCACCATAGAACCCTCAGGATGTGCTCTTTGTCTAACCAAAGCCTTCAAAAATTTCAAGTGCCTCTCAACCATCCACATTGACCTTGTGTGTATAGGTCAACACAATTCAATCTCCTCAACTTGGTGTATGAGGTAGTGTTCTTGTGCATTGAAATTTTTTGAAGGTAGACACTTTTTTATTTCACACATTAGACGAGGAATTTTTCTCTTCCAATAATTTATATCTTCTTTATGGATTGCTTTAGATGATAGCCATCTACAAGTGATTCAAGGCACAAATATATTAACGAGATTTAACAAAAATATACAATGAATTGAACAAATATCACTACTTACCTCATTTATTTTCCAAGATCATATATAAATTGCTTGACATTGTTGTCGAATTTGTTTAGGAGAGATAGAGGTAGAACATACTGCAACAATTATAAAATGATCTTTTCATTATTTTTCCAAAAGTAGTAAACATAATACACTGAAAATTACATGTAGTATACAAATATATATATAATATACCAGAATAATTACCTTAATGAAGGTATGCCAATCATGCATTTTAATCCCTGACCCAAATTCACCTTTCTTGGTTATGATATTGTTTATGTTAGTAACAAATCCTATGGGAAATCAAATTTTTCATATGACTTCTTTTATAGCATTGCTTTTCTGCTCCGTTCATAACCAAGGAAGGGAACTTATATTAATTTTGTCTCCATCGCTATTTAATTGAATGAAATTTTTCATTGCATGATTGGCTTCCTGAATGTCACTACAAATTTTGACAATTTTTTCTTTGTCATGCCTTCCATCCAATATTTTCCATAATGTTTCCATCATATTCTTTCTTATATGCATTGTATCAAACAAACGCACAATTTTTAGCTTCTCATAGTAGGGTAACTTACTAAATTGTCTGGGATAAATTTTCAGTCCCTGTGGAAGCTGACCATTAATGCCTTGACGACCTTCATGAAGTATATAAGTTAAACAAATTAACAATAACAATCATTGTCAATTATAGTATGAGTAAACACAACACAATATAAAAATATAAATTCAAAACATATCATATATGATAGATAAACAATTTGATCTAATGTATAACCTTGATGATTAATTCTATTATATTCCAGCTTCCATAGGCGAGGTGTCATTCCTCGTGGTTTTGATGTAGTCTCTTCTTTCCCATTGAAAATATGTTTTTTAGTAGTTCGATACTTATGATTTATGTGGAGGAAGTTCCTATACTCATCAAAAACCTGCTTTCCTAAACTTGTTGAACGACAAGATTTCATCTTTGGACCACAAATTGGACATGCAAATTTTCCCTTTATTTGAAGACCTGCAAATCATATATAATTGGATTAAATATGTCAATTTTTATAGTTATATATAATGAATAGATTATTTAAAAAACATGTACATGATATCTACTTCATAAAATTAAATATTGTTAAAGTCATGCATTCGAACATTATAACATAATAAAAAAATGTGTTAGCCCTGGGGCATCATGAATTATCCATACAAGCATTACATGGAATTGAAATTGTCTTTTTCCTATTGGTCTAGATATGTCATACATAGTGACGCCATTCCATAACTTTAGTAACTCATCGATAAGAGGCTCGATATATACATTCATATTTTTAACTTGGTACTTACCTAGTTGAATGAACATAAACATTACATAATTATTATAACCATTTTACTGCAATATATATAAATTAATGTACATGACTATTAAATGAAAAAAATATAAGTCATTATGAAACAAATAATACAAATGAGATTCTACTACGTTAAAGAAAATTGATGTAAAAAACAACCTAGAACAATCATTGCCAAGATTATGTGCTCCCTCTTTATTGACATCCATGGAGGAATGTTATTGTTGATAACAAAAACAGGCCACACCGAGTAAATAGATCCCAGCTCTCCAAATGGATTGACACCTTCCGCTGCCAATGAAAGCCTGAGATTACGAGGTTTTTCTTTAAAGTGTGGCCATTTTTCCTCCATGTCCCTAAATGCAGAACCATTCGTAGGAATTCGAAGAATGGCATCTCCACTTCTATTCCGTGCATGGTAATCCATAAATTGCGCTAAGCTTTCGCACCTAAATAATTGTTGCATACGTGGAATATTGGGAATATAATGAAGAACCTTGCAAGGCACCTTTTTTGTTAGTTGATTTGTTCAATATCTACTGATATGACATTTTGGCCATTATGTTGCAAATTCATGTTGTTTATGATATATAATATGATCATTGGGACATGCATATATTACTTGATACTCCATTCCAATATCTTTCATAATGCCAGATAAATCTTGGTATGAGCGAGGTAAAATATTTGATGCTAGTAACAAAAACTCACCAATGAATCTACAACAAAAAATAATTTGTTAATATAAAGAATATTAATGGTACAAGGTGATCCCACAATAATGGGTTACACGTTTTGGCCAAACTTGACATTAGAATCAATATTTTTCACCAGATCTTCACTTTCTTATACCTATAGAAGCTAAACCATTAAGAATTTGAAGATGAAGTAAACTAGTGATTTGTGAGATTTTGTGTGTAGATTCTAAATATATATTTTTAAAAAAATTTAAAAATTAATTATGAATCCTTTTATGTAATTTTTATTAACTTTTTTTTTACTAAACAACATTTTCAAAAAGTGATGTTTACTTTTAGTTGCATAACATTTTTTCTAGAAAGGATACAAATCTAGTTTTTAAAATACATTATTTTCACATCAGTATCTAAGGCATGGATATTGTTTCATAGTTTTTTGTTGCATACATATTTTTTAATTAATTTTCTAAGTCAGAGTAATTATAATTTGGATATATTATACTTTCAGTTACATAACTTTTCTTGTATGCATTTGAATTAACTCATTTTTTTTGTTGGAATAAGGACATCAATAGCTAGTGGAAATGAATTTTTTAGAACTTGTTTTCTCTCTTTTCCTATTATTTTGTATCTATGAAACAAAAACCTCGATATTCATTGAAAAACCTACATTCACAAGAAATTAGAAATAAATATAATAATAAAATTAAATATATTAGAAATTATACTTTTTGGGAAGCTTATAGTAATGACTACATGATTATAAAAGATAATTTTAAATGAATTCATTTGAACCCCCAAAAGGTAAGTCAAAAGTGTATTTTTTAACCATTTTGATAAGTGTAGAGGAGACTCCATTATAGGTACGGTTTAAAAATAGTGGGTTTCTATCCAAGGGGGTTTGATTTAAGTGGGTTTGATCTTCAATTAAAATCCTTTCAATGGAACATTTTTTAAGGCTTAAATCATTATATTTTTTAAAAATATATGATTTTAGCAAAAATCAGGATGGCATATATGAAAAACAACAATTCAAATAGATGAAAAAAGATGACATATATGACATACCTTAACATCTGTGAGACTGATATGTTGGATAAACCATTCATAACCTTCAAGTTCATCAACAACAATACAACAGAGAGAAGAGTTGTTTGGGAGCCTTCATAAAGGGGCTTATATGCCTTCTCAAGTATAGGTAAATCATGAACATCATCAAATTCATCTTGATCAACATGATCAGCTGTGCTACTAAATGTGTCATGGATCAATGTACTTGTACCATCATCTTCAACTGTATTTTTTGGTGCATGATCATCTTCTTCCATAGGATCATTAACTTCATCTTTGATATTCACAGCTCCATGTTCCTTTGCTTGTAAAACCACATTCTTCGGGCCGTGATAATCCTTATCATGTGTCCTAGGATGCCCCACCTTTATAATAATGACAAACACAAATAAACCATGATCATGATCAAGTGATTTTATATATATATATATATAAAATGTTAAAAAAATATAAATATTTACAAATTCAATCAATATAAACACATATAATGAACAACTTACCAATGGACGATAAACATGCCCCCTTCAATGTGACCATGCTTCCTGCAATGTTTCTCAGCTATTGTGATTAAAATTTTTCTCATCTTTAAGCCCTTGCAATTATTGCAAGCACAATAACATTTCCCATCACACTTTCTTTTCAATCTAGCCCACAATCTATCAAGTGACTCTTCATTTTGTTCTAGACTAATATTATCTAACATGATTTTTCTTTACCAAGCTTGAATATTTAGATCTTCAAAAAATATCAAACTCACACTCCAAACATTTTTAATCATAGACAGGTAACAAAATCTAATAATTATGATATTTTACACCAAAAAAAATCAGCATGCAACCACCCCTGCAAAAGAGAAGATAGTCTGAAGTTAATGACCCCAAAAAACACTTTAAAATGCTAATTCCAGAAATTATTAAATTCTGATTTTACGATGATTTCCAACTGTTAGACTCCTAAAATCAGAATATTAAACTTGCACAACAAAATCAGGAAATGAAATTCTGAAAATGCACAAGTCTAAAAATGAAATTTGATGAGACGTTGCTTTAAAATGTGATTTTTAAACTTGGAAGTACAAATCTGACTTCACAAATGAATTCTGGAAATAAAATAGTATGGCATAATAAAGAGTTTCATTTGAAGTTGACCACCCTATTATATGCCTTGATAAAGTTAAAAGATATATGGATTTTATCTACAATATAGCATGCATAGTCATCAGTCTTATTCACATCCTTTCTTTGGATATCAATAGGCAACACCATTAGATGGCTTCCTTGAAAGTTCAATCCATTAAGGGAATAATGAAAGGGTCTTCCTTAACGATTACATCCATTTGACAAAAAATTGTGTATGGCTGAATAAGGATGATAACATTTTGAAAGACTAAAATGATTGTTGAGACTGATCCTAACATATTTATGTTGAATCCAATACATACAAACAATCTTGTGTAGACCTTCACTTCCACACTCTCGACAAAATTATTTTGTAAGGACAACACTTCATTTGCCTAGTTTTTTAGGTTAAGCTAAATGTTGTTCTCACAAGCAACTTCAAATGTCTCGTACACTTCCATCTACTTATGAAGCAAGCCTCTATCTAAATTGACTTCACTATTACAATAGTGCTTCAAAATATCATAGGGCCATCCTCTGGTTTTATATGTCAAATCTATTGCCATTTGTATTGAATTTTCTTTCATGCATGTAATTCATGTCTTTGGTTACAATGCTTATTGTAGAATCCATATACAACTTCCTCCCTCCTATTGACATAGAATCAATATGGAATACTATCTTTAATTTTAAGCTAAATATTTAAAATTGGTTAGAGCTTATACTATGCAAAGGAGAATAAGAATAAACCGTAACCTTATCAACAATTGAAATAGATAAGGGGTCACTCTATTCCACACATATTCACATAGAAAATGAACATGATATTTGGGGTTCTTACTCTTACTATTTTTCTATTTATTTATATAATAATAAGGTTACATTACAATATTTTTATTCTCTTTTTATCTACTCTAACTCCTATTTCCTCAGATACATTCAATCATACTAGTATTGTGCTTCTTGTAAGAACATTATATCATGGCTGAATGAAAACAATGTTTAATGCCATGAGGCCCAAATGATGTTCATGCATTGGTCTTAAAATGTCATCAAACTGAGACTAATCATTGTTATATAGTATCAAAGTTTCATTGATACTATTGGTCAGTATGATTTCTCATGTGAATTGATTAAAGATTGATAGCCTATATATTCGTAGGGTCCAATCATTATGTTTGACAGTGTATTGGCCAGTTTACTATCCAATGCTATTTACAAAATAAAATATAGTAAAATATAAAATAGTGATCTTTTAAATCTACTCTACTGTAAATAATAAAGACTGTAGAAATTTCCTTCCAATTTGAGTGTTGGAAGTCTTTATTATTTACAGTGGAGTAGATAGAAAAGATCAATGTTTTATATTTTAATATATTTTATTTTTCATTGTATTTGATCAACAAATATAGTTTGATGATGATTCTTTGACTAGTGCTACAATATTAGTATCTCGGGGTATTATATATGCAGATATAAACTATATTTGTTTGATGCTTTATGTTATACCCATGCCCACTAGTTATCACCATAATTATTATTATTATGTATATGCAATATAGGGATACTATAGAGGTAAGGAGCAACGAGCAAAGAGAAAAGATTTAAGCAAATGGACTTCAAAGAAAGGCATGACACTTTACTATAGATTCTCAAAAGGAGACCACAGTCAGGAATATTCAAATAAACAATGATTAGTCCATGTCATAACCATGAATGGGGCATTGAAATTAATAATAGCAGTGATAGGGTAGTATGACAAACTTTAAAATATACATACATAAAAGTAACTGAGCAGTCAAGAGGGCTTTTAAAACATTATAAATCTTGTCAAGGGTTCATTTTCTTCATAGCAGTATGGTAAACTAATAAATATTTCCATCTCACAAATATTCAAAAGAGGACAACCTACAAGTGTATTAAGGAGTGCATGGACAATATCTCAAGCAGCTACCATAATTAATTTCTTCAAGTGTTATGCAAGGCCATTGAAATCAAATGAATAAACTCTTGTTTAACCTAAAAGACAAAGGATAGTCAAGTTGCTAGAGGGAAGGTATCACAAAGGATATGGGATCACTTTTACATTTTTTGCTTTATTTTTCCTAATAAGGTCAAATACTTTCTTTTAGTGTTTGAATCTACCACATAGAGATTAAATATGCCTACTCTCAAATAAAGTTGAATTATATAAATAATAGTCAGATGCCTCTCTTAACATAAAGGACAATCTAAAGTACTAAGGAATTTTATATCCTTTATAAGAGATTGTTTTTAACCTGTTAAAAACTTGAGAGGGTAATAGACAGGTTGCAAGGAAAGTTAAAAATTTATCATAAGTAGCTCAATCCAAAAGGAAAAAATTAAGCATGGAAAAGCATGAGTAGGTTGACCAGCTTCAATAAAAGCACAAGTTATTTTTTATAACATCTTACCTAGATATTACTTGATAAGGTAAGGAGTGCTCTTTTCCACTCAGTTTCATATGGTGGCATATCTACACACAAATCGCCAAATTTTCAAATAACTAAATAAATTGTATTACTTAATAAAGTTGTTACAAAATTCCATTCATGTCAAAATCAAATCTTCTTACCACAAAAAGTTTGGTTTCCAATTTAATGGGTTCATCTTTTGATTCCTGTACCAACTTCTAAAGGAATTTGGTAGCTTATACTTCTACATGAGGAGAAAATTTCATGTTGTAAACTATTCCAAAGTACAAAATAAATAGAAATCATATAATCGGCATGACAGTTATAGCTTGCTAGATTTTTGGCAACATCTAAAAAGTTTAAGTGAACTAAGAAAAATAGAGAGGCCTTGACCTTCATTTTTTCATTTTTTAGTTTGTTGCTCTAAATATCTCACAATATTTACATATTGGTTGCTTTCTTTCTTTCTTGTTCAAATCAAAAATAGATACATTTGTAAAGAGTCAAGATGAATTCAAGAACTTCAGGTAACAGATATACCATAACTACTTTTATAAGACACTGACATCTAAGGTCTAAAATCTATTTCTGAAACTTGGCAAAGGGAAAAATACATCTTTATGAAGTATTCTTCAAAAATATCATAGCTAAATGGCTCTAACTATCCACTATCAAACATTCCCAATTCTTTGTTCAACCCTCTAGGCCTGAATCTTGATAGCTATTTCACTATGTAGCTATCCCTATGCCTTTGATATTATCTAGTTATGGCTCCCAAATCTATTGAAAATTGATCATTAGGGTTAAAATTGAAACCTTGCAAATATAATATTTGTCCAAATCCATCAAGAATTTTCTATCAGTTATAAACAATTTCCTTATAAAGAATTTGTGAAGTCAAGTCTAAAATCTAGAAATGAAATTATGAAAATGCACAATACTAAAAATGAAATCTGATGAGATGTTGCTTTAAAATATGATTTTCAAACCTGGAAGTACAAATCTGACTTCACAAATGAATTCTGGAAAAAGATAATGACTACCCTCAACCACCCGATATCTTCTTGAGTTTTATCTGATTTTCCCCAAGAAAATCGTCAGCAAAACATTGTCGCAATAAATAGTCGAGCTCATTTTTATTTATGTTGGCCACAATTTAACTTTGCAAGTCCGTCAAAATTTTAGCGAAAAAAAGGTTAGTCGAAATTTCAATGAATGTCGGGGATAAAATTTTAAAAAATAAATAAATCACACAAGTTCCCGGCGATACATCTAATTATATAGCTTTCGTCGAACATTTTCATTGGATTTTGCAATCAAATGAGTTAGTGAAACATGCAAATATTCCTTCCTCAAGATTGGGCACCTATAATATGCTAAAAAATATCCTATGGTAGATGCCTTACACATCTTATTGTAACTGCCATAGAATCTTTCATCTAGCTGACAACACTTACAACTGTAAGAGAATCTAGATCATAACTGACTAAAAATTGTTGATTCTCTTACATCCTGTCATAACCCAACTTGGGTGCCAACTTTCTCCGATGCATTCAAATATTCCTTATGACACATCATAGAACTTTTCATAGTCATAATTCCAAATTGGGATGCCTACATCCACTTGGTATGATTATGTGTCATCTAGTCACTTCCAATAGGGATGCCACCTATCCAGTCGGTCCCAATTTGTGACATGACACCATAGTCAATTAAATAATACAAATAAATACATTAATACATAAAATTAAATAAATATTAGGACTCTAAGGTTGAGACACCTTAATCCCAATATTCTCCGACTTGTTGAAGACCTACCGAGAGTCAAACAAAATCATCTGCTCAGGGCCCCAAGGCCCATGGAATCGAAACACCATTTGAAATTCTCTATGCTCACTAGTTTTTTCAGTGTATTTTCAACATTCACCAAAGTTCCAAACTTCTCCAAGGTCACCTTTCCATCTTCTACCATATCAGAAACAAAATGATATTGTACATTGATGTGCTTTGTTCTGGCATGAAAGGTAGGATTCTTTCATAGGAAAATTACACTTTGAATGTCACCACAAATAATAATATTTCTTGCATCTAAACTAATATTAGAACACAATCCCTTAATCCAAATGGCTTTCTTACAAGAATGAGTGGCTGACATATACTCTTCCTCTATTGTGGACAACACGAATACAACCTACTACTTACTTATCCAACTTATAGTACCACCAAACATTATAAACATGTAACTATTGGTTGATCTTCTATTGTCAATGTCACCTGCCCAATCCAAATCCACATGTCATCGAATGCTCACAGAATGCTGAGGTCCAGAAGGATAACCATGAAAACACAAGGCATACTTAGAAGTACCCTTTTAATATGCGAACACTCTCTTAACCACATCCCAATGTACCCATCCAGGATTAGCCATAAAATGGCTAAGGGATCCCACTGCTTGGGAAAGGTATGGTATCGTACACACCATCATATACATCAAACTACCACTGCACTTGCATATGTTACTTTGGTCATGTCCTCCATCTCAACACCTGAGACTTTGGACAATCATTCACAAAAAGCTTCATCCCTTGCATCATAGGAACAACTAACTATCTAAAATTTGTCATGTTGAATATCTCTAACATAGAGTTCATGTACTTGATTTGGCTTAACCAAAGCTTTCTATTAGATATTTCACTCATGATTTCCATTCCCCAAATCTACCTAGCTACACCTAGGTCTTTCATCTCAAACTATGTAGACAACTAAAACTTCAAATCTGAAATCATACTTTTACCATTCCCAATGAACAACATATCATATATGTATAGGAAAATAATGAGAATATGACCATTATTAGTTTTAAAGTTTACACAATGGTAATATTTATATATTTTAAATCTCAATGACAACACATAGGTATCGAACTTCTGATACCACATTCTAGGAGACTATTTCAAACCACTAAGAGACTTCTTTAATTTGAAAACCAAATTTTGTTTACCCTTTTCAATGAAATTCTCTAGCTATGACATGTAAAACTCTCTTCCTCCAAATAACCATGAAGGAATGTTGTCTTCACATCCATTTGTTCCACTTCTAAGTCATATGCTAATTCAAGTGACAAAAAAAGCTGGATAGATGTCAGGTTTGCTACGAGAGAGAATATCTCCCCATAATCAATTCCCTGCACACCTAAGAAAACCCCTTAGTGACCAACCCTGCCTTATACTTCTCAACACTTCCATCTGGACCACACTTTTTCTTGAAAACCCTTTTACAACCTATTGGTTTATGCCTAGTAGGCAAATATACGAAATCCCAAGTCTTGTTTTTCTTTAATAAAACCATCTCCTAGTCCATGGCTTGCATCAATGAATTTGAATCACTCATACCTAATGCCTCTCTAACCATCCTAGGCTTATTGATGTTAGTAATCAAGGAAAAAATTCAACTAGAACCCAATAATGAATAATCGAACCTTTTTGGTTCCTGCCTAACTCATGTAGACCTCCTCAAAGTCTGAGGTTGAGGCTCTCCTTCTTCAAAAATTTCAAAGCTACTTGACCTCTCCTCATCATCAGGTCCAATAGGAGTACGTAGGTCTTCTTTCTTTAGAGTAGGTGGTATCTAAACTACCTCCTTATTCTATTTCTCCTCTTTCTCTAGTTGTAGCTCAACAGTAGAAGGTTTTATCTCTATAATGATCACTCTTTTTCTATAGAGAACCTTCTGAGCTTCTGGATCCCAAAACTTGTACCCTTTCACCATAATATCATAGCCGATAAAGATACACTTAATAGCCTTGTTCTCCAACTTATACCTCTTCTCAATCTAAACATGAGCATAAGTTTCACAACCAAATACGCTGAGATGTCTAATCGAATTCTTTTTACTAGACCACACCTCCATGGGTGTCTTTCCAACGAGCATTGATGTAGGATATATATTGTTCAAATAACATGTAGTGGCTACTGCTTCAACCCAAAAAAAATGTTCAAGGCTAACACCACTCATCATACTCCTAGCCCTATCCATTAACCTTCTATTCATCCTCTCTGCAACTCCATTTTTCTATGGAGTGTAGGGAGTTGTCCTATGTCTCTCAATATCACACTCTTTATAGAGATTGTCAAACTCTACAAAACAAAAATCACCACCATTATCAGTCCTAAAACACTTAATATTTTTGCTAGTATGATTTTCTACCAAGGCCTTAAACTCCTTAAACCGACTAAAGACTTTAGCTTTACTTATGAGGAAATAAACAAATGTCCTTCCACTATAATCATCTATGAAATAAATTAATTATAGAGATTTTTATAATGAAGGAAAGTTTATAGGACCAAGAATATCTAAATGAACATATTCCAAAACCCCAAAAAAATTATGAGAACTAGAGTAGAAAGAAACACGACGTTGTTTTCCATATACACAATGTTTGTAAGACTTGAACTCGAGATTAAAATCATCAAGGCCTTCAACAAGGATCTTATTTTTCAGGGTTCTAAGACCCTTCTCACCAATGTGACCAACTCGTTGGTGCCATAACATTGTCTTCCCTATAGGAAGCTTCATTTCCATGGAATGAGCACCCTTAGGTACCCAAAATGCATGACCATTGGATGTAGCTACAAAATACTTCTTCTCTACATAATCTAATGGTGAGGATGAAGAATCCAAATATCTCTTCTTTGGTACATCAGAAGAACTATTGCACTATGAAATGCATGCATCGAGGTAAAACAAAGTGCCAGTAAAAACACCCTTAGCCAACACCATGGCCCGTTTAGTCATATTACATCCTCGACCAAAGAAAACAAATTGCACTCTCAAATCATTCAATTTACTTATATAAAGTAGGCTTTGTGCCAAACCCGGGATATGCAAGACACCATCAATCCCCTTCATTCTTCCATCAGGAAATCTGATTTTGACTCTTCCATGACCAACAATCTTCAGGTTAGATTCATCACCTAGGTACACCTCTCCACCATTGTACTCCTCACACTTCGAGAACCAATCTCTATGAGAAGTCATGTGAAAGGATGCATCCAAATCTATCAACCACACATCATCTGATGCATGGGATGCCGAGGCTACAATAAATTCTTCTCCATCATCTTGAGATGATTTCTCATATTTAGAATCAAAGAAAGACTTATTTTTCTTCTTCTTCTCCTTCTTGCAATCTTTCCAAATGTGACCAGTTTCACCATAGTTCCAACATTTTTCCTTGGACTTCTTACTAGGAGACTTAGATCTTCGCAAAGACTTTGACTTAGATTTCTTGTCTTTTCTTTTTTCCTCTCTCCTTTGGTCTGCCATGAAATGCAAGGGCCTCCTTGGCCATCTTAGAAGGCTTCACATCTGTTCAGATAATAATGAGGCAACAACCTCATCCATCTTGAAGGTGGAAGTAGTGCTTGCAATAGCCATTGCTAAGTGATCCCAAGAGTCCGAAAATGAACACAAAAGAAGCATGCAATGGTCTTGTTCATCAATCTTGTCTCCAAAGGATCCTAGTTGAGAAACCAACATGCTAAAAAATTTCAATTGATCTATAACAGATCCTCCATCTTCCATTTTCAGAGAATACATCTTCTTTATAGGGAAAATTTTGTTTACTAGGGATTTAGCCTGATTGACATCACCAAGCTTCTTACATATAGAAGCAAAAAATTTCTCTTCATGGACATTTAGGAGGAAAAAATTAACCAAACAAATTCTAATAAGACTCTTAGCTTTTGCTATCCATGGGATCCCAATCCTCTTGTTTCATGCCTAATAGCATGGTTGTAGAAACTGCAAGGCATAGATCACGGTCTAGGAGCACGTCTTCCATTTTGAGCTTCCACAGTTCAAAATTACCATTGTTAAATCTATCCATCTCAATCCTCCCATATGTGCTTGCCATCTCTTTCCCACAACAAGGTAATGGAACACACACTTCTACAAAACTCCTACTGAAAGAAAGATTAGCTCAAAAAACCCTTCTGACCCAACAAAGGAACCAAGGGTGGCCAAACTTTGATACCAACTAAAAGGAAGTAAGGTGAGTGAAAAAAACTTTCTACACTAATCTAAGTAGGGAAGAGTTACAAAAATTTCCTTTTAACACCTTATATAGTTACAATAATGAGAAACACATACGAATAATGGAATAGAACAACAAGAAAAAAAAATCAACAATGCATAAAATAGTTACACCAAATATATGTGGGGAAAACCCCTTTGGGTAAAAAATCCCACCCTCCAAAAGCATAGTACTTCTATATTTCTTCAAATAGGAGTCACAATATAGCCCAATTACAAATATTATACACAAGTTATTCGAATAAAACACTTGCTTTGGAGTTAACCTAGCAGCACTTCGTTTCCTGCAAACAAACTATGCATTCTACAATGCAAGGAACTCATTTTATAGAGAGATACGAGCTTCAAGAAGAATCTAGAAGGAGATGGGCATCCAAATCCACATGGCACAATATCACACAACATAGACATGTATTTGGACACATGTACAACATTCCCTTACACCCCTTACAATGGTCAAACATGCAAATATTCCTTTCTCAAGCTTGGGCGCCTCGAATATGCTAAAAGATAGCTTATGGAAGATGGCTTACACATCTTATAGTTGTCATATAATATGTCATAACTGACAATAGGGTAATCCCACAAAGTTGGTTTACAATTTATGAGAGGAACTGATTCATGCTAAAATCACATATTTTTAGAAAATATAATGATTTAATCCTTTAAAAGTTCCATTTTAAGGATTACAATTGAAGAGGGTTTGATCAAACCACCTTAGATCAAACCCCCTTGGATAGAACCTCGCTAGTTTTAAACCATACCTATAAATAAGTCTCCTTTACACCTATCAAAATGCTGATAAAAAATCACTTTTGATTTACCTTTTGGGGGATCAAGTGAACTCATTTAAAATTTATTTGAAATGATTATGGTAGTCCTCTAAATGAGTTATCCCATGAATATAATTTTAATATGTTTTTGTTTTATTACTTATGTGTTTTTTTAGTTTTATTAAACATAGGTTTTTCATTGAAAATAAAGTTCTCTGTTTTGCACATGTGGAAAAATAGAAAATTATCAAAATATATTTTTTTAAAATATGTTCGTGCTGGGTATTGATGTCTTTGATCCATTTAAAAAAAAAAAAATGAATTGCGATACATATAGAAAAAGTTATGTTGTATACAGTCCACCTGTGTCTGAATTGTAATTGGTTTGACTTCGAAAGTCTATTAAGGAAAAAATATTCAATAAAAAACTATGAGACCAAATGAAAGTGCTAGATATCATAGTTACAAATCTAAATTCTAAAAAATTAGAATTTTATCCTTCATACAAAAAAAATTATGTTGTATACGGTGAGCGTCACTTTTTAAAAATGTTGTTTTCTGAAGAAAACCAGTTTTTGTGGGAGAAGGAAAAATAAGTGCAATCTTATTCTAAAATTTTTGAAAAAAATATTTTTAGAATCTAAAAACAAAATGTGATGAGACTCTAGTTTGCATAATCTTCAAATTCCTCACAGTTTAGCCGTTATAGGTGCCTGAATGTGAAGATTTAGTTAAAAATAACAATTTCAGTGTCCAATTTGGCCAAAAATTGTAAACCACTATTGTGGGATCACCCAACACTTAAAATTGTAAGAGAATCTGTCATAACTGAGTAAAAATTATCGATTCTCTTACATCTTGTCATAATGCAACTTGGGTGTAAACAATCTCCCATGCATTCAAAGATTCTTATGACACGTCATAAAAATTTTCATATGTCATATATTTCAAAGTGGGATTCCTATGTCCAATTTGGATGATTGTGTGTCATCTAGTCACTTCCAATGGGGATGCCACCTAGCTTGTGGGTCCCAATTTGTGAAATGACACCATAGGCAATTAAATAATACAAATAAATGCATTAATACATAAAATTAAATTGATATTAGGACTCTAAGGTTG
Source organism: Sequoiadendron giganteum (assembly GCA_007115665.2). NCBI lineage: Eukaryota > Viridiplantae > Streptophyta > Pinopsida > Cupressales > Cupressaceae > Sequoiadendron > Sequoiadendron giganteum. The sequence goes on from CM021108.1 coordinate 115,864,074, forward strand.
AGACACCTTAATCCCAACAAAAATAACAAAAATAGAAAATGCAACTTTGAGTTGGTATTTTTGGGTTTAAGTGTAGTCACATGGGGATATATATTCACACAACTTCTATGATAATTGCCTAAAGTAGATATTTTAGCTTGTTTTATATTGTATTTTATTGTACTTATGGTTATTTGTATGTTTCTCTTAAGTCTATTTTGGTATAGGCTATGAATGCATTAGCAAAGAATGATGGATAGGTTGTTAAGGTACAAACTATTATCTATGTGGTATAGTGTGTGTAAGGATATCTTTTTCCTCACAATTGGTGTTGCTCACTATTGTGGATGTGATATGATGTGTCTCAAGGATAATTTTGTGTAGGTACAATTATTTTAGCTATCAAGAGTAAGCATGGGTAGTGATATAGCGTATATATTGTTTAGGAGCACTGAGTTTCTCAAATCCTTCAATGACTAGATCAATAAATACAAAATAGGTGGATGAGGTGTTATTTCTAATTATAATTAGTTGATCAATTGAATTTATGAATCATCTTAAGTCTCGATCATCTTCATACTTTTATTTCTAATCGTGGAATAGCTAAGTCTCCATCTTCATTTTAAGAATCTAGCTAAAAGTACTTATAGTAAATTTAAAAGAATAAGTATTTTTTTACTCAAATAGATAGTATGACAACCAAATGACACATAATGATACTAGATAGGATAAGTATGAAACCTTAATCAAATATACTCTATGTATTAAATTTGATTAGTCAACTACTCTTACCAATATCATCACTTAATGTTTTTTACACTTAATAATTGTGAAATCTTTAATATAAATATTTTATCTTCATATTTTAGAATTAAAAAAACTCTTAGTTGAATAATACATTTTGAAGTGTTAAATGATAGGGATGTATGCTATTAAAATTAAGGTGAAAATTGAGCGGGAAACATGATATTATTATACAATTTGAATGATTTTATTCAACAAGGAGTTGTAAAATAATTGGATGCCAAATAGCATAGAAGTAGGTTCCTAAATGTGAAAAAATAAATTGACCATGTAACTTAGTTAACACAGGATTAGATGCTAAGCGAATAGAAACTAACATAATTAACTGATAACTAAGAAAATAGAGACAGAGATTTTGGTATTCCTTCCTACTCTCCTACACCTCACACCTTTACTCAACATTGGAAAACCTCCTTGGAGGGTTTGATGTTCTATATATAGATGGTCAAATAAATGGGCAAGCCAAAAGTTAGTTCACCACTGAACAATTTCTTTGAAGTCATGTTGCTCCAAATAAAGCTTGACTCTCTTCCATAGCCAATAATAGAAACACTAAAATTTTGGAGTCAAGTCGATGAAACTATAAAATGTTTTGAATACGTGTTGAAAATTGAATTTTAATAAATGCCAGAATAGTCAGTTTGTAAGCATGCATCAATGGTTAAATAAAGAAATTGAAGTTTGGAATGATTTAAACTTATCTTCAATGAGTTGCAGTCATTTTTCATATTCAACAAAGAGTTTTCCACAATGTGAACTCTAATTTTATAAAATTTGGAATCGTATCTCTATGTTCAATGTAAATCATCTCTCTTTTTAGTCTATAATTTCATCAATTCTTATCTAGTCGCACACAACCAAACTATTCCTTTGTAAATTCAATATACAGTACTCACAACTATTTCCGAACAACATATCCTCAAAGGTGAAAATTCAAAAACTTATCCACAAAGAAGTGTGAACTCTCCTACTCAAATGCACTGTACAATAATTAACTATAAAATACTAGATCAAAATTTTGTTAATTAGATCTCTCAAACCAAAAGCCAAAACATGATGAAATTATAGAATCAAATACTTCTAACAACCAAAAAAATAATGCTAGAAGTGTAGAGTGAAATCTTCATTTACAAACTATTGCAGACCTAAGAACTAGATGCTCTATTACACAGAAATAATAGAGCTGAAACTTAGTAAATTTTCCATTACAACCAACTTTACCAGATCAGATCATCTTACAAAAATGTCTTCTATAAACAATCCAAACCTCTTAGAACCAACCAAAATTATCTCCAATAATATGCACCACATCAAGATACAATATTGACATCAATGACAACACTGCAACACATCGTTATATAGCTTGTGCTTATTTTTCATGCCCATGTTGCCAAGAACAGTATCAATGACATTCTTCATAAAAATGACAACAATAGTAGAGAGTTGAACTAAAGAGTAGCAATAACTATGGGAGGTGGTTTAGATACCAACTCCATATAGTTAGCTACTACAAAATAGGAACAACAGTAACTGTAACTTTGAGTTGGTATTTTTGGTTTTAAGTGTGGTCAAATGGGGATATATTCACACAACTAATATGATAATTTCCTAAAATAGATCTTATATCTTGTCTTATATTGTCGTCTATTTCATTTTTGGTTATTTGTATGTTTCTCTTAAGTCTATGTTGGTGTAGGCTATGAATGTATTAGAAAAGAACGATGGATGGATGGTTAAGGTACTAACTATTTTCCATGTGGTATAGTGTGTGTAAGAATTATTTTTTTCCTCACAATTGGTGTTGTTCACTATTGTGCATGTGATATGTTGTGTCTCAAGGATACTTATGTGTAGGTATTGTTGGTGTGAATAAATTTCGTGTACCTAGCTAATTCACTGACTAGATAATTAGGGGACATATTGACATGTTAATTTTACTTAGGATTCTAAGAATAGACTTATAGAAATATTAATTGTTGTTTCTAGATCTTATATTATCTTAGGTTGTTATGAGTTAGTTGTGTCATGTTATAGGATTAAGACACTTGTCATGACCTTGTATTTAATCCTATGTCTCACCTTTCCTTTATAAGCAAGGCATCTCATGCACATTTTCATATTCAACCAATATTCAATCTTGCATTGTTGAAGTAAGTATTCTTTCCATTTTATCTCTTGTGGAAGACATTTTTGTCCAGCAACTATTCTTGGGGGTGTTGAGGAGTTGCCATTAACTCTTACATGGTATCAGAGCTCTAGTGTTGAAAATTCCTTCTCAAATATGAGGGATTCATGTTGGCTTCAAAATTTTGTTGGGTGCATTTTGGAGTTTGAAGGACCTCACGATTGAATCTAGGGAATCAAAGAAAGTTAGGTTTGCCTTTCATGTTGTCAAATTTGGTTATGTTTGTGAGATATATGAGGGTTTGTAAAAGTACATGAAGAATAGTTGATCTAGGAGGTCACTAATTTTTCATAGCACTTTGGCCCTAGATCGACATCACCATGGCATTCAGGAGGCTCATCAAATAAATTTTGACTGTAAATTCACACATTTTTATAAAGTTGTTCTTGGGTTTTTTTTTTTGCCTAGGCAAGTCATACATCCTCCTAGGTGGTCATATTATTTTCATAGAAAAAAAATATTAAAAATATTTTATACAATTTTGAATCAAAATACGGGGCAAATTTTATATCATGTCGAGTAAAATATTTTAATATTTTGGGGGTTTAATTAAAAATTGTGGTAGGAATATTGGTATATTCTATTTTCTACTGATAATATTCCTCTTGTGTACTTTGCACATCATCATATTTGATGGTTATCACATCGACATACTTTGGCTGGTTTATTAGAAAAAAAACTTTTTTTTAACCTATGATTTCAAATTTTATTAGCTGACATATTATTTTATGCCTGTGGTTTGTTTTGACTACCTAATCATGTGGTAAGCATCAGATTCTTTGACGCCCGGGTAGCATGGCCACCGCCAACCAACTAAGCACTACCGGTAGCAACACCTTCTCCATCATCCTTTTGTCATGAGGCATGATTTTTTTTTTAATAATCTATAGTGTTCAGTCATATGAATGACCAGGCGTTGACATACTCTAGCCCCTGATTCCTATATTCTTGACATGGTTTAGTCTACCAAATTTTCCCCTCTATAGCCTAAATTGGTTGTTTTTTTCAAATTGCTATAACTTTCACCCCAAGTGGCAAAATTATTGAAACGAAATATTGCCAAAAAGTTGGTGGTCTGAATTTTCCTATGGTGTAGGTGATTTTTTAGAATTTTTTAATTGAAGTCATATATTATATTTTGGCTCCTGAGCTCATAACGTTTTTCCATGATCTTTGATTTTCGTGATTCTTGCGATGTTGGAAAGGTATTGAGGAGCTTTATCCAACCACCCATGCACTTTTTCCTAATTATCTCCCAAGTATATTGTGATTTTCATTTTTACTCCTTGGGTATACTAGAGGATACTTGGATATTTTGGTGGTTGGGAAGGTGTTGTTTTGATTATTGTATGTATTAATCTCAGATTTTTTCATTTGAGAAGTCTATTATCATCGTAATCATGGGGTATTCAACTCATCCTTCTATAATAGTTATGACTAAGGATAATTATGAGTCATGGAAAAAAGAAATTTTGACACATTGTAGGTGGCTAAATATTTTTCCTCATCTTTATGGACTCATTCCTAAGCGAACAAAAATATAAATAAAATATGTCTGAGGTAATAAGAATGATCATATCGTAGGATATATTGGTTCTACTTTCAATGCAAGCATCTTCAAAGAGACCTAGAATAATTTTTTAGGAATCTGATGCCCATGAATAATTTGGACCAAGATTTAAGATTTTTTTGCAAAACCACACAATCCGCCATTCCCAGATGATCCTTCTTCAGATTGTCGCATTCCACTTGATGATGTTGATCATATATCCTATGATTATGAGACCTTAGAGGAGTTTGAGTATGATTAGAACTTGAGCATCTTGATGATCCAAAGACTTCTCTTGCATCTCCTATAGTCCTACTTATCCGATTGAGATTATACATTCATCTTTTGTTGATGATTTATTGAGTACTTCAAGTGATTCATTGCAACATGCATCTATTTTCCTTATTGATCGGGATTCCTATTTATCAGATATTGTATATTTGTTTGTGGAGTCTCACATTTGAGATTTGGAAGACCAATTTGAGGGTCTATCTCTCCTATTTGATGAAGTCATGGATCAACTATTGTTACTTCATATTTATTTTTGGATTTAGTTCAAGAATAGTTTCCATATGTTCCTATCTTTTCATGGTTTGTTGTAATTGCCTAGGCATGTACCTGATTGGATTGTGGCACCATCTCCATCATCCAAGAACTTGGCAACACATTAGTAGCTTTCAGAGACACAATACATATGGATTCCACTTCAAACCAATTCCTATCCAGAATGGGAAGCATTATTGCATTTATATTTGGTTTATCTTCTTCCCAAGGGGAGAAATATTGTTTGTAGACATTAGATTATATTTTTTCTTAAGGCATTTACCATATTTGCAAGAGATTATACATTGTGGGGGGGATATCTTGTCTCTCTTTTTCCCTCTTATGGGGAGGGGGGACTTATTGATTGTTTATACATGATGGATGTAGTCCTTGGGGGGTATCTTTAAGTCCTCCATACATCATGTTGTTTTATTTTTCCTCCCTTTTGGAGAGGAGTTTTGTCCCACTAGTTTTCATTTTTTTTCTATTTGTGAGAGATTGCATTTACATTTTATTTGTAAATGGGTACCTAAGATGGCCTCATAGCTAGGACCATCTTCATCTTTGCATAAATTTTATAATAATCTTCTCCCTAAGTTGCACTTAAAGGGTGGTGTTGGTGTGAATAAATGTCTTGTACCTAGCTAATTCACTCACTAGGTAATTAGGGGACATATTCACATGTTAAGTTTACTTAAGATTATAATATTCCTTCTAGAATTCTAAGTTGTCATTTCTAGATCCTATCTTATCTTAGGTTATTATGAGTTAGTTGTCCCATATTATAGGATTAAGACACTTGTCATGATCTTTTCTAATCCTATGTCTTACCGTGCCTTTATAAGCAAGGCATTTCATGTACATTTGCATATTCAACCATATTCAACTAATATTCAATCTTGCATTGTTGAAGCAAGTACTCTTGCCATTTTCTCTCTCGTGGAATATATTTTGGTCTAGCAACTGTTCTTGGGGGTGTTGGGGAGTCACCATTAGCTCCTACAAATCATATTATTTTAGATATCAAGAGTAAGCATGGGTAGGGATATAGCCTATTTATTGTTTAAGAGCATTGAGTTTCTCAAATCCTTCAATGACTAAATCAATAAATATAAAATAGGTGAATGAAGTGCTATTTCTAATTATAACTAGTTGATCAATTGAATTATTAATCATCTTAAGGGCTGATCATCTTCATACTTTTATTTCTAATGGTGGAATAGCTAAGTCTCCATCTTCATCTTAAGAATAAAGCTAAAAGTGCTTATAGTAAATTTAGAAAAATAAATATTTTTTCTACTCAAATAGATAGTATGACAACAAAATGATACTAAATAGTATAAGTATGAAAGCTTAATAAAATATACTCAAATTATAATACTCTACATATTATAATTTGATTAGTCAATTACTGTTAGGAATATCGTCACTTCATATTGTTTGAGGTCAGCACTGCACAATTTCTTCGGAGTCACGTTGCTCCAAATAAAGTTTGTCTCTGTGCCCCGGTCAATAATAGCGACAATAAACTTTTGGAGTCAAGTCAAGCAGACTAAAAAACGTTTCGATTACGTGCTGAACATTGAATTTTCATAGATGCCAGAACAGTCAGTTTCTAAGCATGCATCAAGTTGTTGAAGTCTGGCGCGATTTGAACTTATCTTCACGAGTTGTAGTCATTTGCCGTATTCAACAAGGACTTCGCCACGATGTGAACTCTGCTTTGGCAAACTTCAACAACTATAATTTCATCGATTCTTATCTGGTAAATTGAATATGCAGACTCACGGCTGTTTCCGAACAACACGGTAACTTTTCTACCGACATTTTGTAAGACTATAAAAGTCTCCGCGGCTTATTCCATACGCATACAAATTAATGTATCATCACTATCTACATCATTTTAATAGATAGTTGACAAGTCAAGAGAAGATCTATGTGGTTGCCTTCGCCCTCTCTAAATAAAAAAGTATTTATTGAAAATTTTGTAGACTTTTTAATAGGCAGGGAAACGACTGTGGTGTCTGGTATTCATGCTCCATCTTTCACAAAATCAAAGTCCAATTAATAATTAATGTTGATGAATTCCTTCTCACTGTCATACGGCACAAGTTAACGGGACATAAAGTCTTTCCACTCCATTTCCACTCTCCTGTGAGCGTGGTCGCTTATCTTCTTTAAACTTTCTTTGAACTATTTTATTGTTGATGACCACGAATCCTTTGCAAATGAGTAGTGGACTGTGAAAATGTATATATAATATCAATTTAAAAATTAATATTTAATTTTTACACTTTTTTGTATTGTTGATGACCACGAATCCTTTGCAAATGAGTAGTGGACAGTGAAAATGTATATATACTGGCAATCACACTTTGGTGTGCAATGGGTACGCCAAAGAGGTGTGGAAGGTCAATTAAAGAAAATTTTGATTTTTTTTTACATACATTTGTGTAGTACAGGAGGTCAATTGGTAGGCTATTTAATAAATGCCTTTCTTTGTTCAACAAAGGTTTGAATGGAGAAGTGATAAATTCAAATAAACTATGCATCCATTTATAGAGATCCAAAAACTTTACAAAAATAACAAAGAGTTAGAGGTAGAAGATAAATATAAATTAAATAAATAATATAATATAATATAAGAAATATAATGTAGAATATAATATATAATAATAGTGCATTTAATATATATAATATTGTATAATAACACATATATAAATATATTATATATGATTTAAGTTCTATTATATTAGACATATATTATATATTAATTACATATTGCATATTTGTATGTTAATTTCATGTACTCTATAAAAATATACTAATGTACTCTTCTATCCTAATGATGGATTAGGGATCTGAAACTATATATTGTTGATATATTGCTTAAACTATAAATTGCTGATATATTAATAAACTATATATTGTTGATATGTTGTTTAAACTATATATTGCTAATATATTAATAAACTATATATTGCCCATAGAAGCAATATATTTCTACTATATAAAAATATATTAATTTATGTTAATTTAATTTTTACTATATAATATTGTAATAATAAAAATATTTATATTAGACATAATTTAATTTTTATTGTATTAAATATATTATATATTGTGTTATATTTATATGTTAGTTTAATTTGTATTATATTTGTAACTACGGTAGTTGACATGTCATTCATAATTGTACTACTTAGTAAGTTGGATTTTGTAGAGGAGGGAGTGTGAGAGGAAGAAGCTACTTGGAAATTGCATAGGACTTGTTATTTTTCATTGAATATGTACATAGTTAAAAAATATTTATTCTATTGTAATTGATTTATTTTATCTTCTTTCTCACTTATCTTGTTTGCATTTGTTTCTCTTGTTTTCACACTATGCCATTGTTTTCCTTATATTCATATACTTGATTTTGTTTAGTTTTATATATAACCTTATGACTATGAAGATACTATTTTCATTATATGTTAGAATATTAATACATTATGAGGTCAAATAATCCTAAGGCTTATACAATCTCACACCCTTCTAATGAATTTTGTGTGTTGGTAATCACATTTTAAAATGAATTAACATTAGCTTTGACTTTCTATCCAACAACCATATTAAGTTTAATTTAATCTAAATTGTTTAATTATATTTATACATTTTTTACAAATTTAATGATTAACTAATATAAATAATATTTATATAATAATCAAATAATATTAAATTAATATATAAATAATTAAAAAATATATTTAATTAATTATTTATTTATTATATAATATTAAGTAGAATTTGAATACTATTTATTATTGATTAATAATTTAAATATAAAATAATTATATAGTAATTAATAAATATTTAATATTATAAAATTCAAAAATTAATCTAAAACAATCAAATTAAATAATTTTTTATTTTTAATGTATTAAATAGTTAAGATGATCTCTTCACAAATTAAATCATTATTACACTTCTGAAAAAGCAATACATTTAGTTACAACAACAAGCAATAACGGATAAGCTTTTCAATCTTCACTTTGAGCAAAGCCAAAGCTTTGTGTCCTCCCAACAGGCAACTTTTATTTTTATAGTTGATTGTAAGAAATTAAAAGTGACGAACAGTTACAGTAATCTTTAATTTGACGGTCAATTTTGGCAAATTCTCAGGCTCTTCTGAGAATTTCTTTTGGTTTTTTGTTTCCCCTCTTGGAAGGAAGAATTAAAGTCCATCATCATGAAGGAAAACAACATGAATAATACTAATACCTCTCTGGTTGTATCGATGGATCTATGTGGCGGACAAATTCTGACCACGTCAGAGACAAGAGAGACAGAGAACGATAAGAGACGACAACAAAGCAGTCGCAAGAAATGGTCCAAGAACTGGACCTGTCGAGAGACATTACATTTGATACTAGATGTCACTGAATATAGAGATCATTTCAAATTTTGGTGTTTCATTTCATTTCGCCTAGTCAGATAATCAACAAATAATAAGAAGTCAAGATCACTATGGTAGCCAGATCGGATACATGAGTCCTTGAGTTGCTTCGCTCTTCTAATCCATAAAATTGTTCAGGAAACACCATCATATATTTTCCTAGCTTGATTGTGGTCCTTAATCCTCCTACCCCACTTCATTGCCTTATGTATTGTAAGCACACCCTCCCTTGCATTCAATTGATTAGCCATTTCATCCTCCATGTGTAAGATAATTTCACTTATCTGCAACTTAACACTCCCTTCATCACCATTAGAAAGCCTACAATTCACCGTAATATTACATGAAACCAACTCCAAGGGAAAAGAATTATGAGTGAGAAAAATGCTTCTAAATCCTACTATGAAATCATGTTAATGGCCCCAATAATTCCTTTGTGCTATCAGAGACCTCCAATTCAAAAGAGTCATAACATGTTTTACTCTTGTGTTTATTATGATCCAGCTTAGCCTCATCTTGTTCAACAACAATGCCCTGCTCTCAACTTCTTTCTCTCTCTTTGATTGTAATCGGAGGTACAGTGTCATAACAATTGCAAAAAGCACATTGTGTTTGGTTCGAGTGAGAGCCACGGTTTGCGCGAAGTAGGAAGTCTGAGCTTCGGGAAAAAAATTATGTGGCCTTGTAGGGGGAAAACATAAATTGATATTTGTAAACATTATAGAAGATGTACGGGAGTACAATTAATAAGTAAACGCGCTTAAAAAATGATGCAAATAATTTACTAGAGCACAATTAATAATGTAAATGAGGCAACAAGAAAATAAGCTTGCGAAACAAATGGGAAATGACAGAGAATGCAATGAGGCTCATTCCACGAGAAATATAAATGAGAAAAATAAACGGTTATAATTAGTCCCATCGTCTTACATCCGTGTAGAAATGGTCTCAGTCGTCGATCTTAGTTAGGAGGTTCATTTCATAATAAAAAATATAAATATTTTTAAATTAATTATAAAATTTAATAAACACTCATCTATTATAAAATCATTCTAAAATTAAATTTATCAATAACTCGTATTAAAATCTAATGAATACCCCAATAATTCCAAAGATAGTGTATTTGAACACTACTAAATGAACGGATTGAAACATACTCTAAAACCCTCCTCAAAGCCTTATTTTCAGGTTGTAGCTTGTCAAAGTGGAGATGGAGGAGCAGTAGGGAAAGTAGCGAAAATGTTGCAGGGAAAGCAGCGAAAATGGTGGCAAACACTCGAAAAAATGGCAAAAAATGATTAATGACTGAGATTCAGCCGAAAAAATGGTAACAATAGGAAAAATAGTCGGAAAACGACAAAAAACAGTAGAAAAATGACGAAAAATGATGCGTGGTTGAGATTTGTTTCATTGTCAACTAAGGCCTCTTGTTACGTTCCAACCATTGAAAGAGAAAATGAACTTGGAAAGTTCATATAAGGACACACCTTTGGCATAAATCTTAATTTTAAAAATTAATATTTATTTTTTACACTTTTTATAATTATATTGTAATATTGATATTTTCTAATCTTCTTAAAAATAAAATTTTATTTATTATTGTAAGTGTGAAATAAGTAACATAAAGAAACACTTCTTAATGAAACATTGTATCACAGATCAAGGAAAATAGACTAATCTGAAGCAAGATTCTACTGAAAGTGTCTCATTGTCTCCTATCTTCAAAGATTTATTAAGCTACAGTGCTCTCAGATTAATAAAACACTATGACTATTAAAATGACAATCTAAAGAACAAAATGATGCTAAAATGCAATGATGTGATGCTATATGATATCTAAATGATAAAATGAAACTACTGTAACATGAATTGACATGAAAGCTGATGAATGAAGCTACTACATGATATGAAATTTGATTTTCGTTGCTTGATGCTTTTCCTGCAGATTAAGATTACACAAACTTGATAATCTGGATCCTTTCTTTGTTGAATGAGGTTGTCTATATAGATTTCTTGGTAGCAGCTTTGCATAGGGATAGCAAATAGAGGCTTGGATTCAATCTGGAGGATTGAATGGTGAGAGATGGAGGAAATGGAGAAGATTTTGCACATTGTCTCTACCAATGAAAACACCAGGAAAAATAATAGGAAGGATTGATGGAAGAGGATTGAGAGATCAATTTCCAATTTGTCTCCAATTTGTCTCCAAATCTTCCCGTGAAGTTTCAATCAATTAATTTAGACATATTTTTTGACATAAATTAGACATAGGATATCTAATTTGTTTTTGAGGAAATATAGAGGAATATTGTTTATGCTTTATTTTAAATATTTTGATTTTATTTAAATTAGCCAAAGAGGGATAAATAGTTTAATAAAACAACCTATGGAATTTGTTTATTAAATTAAAATAGAAGAATATGATAATTTATCAATGAAGTGTTTAATCTTTATTTAATTAATTAAATATTTGATGTGATAGAATAAAATAGGGAAATGATAATTAAATAAAACAAAGTATTTAATTTTTTTTATTTAATTAAGATAAGACAATAAACAAATTAGAATAATTTAAATGTGAATGTGAACGTGAACTATATAAATAAATATTTCTATTTATTCAATAGTAGAGGAATTTAAGATAATTAATCAAATAAATTCTATTTAATTAATCGGATTCTCTAGACCAATTTTAGGTGTATACAATTTTTTTTTTAATCTTAGATTACAAATATTTTCCATTCTTTTATAATATAAAATGTAAAGTTCTTAAAAGTAATAGATCTAAATATGCTCATAATAACAAATACTTATCACAGTCTTACAACTTATCAAATATAAAGTATTATATAGAAGTTTTTATTCACCCATACAACATCTAGCTCTTTTATTGTTGTACAATAATCAATACAAAATATATGTTAAATCTTCTTTTTTTCCTACTTCTTTTCTTGTCTCATGATCTTGTGTAGAAAAATAACAACGTTCCTTTTTTTGTTCTAGTTAAATGGTATATATTCTAAAAATTAAAAAATAGATACAACCATGTAATCTATATCTAGAAGAATTGAGATTGGAAAACAAGAGAAGAATATATCTTCATAGCTATTTCAAGTAATTTAGAAAGATCAATAATTAAATGTCATTCCATTAATATAAGTAGATACAACTAGTAATTGAGATCTAAAATTTGGTATTCAATATGATGTCAATGACCTACGATAAAATTTTAATAGAATTTTATCTCACATAGACTAGCTTGTGTCATACATTTTAATCTCAAATTGAATCATGCCATGTAGTTTTGAACTTATTCTACAAGTTCCCATACTAGGACTTGCTTAAACTATCAAAATTTATGTGTTTGTGTCTTCTATACAATGTTTGAGAACAAATGATATTTAAAAGTATAGTGAGACTTCATTATAAGGAAAGAGTTTAATAAATTTAATTTATCTCAATAACAATTCAAGCCCCTAAGAATTTGGTGTATAAATTCCACATACACATTAAACAATACAAAATGTGAGATGCATGAGGATGAATAAATGATACTTTTAATATTTTGTAGTTTACTATGCTTTCAATTGATATTGTCATTTCTAGATTATTCTTCAATACTTCATTAATAACCTAATACTATTGATAATACATGTTTGTATTATTCTACTTGAGAAATTTGGTGCATAAGGACACAAGGTGATAGCTATCTTCCATAAAATTGGCATGGAACTGATAGATTTAAAATTATAATTATGCAAGTTGGCAATTTTCCATGTGGCTGAGCCTACAAATTAGGTTGCACTATGTCTCACAATATTAGGCTAGTAGGATACTAAAGGAACATATCAATCTTGAATAAGGTAGTCAATAAGGAGATTTAGCTAATGGGGTGAGGAATGAGGTCAATTTGTGCTCCAAACAAAATAGATTGAGCACTAACATAATATATCTATAATAGATTTTCAATATGGTTTATTGGAACATTTAAGGATGGAGAGTCTAAAGGAAGGACTATTTGATCATGCAACTTGGAGTTAAGACAATGGAATTAGCATGGAAGAGAAAAATAACTTATCATTTATTCAATACCACATAATAATTAAAATATGACCCATTGAAATATCACATGATCATTATAATAGGTAAGTGCATGGATCTGTCACACAATTTTGGCTCTTAAGGTGCCAATTTTTTTTTCTGAAATCAATAAAATCTTATTTGCATGAGAAAATGAAGATACTTACGCTCAAAATTTCAAGATGTAGCAAGAACAAGAGTTGAAGTGCTCCGAGTCTAGTTTCTAAGCTACTAATTCTTTTTGAAATTAATGAATATTAAGGGTCTCAAAAAGCGGGGGGAACAGGTCTTTCTTTTATAAAAAAAATTGCATAGCCCCTGAGGGTTACCCCCTTTTTGATTAACTTGTTTTTAGAATTTCAAAAATTCGAACAACGATAAATTAGCTTAACACCATGTAGTTTATCCTCGTTATTTCAAATAAATTTTTTAATGAATATATAATATTTTATGAAATTTGAGCATGCTCCCCCCTAAATCTTTTGAAAACTAATCAAAAATTGATTTTTTTTTCATCAGGTGTAGAATGGAGTTTATTTTAAAAAAATGTAATTTTTTTCACGTTTTGATGACCAAGTAAAAATCTCTCCTAAAACTAACACATGTTGGTTTTTGACAAAAAAAAAAGGCATTTACAATAGAAGTTATGGATCAAAACCTTAACTGAATCAAAATGAAAAACTTGAATTATATATTTAGATATCTACGAGAGAGGTTAACAACATCACAATTTTTTTATAAACTTGTACTGAAAGACGTGGAAACATGACAGTGAGCATAGAGAAAAATATAAGGAAATTTGGCAAATCTTGTCAATTCACTCATCCAAAGTAGGTCATTTGGCGAGCACCAAATTTGGCACTTGCCAAATGGCACTTCACATTTGGTGCTTTCCAAATGTGATGTCATTTAGCGAGCACCGAATTTGGCATGCGCCAAATGACCTGCTTCGAATAAAATCTAACTTTCCTTTCTCTTTGGTCAACCACTTTGACAATGTTGAGAGTGTGCGGTTTATGATCATAGATAGATAGTTGAGGTTTTACCTGTCATACACTCTCTATCTCATTACCCTAACTGGATAACTCTCTATCCTTCTAAAGTGTCTCTCTCTCAGGTCTAACATCCTCCCACACTACCTAGACTACTCTCTCTCACTCCTATCCCCTCTCTCAGGTCTCATTCCCTCCCACCCTACCTAGATAAATCTATCTCACTCCAACCCCTTTCTCACACTCCCTCTCTCTCCCCCTCTAGTCTTTTTATCTCTCTCACTCCATCTCCCTCTCTTAGGTCATTATCTTTCTCTCTATCTCTCTCTCTCAAGTTTCTCCCTCCTACCCCCTCTCCCTCTCTCAGGTCTGTGACTCACTCCCTCTATCTCTCTCCCACTCCCTCTATATCACTCCCTCTATATCTCTCCCTCTCTCTCTCTCAAGTATCTCCCTCCTACCCCCTCTTCCTCTCTTTCTTTTTCAAGTCTCCCTCTCCTACCCACTCTCCCTCTCACTGTCACTCCCCCTATCTCTCGCTCACTCCCTCCCTCTCTCACTCCCTCCATATCTCTCCTTCTTTCTCACTCCCTCTATCTTCCACTCCCTCTCTCTCCTACTCTCTCAAGTCTCTCCCTCCCACCCCCTCTCTCCTACTTTTTCTCCCTCTCCCTCTCTCTCAAGTTTGTCCATCCCACCCCCCTCTCTCTCTCTTTGTCTCTCTCTCTCTCTCTCACTCCCTCTCTCTCTATCTTTCTCTCTCTCCCTCTCTCTTAGGTGTCTTCCTCCCACCCCCTCCCTCTCTCTCTCCCTCTCTCTTAGGTATCTCCCTCCTACCCTCTCTCCCTCTCCATCTCTCTTAGGTATCTCCCTCCCACCCCCTCTACCTCCCCCCTCTCTCTCTTAGGTCTCTCTCTAACTCTCTCTCACTAACTCCCTCTATCTCTCTCCCACTCCCTCTCTCTCTCACTCCCTCTATATATCCATCTCACTATGTCAACCTTACTCCATCTATCTCTCTCCCATCCCTTTATCTCCCACTCCCTCTCTCTCAAGTGTAGAGGGTTTAAGGGTTTAGGGTTTAAGGGTTGAGGGGAGAGGGTTAGGGTTTAGGGTTTAAGGGTTGAGGGTATAGGGTTAATGGATTAGGGTAGAGAGGGAGGAATGGAAGGAGGGAGAGATGGAGGGAGATATGGAGGGAGAAGTGAAATAGAGAGAAGGAGAGGAGAGGAGGGAGGGCGGGATATAGATAGATGAGGTTTGAGGATCCAATGTTTAGGGTAGAGGGTTGATAATCGAGAGCATAGGGTTGAGGACCTATATGGTTGATGGTTTAGAGTAGAGAGAGAGAGAGGGAGAGTGTTTAGGGTAGAGGGTTTAAGGTTAGAGGGTAGAGGGTAGAGGGTAGAGGGTTAAGGGGATAGGGGAGAGAAATAGACAGAGTGAGTGAGAGAGGGGGTAGGAGGGAGGGACTTGAGAGAGATGGAGGGAGGGAGAGAGAGATAGGGTTGAGGGTTTAGGGTAGAGGGTAGAGGGTAGAGGATAGAGGGTAGAGGGTTATGGGTAGAGGGTAGAAGGTTTAAGGGTTTAGTATTTAAGGGTTAAGGGTAGAGGGCTGAGGGTTTAGGTTTTAAGGTTTAGGGTTTAAGGGTTGAGGGTTGAGGGTTGAGGGTTTAAGGGTTGAGGATTGAGGGATTAGGGTAGACAATTTAGTTGGGTTTAAGGGTTGTGGATATAGAGTTGAGGGATTAGGGTTGAGGGTAGAGGGTATTGGGTTGAGGGAAGATGGTTTAAGGGTTGAGGGTTGAGGGTTTAGGGTTGAGTTTTTAAGGGTTTAAGGGTTTAAGGGTTGAGGGTATAGAGTTGAGGGATTAGGGTAGAGAGGGATGAATGGATGGAGGGAGAGATGGAGTGAGACATGAGATAAAGAGAGAGAGGGGGGGTGTTGAGAATTGAGGGTTTTGGGTTGAGGGTTGAGGGTTGAGGGTTGAGGTTTGAGGGTTGAGGGTAGAGGGTTAATGGTAGAGGGTAGATGGTTTAAGGGTTTAAGGTTTAAGAGTTAAGGGTAGAGTGTGTAAGGTTTATGGTTTATGGTTTATGGTTTATGGTTTATGTTTTACAGTTTAAGGGTAGAGGGTTTAAGGGTTTATGGTTTAAGGGTTAAGGGTAGAGGGTAGAGGGTTGAGGGTTGAGGGTAGAGGGTAGTGGGTAGAGAGAGATAGATATATGGTAGATGATAGAGGGTTAAGGGTAGAGAGTAGACAGTAGACAGTTTAAGGGTTTAGGGTTTAGGGTTTAGGGTTTACAATTTAAGGGTAGAGGGTTTGAGGGTTTAGGGTTTAAGGGTAGTGGGTAGAGGGTAGATAGTATAGGGTTGAGGGTTGAGAGAGAGAGGGGAGAGAGAGAGATGGTTTAGGGTTGAGGGTTGAGGGTAGAGGGGTAAGGGTAGAGGGTAGAAACTTTAAGGGTTTAGGGTTTAAGGGTTGAGGGTTGAGGGTTAAGGGTAGAGGGTTTAGGGTTTAAGGGTTAAAGGATTAAAGGTTGAGGGTTGAGGGATTAGGGTAGAGAGTTTAGTTGGGTTTAAAAGGGATTATGGGTAGAGGTTATTGGGTTGAGGGTAGAGGGTAGAGGGTAGAGGGTTTAAGGGTTGATGGTTTAGGGTTTAGGGTTGAGAATTTAAGGGTTTAAGGGTTGAGGTATTAGGGGAGAGTTTAGTTGGGTTTAAGGGTTTAAGGGTTGAGGGTAGAGGGTATTGGATTGAGGGTAGAGGGTTTGAGGGTTTGGTTTTAATGGTTTAGGGTTGAGAGTTTAGGTCTCCCATCCCTCTATCTACCACTTTCTCTCTCTCCCACTCCCTATCTTAGGTATTCCCCCCACCCTAACTAAATAACTCTCTCTCCCTCTCAACTCTCTCTCTCTCTCTCTCTCTCTCTCAAGTCTCACTCCCTCCCACGCTACCTAGACTAATCTGTCTCACTCCCTCTCTGTCAGGTCTCACGTACCTCCCACCCTACATAGACAAATCTATTTCAATCCAACCCCCTCTCCCACTCTCCCTCTATCTCTCTCCCTTTGGTATTTTGTATCTCTCAAGTCTCATTACTCCCAACCCATCTCCCGTTGTCAGGTCTTACCCCCCACCCTAATTAGATAACTCTATATCCCTCTCAAGTCTCTTTCCCTCTCAAGTCTAACTCCCTACCACCTACTTAGACTAATCTCTCTCAAGTATCACTTCCTTACTCTCTATATTTCAAAAAATATTCGAAGTAACACATTTGGCGCTTGCCAAATTTGGCAAGCACTAAATTTGGAGCTCTCCAAATTTGCCAAGTGCCAAATGTGTTTTTACATTGAAACGATAAAATAGGGGTTGACCTGGTGATTCAGGCTCACATGAATCAAATTAAGGAAAATCAATTCCGAAGGAGCAATTTCTAGAACCTCAGAGGATGGATGCACTAAAGAAAAAAGTATAATTATACAAAATTATATGGAATTGTGCTAAAAGTACAATCATATGGAATACTATTTTCTTTAATTAACAAAACTACCTAATATTTTTTTACAACACCATTAATGAGTAAAGGTTACTTGAGTGAAAGTTGGTCAAGGATGAGAATAGCATTGTGTTGATGTCGAAGGTCTGCTAGCAAACTATTTGACGTCCAAAGTGCGTTATGATACAATCATTCATATAAGGTTCTTGACTATTCACATGTGATAATTATTTATTTAATATTGGCTACGTACATGTAGATTATATGACATAAACATAGAGAGGTCTACAGGAATGATGCACATATCATCAACACTCTGACCTTGAATTTTTATCATATTCATTCTACTAATTTAGTTATTCTTATATTTTACAATAAAACTTAATAAAAAATATCAAATGAACTTGTTAAAATTTACTTGAGTACATCAATGTAAAAGGTTTCATTTAACAAGGCATCTATCATAACCATCTACTTTGTAACTGATGTATCATTTATAACTGCATCCTAAGCTCCCTCACCATCATATATACAAACAACGCTACAAGAGAGACAAAAGTGGACTATAGTGTTTGGCCTAGAAGACTCACCCGCATCACACTCTACTAGAGGCCTCACATATTGTACAAGGATCTGAGTGAGTGAGCTAATTGAGTCCAATGTATCCACCTCAACACTATCCTTCACAATAGAAGGAACAAAAACATGCTCTAACATTGGTCTAGCCAAGGGTCTTGGTGCCAATTTTGGATTATGTCATGCACTCTCTATCATGTGCGTATCACCCATCTCTACCCTCAAAGTCTAGATAGTAAATATAATTTAGTATCTTATTAAGGACAAACTCATAATAGGGTTTCCTCAAAATATTGTGGGACCTCATAGTTATTTCATGGAGGTTGGTCAAAAACCATCCCCTACCACTCCCAAAATTAATTTTTAACTAATTCAAGGTGGCACCAATGGATGGGGAAGCTCTTGCATGCAAGTGATAAAGGAAACTTGGTTCTTGGGTTCGTAAAAAGGGAAAACAAGTTAGCTTTGCTAATTTTCTCTTTCTTGACTTGTGTATAGGAAATTCCACTTGCATCAAATCATTTTAATTTCTCCCTGTTATTTGACCAAAAATTAATTTGTGCACTCATTGCTCATACATGAGATACAATTGATTGTAGGTATTTGACCATGCCTCTCCTATGAGGGTGTGTGGCAGTAGTATCATTTAATATTATAATAAATTGTTCAAATTATACTTTGTTCTTTTATATTTGATTTAGAATATTTTCTTGTGTTCTTATAGGATGTCTAAGAATTGGGGGAGGATTTTGATGTTGTTCTTGTTCATGAGGGTCTTCATGAGGAGGTGATTGATTTCCTAGATAATAAAATAAAATTTAATTAAAAAACCTAATTCAATCTATAATTTAATTCAAATTTGAAACTAAAACAACATAAATATATAGCTTTGCGACGTCTTAGTGGCATCCTCACTATAACATAGAATTTTTTTGCCAGTGCTTAGGGTTATAGGACCTAGGGAAACAAGCTTTCTATACTTTACATTCAAGAATGAGCTTAGAGATCACACCCCAAGAATAGAGGGAAGAGATTTGATGATAAGGTATCCTAGGGTATGATTTCAAATTAGAAGAGGGTTTCACCACCAAGCTATGGCTTGGAAAAATGTAAGAGATGCAAGATGAGCGCAAAACCTAGTTTTATGCAATGCTTCACTAAATGACCTAGAAATGCAGATGAAATGAAATAGAAAGCTATAAAACTGAAAGTGTGCACCTGGAAACTTGCAAGAGATGGAATGGATCTCTGAAATCCTAAGAATGCTAATTTTTAAACTTGGTGGGACACATTCACCATTATTGGTGAGTTAGTCCTAGATCTAGTTCTCTACATAGGATCAAGTTTTGGTCAATGGGTATCCAAATCTATAAATATCTCCGAAAAACTCATATAGTGGGAAAAATTCACCATAATTGGGGGATCAATCCTATTTTTTTGTGAAGTGTCCAAGGAGCATAATCTTAAATTGAAACTTTGTAAGCCTCTGATGATGGATGAAATAAGCATTTTCCCACTGATTTCATTCAAATTGGATGGATATCTTTCCGTAGATCCATTTTTCCATGAGTCTTGACAAATTTTCATGACAACTTTGACAACATTTGCAAATTTTTCATTTTGGTGCTTTTGAAGGCTTGAAATCTACTTTTCATCAATCTACAAACTTGTAATAACACATTAAAGAGGGGAAAAAATGTTGATAGTTAGGGAATAGGGGTTTTCCTTGGTCAAACCCCTTGTAGGTAATTAAACCAAATGATGAAATAAAATAATGAAGCATGGACATGAAATAATGCAATTAGAACATTGCCATGATGATGGATCTTGAATCGCTCCAACAATTGAAGAATAATTTTTCCCTTGAGTACTCTTGAATGATCTTGTGATCTCAATTTTGTATTAGGAATGATATCACAAACTTCTTGGGTGAAAATGAGTGGAGGAGCCTTGTATTTATACTCAATTATGTAAGAACTCTTGAATTTGCAACACTATAAGCCGACATCATATCTAGGAGGACAAAATCTCGCCAAGAATTTGAATTAATTTCAATTTTGGTCCACATGGGACTCATTCACCCAAGATGGTGAATGAGTCCCATCTCACATAATGTATGGGACCAAAACTCAAAAGTGTTTAGAAAGGTGTAATAACAGGTTTGGGACCCAAAAATCTAGGTGGGACTCATTCGACCAAGGTGGCGAATGAGTCCCAAATCACTAAATCTAGGCCCTACAAGCTAGGAAATCCTAGATTATGATTGGTTACTGATTGGTGTCAGGATTATCCTCAAAAAGATGCAATAAATGAGGCTTGTGAATGCAAAATAGGGCCAATTAAAGCATGAGAAAGCCCAATTATTAATGACAAGCCTAGAGGAATGTGAAAGTGTGTTACAACACTTTACAACACTCCAAATAAGGCAAGATTAATGTTGATTTTGATTAAAAATAGGTTTATTATGTTTAACTATATGATAAAACCCTAGAAAAGTGTGAAAGTGAGTTACAACACTTTAGCAAGGTACCATTAAAATCCATTAGTTCACAAGGGCCCAAGACCTAATGTGAATGTGGTATCCACATTACAACACTAAATCAAGGAGACATTAAGCCAAAATCCACAAGGAGGACCCAAACGAGTGTGAAAATGTCAAAGGACCCATTTTCAACACTACATTTAGCCCCCACTTTAGTGAGAGGATGAACTTGTTTCAAACTCACACTAAAGTAGAAATTCGAGAGGGGTCCAATCATACCAATTTGGATGGTCCAGGATAACAAATATCAATGAAGTGGTCAAGCCCCTAGGATCCAAGATCTTAAGTCAAACCGACATAAGCACAAAAGGACACACACAAGGTGTATGACTTGCAACAGAACAAGATACACGATCATGCAATGACAATAACTAGAAGAAGAACAAAAATAAGAAAAAATAAAAAGGTGGATCAAGATTCAACAATTTTTCCAACATGATGTGGATCAGATCTAGGTTGTTAGTTTGAAAAATGCATACTCACTCTGAGGCAACATAACTCCTGGTTGTTCATTGAGTGAGAAGTTGTAAAAGGCGAGAAAAATACACTCATGGCTAGTATGCACTCACACACACACACGAGTGGCTATGGGGAAATCCATGCCTTGGTTGGGCTTCCCGCTCAAACCATACCAAAGTTATACCTTCTAATAACTTTGATAAGTCATCACACAAAAATGATTTTCGAGCTCCATGAGGCAAGCAAACTTCATATGCTTAACACTCATGAAAAACCAAGATGGCTCCATGGTGATGCGAAATGTGTTATGCAAGGTGGCCATATAATCAAAATTGTAAATGTGAAATAGTGTAAGGAATGTTCAAAGGTTTTTTTCTTAGTTCATGTGAGGTCTCTTCTTAGGGAAAATTGTGCTTAATGTTTCTAAGAGAGGACAAGAAATATCACGCTCTCAAAGGGA
Source organism: Sequoiadendron giganteum (assembly GCA_007115665.2). NCBI lineage: Eukaryota > Viridiplantae > Streptophyta > Pinopsida > Cupressales > Cupressaceae > Sequoiadendron > Sequoiadendron giganteum. The sequence continues at coordinate 115,886,181 of CM021108.1, forward strand.
ATCAAGCACAATGGCACTACCAATAAAAGGACACATCACAAGAAAAAAAAAAATACACAACGAAACATGAGTGTTGATGTATGCCCCCACTTTAAAGCAGTTGCTAACACTATTGTTGTGAGCAATTGCTTTCAAGTAGAAAAAGAAATGAGAGATTTTTTAGAAATCCCTATGTCAAGTCATATGTTTCCAATAAGCTACATCATGAATAGGTATGTCACATGTGAGCCAGCTTAAGGCATGTCATCCACATCCCAGGCTTGCTCTTATATGTACATGAAAGGTGCTCAACTAGCCAAAAGAGATAATGACACGTGACATACGAGAAGGCTACTTAACCCCTTGCCCCGACTTAGTGTAGGACAAGGGTGAGTTGAATAGGATGAAAGTAAGTATCAGTTAGAGGAATTAGGTGCTTCAACACAAGGAAAAGCACCACACTCCTTGAGATGTTGAATTTTTTTGGTTAAAGCCTTACACTCATTAGTAGCATGACCATGAACTTTATGATATGCACAATATGAATGTTTGTAGTAAAATTTCTTTCATGTTCTTGGAGGAAGGGATATCAAGTGATATTGGAGGAGTCTCAACAAGATACCCTCTTGATCAATGCTAGAAGATGTTCCTTTATTTTGTGACAAATATATCTCTTGCTTAATACAAGATGTCATGCCTACACAAGACTCGTTAGATTGTGAGATTTTGTTCTCTCCTTGAAAGGAGGATGCAAAATCTAACAAATTCAAATCATTAGTGTTTTACATGATGACATTGACATTAAGTGAAGATGTCTTTGTTTGTTTCATTTCTTAGAAAGGATAATAACCAAGAATACCAGTGTATGTTAGTTCAGTATGCACCATTGTTAAGGTCATCTTAGAAGAATCTTTTGTAAGAGTGTTGATGTTGATCAAAGGATTTTTTGATGGGTTGATTTCTATGAAAGGACAATAACCAAGACCATGAGCTTTTTCTTATATGTTAGGCTCTATAGGGACATGGATTCCTTGTTCTTTAGCACAATATCCTTTTCCACTATATCCAAGTTATTTCATAAGCTCATAACCTTTTCCATAAATCTTCTTCATCTCTTTTGGATTTAGTGGTTGTTCATTATTAAGTTCATCAAAGTTTGTTATGTAATTTTCTTTTTCTTCTAAAGTGGTTGAGGTGGATGCTTTCGAAGGGTCATCCAAATTTTTTGTTGGTAGTACTCCTTTCTCTTTCCCCTTGTCGTAGTCTTTTTGTATGATCTTGTATTCCCCAATGAATGTTGGTTTTAAGTCTAAGGAACCCCAATCATCATCTAATAGCTTCAATATTTTCTTAATGCTCTTTTCTTTGTCTTTCTGTTGCATGGGATCTACTTGTGTAGTTGGTGTTTATGTTTTCAAGGGGTTTTTTTTTTTCTCAATGTTCAAACAACTGTCTGGGTCAACATCAACTTCAAGTGTGTACACTTTTTTGTTGTAGATATATTTCATTGAAATGATGATGAAGAGTAGAAGGAACCCCATTCATTGTGTGAATCCATGGCCTACCTAAAATAAGATTATATGAAATATCATGTGTCATAACATGGATCAATGTTTTTAATGTGTCCTTTGCAACTATAATAGGCAAAGTGATCACATTGAGCGGTTCATTTCCAACATTGTCAAATCCACTAATAGATAAAGAGGTAGGTTGAATGTTTGATTTATTGATACCAAGCCTACCCAAAAGGATCACACTACACACATTTAGGCTTGAGCCATTGCCAACAAGGGTTTGATTTATCCCTTTTATTTTGTATTGAGATATTATTATGAAAGATTCATTTTGTTTTTGCACTTCCAAAGGGCAGAGTTCACTTTGGTGGAAAAAAATGTCAACATTTATTCCTTGAATAATGGCTGCTATGTCATTTGGGTTTGTACTAGAGGGAACCACATCTTGTTGCAAGGATGTTTGAATTATAGTGTGATAATTAGGTGAATTATGAATTAAATCCCATAGGGATATCTTTCCAAGAGTATTCTTAAGTTGTTCAACAATATCATACTCCTTCCCACAATGCGAAGTTAAATGGGGAGAACTAGGCAAAATAAGATTAGGCAAAGGGAGGGATATTGGACTTGTTCCTGTTGGTTGCAGATTGTTTCTAGTGTTATATGTATGAGCAACGGTATTATGACTTAGCTATTGTAAAACATTATGCTTAGGTGGGTAAAGGATAAGTTCGGGTTTGTTTTGGGTTTACGGTTTGTGTGAAGGGGTGTAAAGGATTAAAGGATTCTTAGGATGTCCCATGGGATATGTATGAGGTCAAATAGTCAAGGGGGATCTAATGGAAACTTGCGTATTCATAACCTCAATGGTCTTGGTTTGTTGTATCTCTAATAAAGGGCAATCCAGAATCACCTATTTGTCATCACCTAAGGAAGCCACCTTATTATTGTTGTCATTTTTCCACACCATGATATTCTCCCTAGGAGGAGATTTGATAGTAGACTACAAACCGAATTTTCTTGACATTCAAGGACTGGTTCTTCCAAAATTACTTCATTGCAAGTAAGGGAGCTATCAATGGTTGAATTATCTTATTTATAAATAGTGGGGATATTAGGAGAAGACTCTATTTGATTGTCCTTTTTCTCTAAGGTCTCATTATCTTGTGCCATAATGTCTACTATAGTAGGAGAGCTTTTAATATGTTCATCCATGGTTGGATTTTTTTAAATAGCTTCATTACAATTAGGGAAGGCATCAAGAGAAGGAAAATTATGGTTTTCATGATTATGAATGGTTAAACTCTTTTGTTCAAATATTTCTTTCAAAATATTAGGGACATTAGGAAGGAGAGAGACAAGTTTATCACTTTCAATCCACATGTCCCCTTGATAGATGTGATTTTCATGATCATTCACGATTGTATCCTCTTTTACTAAATCCTTCTTACAATTAGGGGGTATCGAGAGATGGATTTGGGATAAGAAACGTGGTGGATATGATCTAATATTCTTTTGTCATACTATCTTCCCAAGGGGGATGAGGAGAGGGATAATCAAGACCCTCAATGCTTGTATATTCCTTCACCA
>CM021108.1:115889363-115940583 GCA_007115665.2 Sequoiadendron giganteum
CAAGAGAATGAAATAATTGCCACATTTATTAATCACTTTGCCTAATATTCATTCATCTCCCACTTGTGATAATATTTAGGTGCAAGAGGATGCAATCATGATAACTAAATTTTTTCTTCTCTTGATACCTCACCTGCTTGTGACTTGATTGTATCTTGGTGTTAGAAGATCCAATCATTGAGCATCATGAGAATGTTGTATGTTTATCTCCCCATACCTCTCGTACTTAGGAAGATATTAGGGCATGTGGATGAAATAATTGATATGTTTCTTTCAAAATGTAGTAAGAGGGATTAATAGATGAAGATGTTGAGGTGACCTTAGATCCCCAATTAATAGAAGATCGTTAACAATTAGTTAACTCCATTGAGGTTATGAATGCACAATTGGCTATTAGATCTCCTCTAATTATTGGGTCTCCTAAATCTCATTAACATATCCTACAATTTGAAGAAAAACTCACTAGAAATCATGTGTCAAACAAACCAAGTTATTAGACAGTTTATCATTCATGTAACACTATAAAAAACAAGCAACCAAGACAGATGCAGGAAATTATCTCATCAATTCCATTCCCACAACCTATTTTACCTAGTGCGCCTTGTTTAACTCAACACAGTGGAAAGGAATTAGATCTTTCTAAGGAAATTTATAACAATCCTACTAAGATCTCCTTGTGGGATTCAATTCAAACATCACCTGTTTACCATGGCATACTTCAAAATTATTTACAAAAATTTGTCGTCCCTCCTAGTGTGCAACCAAATAATGTAGCAGCCTTAATTGAGGGTATGAATTTGGCTAATGTGGATATTGTCTTTCATCAATGTGAATTACCTCCATTAGAAACATAAAAAATGAGGCTTTGATGGTAATGGTTGTTATTAACAAGTTTGGGATTAGGTGTACCCTTAATATCGGTGGTTTGGGGCATAATATTTGTACTGTGAACCTCTTGGATAGAATTAGAGTAGATAAGACAAAAATTTAGCAAGATAATTTATCTATCTATGGTTTTGATAATGTGGGAAGAGAACCACTCAATGTAATAACATTACTTGTCAAGGTTGGTAAGGTTTTGTTGCAAACTCCCATCCATGTCATGCCCCATGACATTTTATCTAATATTGTCTTGGGTAGAACATGGATTCATGAAATGAAAGGAGTTCCTTCAATTCTTCATTTTTTAATGAATTACACATACAACAATAAGCTTTACATGATAAGAGATGATCCTAAATCTAAATTTTTTTTACAAATAGAAACAAGAATGAGGAATCCTCTTATAACATTGACACCAACTTCAAAAGTGGAACCTTTATAAATTAAATAAAAGGATGAGTGCCTTTCATCCATGAGAAATTTGTTGGATTATGATTGGGGATCATTAGATTTCACACCTAAATTCATGATGAAATAAAAATTATACAAACAAAACTTGGAAAAGAAAAAGAAGCGGTAATGGTATCAACACAATCTATCACTAAATCATCAAAACCACCCGATTCCATAACTTATAGCAAAGATAAAATAATGAATTACACATCCACTTTTGATGAAATTGATTATAAAATGCCACCTTCTTCGAAAGAAATGAAATTGATTTATGGAAGAGGTTATCAAAATTTGAAAATATTGGCTATAATGGAAAATGATGTAGTGTAAACGAACTAGGTACTCATGCCCTCATAGAGCCCAACTCACAAGAAACAATAAGAGGTCTCTATTATTGTCCTTAAAACATAACGAAAACATCAAAAATACCTTCACTTAATCATACAAGTCACTAATAGAATTAGTGGTTGCTCCTTGCCATGTGGTATTTATTGTATCACAAGATACTCAGTACCATGCATGGAGGTATAAATAAATTTTTATGCAATAATATTTAATTTTTCGAGGAGTAGCGTGCCATCATTCATCTTGGCTCACCTTTGTCCCTACACTTGCGAGGCGAGGGATTGGGTAGCCTTATGTTAGGCGTATTCCTTCTAGCAAAGAATCACTTTGTATCTCCTTAGAAATTTAGTGTAGAAAGTACACTAATATTTTAAGAGGGGGAATATGATCCCCCACTCACTTTTCACATGTGAAGTGGTCACTTCTTAGTGATGATAGCATACATCTCTTACTAATTATTACCTTTTCAATGAAGGTGTGGCCTTATTGATTTATGCTATGTCTTCTTTGTGGTGATATTAGACTCGATGTCCCATAAGAGTGTGACCTCTCTTGGCATATGGCATTCCCATTGGTGGTAATGCTATGGAAAGTATTCTCTAAGGTGTGATTTTTTATTCCTCAACTTTTCCTATCTTTGTGGTGATGTCAAGTTTGATATTCCCTAAGGTGTGACCTTTCATGTATTAAGCAAAGCCCCTTTGTTGTTTTTATAAATCGCCTTTTGTGGTGGTGTTTTTGATAACACCCCTTAAGGTTTTTGCCTTATATTTTAATTTTTTATAAAAATCCTTAGGCAATTTTGTGCACCTCCTTTGGTGAGTTTGGAATTTTTGGCTTCACTTTGTTCACATGCGTTAGATTTAGTGGTGCATTGACATTGGCATGTTTCTCTTCACTTTGTTCATGCATGTTGAACTTAGTGTTACATTGTATTAACATCTTGATCATTTTATGGAACCTTATTCAAGGTTGTCATGGAGTATAAATCTTGGTATGTTTTTTAATAGGTGCACAACTAGTGAATATCAGACTTCACTAGACCTAGTGTGTTTCTCATTTTTGTCTCAGGGGCTCACCTAGCGAATATCAGACTTCACTAGCTTGTATTTCCTTCAATTTTTTATTCACCTAGTAAATATCAAACCTTTTAATGGGGTGAGTCATGAATTCCTTGACATGGTAACTGATCATAACACATCTTGCTTTCCAGTGGAGCGATGTTTTTCATGGGTGTTTAGCATAAGGGTATGTGCAAGATCATCATGGAAAAACAGGCCCTTAAGTGGCAATAAAAAGACAAAAAATCAGAGTTAGACAACTTGACATAAACATTTGAATAAGTTATATATATTATTTCAAAAAAATGTAAAAAATAGAATTTGTAGAAAATTGAATGTAGTTTCTAAACCGGTAGACCTTTATTTAAAAAAATAAATATATTTGGTGAAAATTTGAAATTTCAATGTAGTAGTATTTAAATTTCAGGGTAAAAATTAGAAGTAGGTGTCTGTCTGACCACCCTAACCACAATAAAATGATAATATTTTTTTATAATATTTTAGATATAAGTAGAGGACTCATGTCCCAATGTGATGCATATTTTTTTATAATATTTTTCCAAGTAAATAATTAATTATGAATTTTTTATTACAGTTTTTTTAAAAATATAAAAACTTGTCTGTCTAACCACCTTAACTTGGTCAAAAATCCATGAAATTTAATTTATTTATTTTTTATCCTATAGTATACGAAGCATAGAATGTGATGCATGTTTGAGATTAAAAAAAAGTGATACCATTTGAAAAATATAGATTTTTTTCATTCAGCCTATCAATCAAGACTTTATTCATAATTCTAATAGAAAATCAATAATAACTATTTATTAAATTCAAAGTAAAGCATAATTTATATTGGTGGAAAGCTGAGAATCTCCGCTAAAAACCCTTTTCGTTTCATCAATTTTGGGTAAAAAAAAAGTCATCAACCACATGGGTCATCATATGGCTTACAAATCGCCACTTTTTGGCCCATCATGATCCTACACATACCCATAACACAGTTATCTAGCCTTACGGAACTCATCATATTGCATGGAAACCTAGCATAACACATATTTATAGCTATTAGATCCATGTGGCTCATGAGTGATGTGACATAGCATATCTTTCTAGTGGACTCATCAAAGAATTTCTTTATTTGATGGATGGCGTTTGGTATTTGAGAAAATTTAAGATTGAGGTCTCTTTACCTTACTAACTTGAATCCCTTTAGTACTAACCTTTTATTTTTTATGTGTATTTTGTGTGTCTTATTTTTTTTTTCATTGTGTTTACATCATGGTTTTCCTCATTTTTTTGTCATCTATATGTTTTATCATTTGTTTCCATCATGTTTGCTTCGTGTTTTTGACATGCATGTTTGTGTATGTTTTCTTGTTGCATTTCATACATGTGCATGTTCCTTTATGCTTATGTTGGTTTTCCATAGGATCTTAGATCTAGGTGGGCTTGTGCACTCTTACTAGATCCTTTGTCATGCTATCTCTTCAAAATTTGGACAATCAGACCCCTCTTGACATGGATTTTCTACTTTAGTTTGAGTCTAAGTGTAAGTTGATACTCTCACTAAGGTTGGAGCTAAATGTAGCATTGTAAATTATCACCCTTGCCAATTTCACATTATGTTTTTCCCACTTTAATTATTGGACCTAATTGAACCCCTAATTTCCTAAATTATGCATCCTATAGCCCATTTTTATCATTTTTTTGATAAATTATATTTTTTTTCCCCTAATACCTTGTTTTTTAGAAAACAGGGCTAGGACTAGGACACCCTCGGGGATCTAAGTCCCCCTATTTTTCCAAAATCCAAATTTGAACATGTTAGTGTTAGCATTTTAACATTTAAAATTCAAGCTGCAAAGGTCGGTCATCGAGATCTATTTTTTGGGAAATTAGAATAATTGCATATTAATACCTAGTTATTGCATCATTTGAGATCTAAGAAGCAAGGGGTGAATATTAAAAGAAATTCAAGAGAAATTAAAGAGAATTACCTTAGTGATTTATTACAACAATTCAAGATCCAAGCATCATGTCAAATATTATGTGAGTTTATGTGTATTCATGTCATCATTGTTTAATGAAGGCTAACACTTTTATAGGTCTCAAAAAAATTCAAGCATTCAAGAAAGAAAGATCCAAGACATTGAGGTGATGTGTATGACTTTATTACTTCACAAAAGACATTGAAGGTTGGTGAGTTGCAACACTTTGTTGACTCATCATTCCTTCCTATCATTTATCCGTTTCTCATTAACATTGTCATTGTGGAAGCGAAAACACTAACACGAGGTTTGACTAAGGAAATCCACTAAATGGTACAAACCTTCCTCTCTCTTTGAATGTGTAAGTTCTAGGTTTGGAGAGGATTGAAGGAAGTTTGAAGATCATTTATCCTTTCTTGAATTTAGAGATTTTCATCTTATCAACTCATGGAAAATCACCTAAAAAATTATCCAACAATGATCTAAAAACTTTTTAAGGGGGAATTGGAAGCTTAGATTTGACATCAGTGGACTATAAAAACAAATATGGGACACCCCTACAAGGAATACGATGCCCTTAGGTGCCACTATCCTCATAGTCAGATCAACATGAAACTTTCAGGATAGGTACACAACACTCTACCCTTCTTAGATCTACCTACAAATATCTATTACAATTTGTCATTTTTAGAATCTTGCAATTTTAATATTAGAGCACATAGTTTGATTAGTTTAACTAAGGAAAATCAATCCCAATCCATTCCAAGACTTAAAAAGATGTAGATCTATGTTTTATTGGCTCACCTTCATGGTTCAAATTCAATCTAAACACCTTATTGATATCCATCTTAATGAAACCCTAGAAAAATGATACAATACACACACCAATCCTAAGTTCATTGCATTGAGCCTAGGGTCCCCTTTTTTATGTTTCAATCTCTCAAGAAAATTACGTAGCAAAAATATTGAAAATATTTTGAAACACAAAACAAAAAACTTGCACCAACACCAATATTTGCAAGCTTGGAATTAAGGAAGGAAGATTACAATAGCAAGGTGAATCTAATTCTATAAAAAAGTATGGTTGAATGTTTAATGTATTTGACAACAACTATACCTAATGTAATACATTTAGTAAGCTTGATTTCCAAATTTATGGAGACACCAAAAGACATAAAAATGCAAGATGGAAAAAGGGTCTTCAGGTATGTTAATGACACTAAGGGATATGGTAGCTTCTTCACTATAACAAATGAGCTTGGGTTGGTTGGATACAGTGACAAAGATTGGATAGGAAGTTTGGATAATACGAAGAGCATATTAGGATATGTGTTATATTTGGGTTAAAAATTAATTTCATGGAATTTCAAGAAACAACCCATTGTTTATCTATCCACAACTAAAGATGAGTATATAACATAAAATGTAGCAATTTTTTTGGTTTTATGGCTATAGAGGATACAGGTAGATTTGCAAGAATAGCAAGAAAATAGTAAAAGCATATTTTTTTATAATGTATCATCAATAGATTTGACAAAGAATCTACACTTCCATGAATAAATCAAACATATATAGATTAGGTATCACTTTATAAGGAAGTTGGTAAAACATGGAGAAATCAAATTGTTGTATTATAGGTTTGAGAAGCAACTCACATACATTTTTATGAAGCCACTCACAAGAGATATTTGAGAATCTATGAAGTAGTTTGGCCATCATGGATATAGTGCTAGCATCTTTAGAGTCCTCATATATAGCTCTAGAAGTCATCCATAATATAGCTATAGAAGATCAAAAAGTTGAGCTCCAAAAAAGCTTCATTTGTAGAGCTTTATAAAATCTAGAAGTTGAGCTCTAGAATGAAAAATATTGAACTAGAGATTTATAAATTAAGGTCTAGAAGTCAAGATCTGGAAGCTTCAAAAGTTGAGCTCCAAAATTCAAGCTTTCGAAGCTCAAAAAGTTTAACTCTTGAACAATCAAGCTATAGATGAGCTCCAAAATGACAAGCTTTGGAAGAATTTGGGATGAATACAAAATAGGTGAATGAGGTACTATTTTCATTATAACTAGTTGATTAATTGAATTTATGAATAATCTTAAGTCATGATCATATTTGTATTTCTAATGGTGGAATAACTAAGTCTTCATCTTTGTGTTCAGAATCAATCTAAAAGTGCTTATAGTAAATGACACATAATGATACTGTTGATAGTGAAAATGACACAAACAACGTTAAACAAAAGATTTCTTCTCTATTTCTCCTACAAAAAAAGAAAGAAAACATATAGTAGCCTAACTCCCAAGGTCCTAGTAGTTGGTTGTCAACTGTAATATTCAAGGGGCCTTTGCTAGATTATAAGGAATGCAAGCAATGATAGATTCATCCATCTATACTTAATGAAAAAGGGGGGGTTTAAATAAATAGAAACAAATAGGTCAAGGCATAAATCAGTAAAACATGAATAAAATTATCTAATATCCAGACATATGCTTCCAACAACGAATTCTATTTTATTAGATCATGAAAACCATAACATGATGTAATTTACAGAACAATCCATACTATTGGATACATCTATAGTGCTTATTTTAACCATCACAATCACTCATCATAATACTTTTAAGATTCAAAAAGAACAAACTCTTCATTTGTTGCTAAAATCATAGATCAATAGACATGTAACAATTCCATCTATAGACAATTTAATGAAATAATCTTCGAAATCTAGTTTCTTCTATTGATTCTCATCAAATAAGAAATATTTATGCTTCAAAAAACTCACAGACATACAAACAGACTATGATTCATTAAACTCATCCAGTAAACTCAACTCCAACATATCACTGTATAAAAACTATATCTAAATCCAAACTTAACTAAAACAAGTATCTTTGCTCTTAGCTATGAAATAAATCATGTCTTCTATCACTGGTGGCCAAAGAACAAAGGAATGACCAACCCTTACAAAAGAGGTAAAATGCCCAATTTATAGAACAACGGCTAGCGTAAACCAGAACTAGGGTTTAAAAAATGGATGGCCACAACCCAAAAACACCTCGACAACCTTCAATAACTTGCCATCCAGCCATGAATGCAAAAGAGACCCCATCAAATTGATATGGGATAGTCAAATCCAGGGTACAAATCCCCGAGCCACACCCGCCATCAAAGTTCCACTTGCGCGAACAATAATGTAGGCACAACCAGCAAGAACACGAGCCGTGGATCATATTTGTGCCACCGAAGAATGACCCAAATCTATCCAAACCAGCAAGAGCCCATCACATCCCACCTACCTACCATCAATGCCCCTCGGTCCAAAGTAGAAGAAAGGAGCAGCACACAAAAGCCCAACCTGCCCTCAATCGCAATAGTGTACCTAGATCTCATAAATCCCACCACATCCTCGAAACATGCACACTCCATCGCTTCATTTATGACAACACAAACTTGCTCGATTCAATCTGCAGACAAAGATTCATCATTAATAATCAATACATTATCAAAATCCAAATTAGTCAAAATAGAATACCCAAGACCAGAAAGTCAAGAAGAAACCCAGGCGTAGGCGGAACCAAAATTTGGCAGAAGCGGAGCCAAAACGGGAAACAAGAATGGAGAGGAAAACACTTGGAAGCGCAGCCAAAATAGGCGGAGGCGAAACCAGAGACAAAGCCAAGGCGGTGAAAGCAGAGTCAGAACGGGAAAGCGAACCGAACCATGAACTTTCACAAAGTTCAAATTTAAGTTCCATCCTTGCTCCGGTTTCGACAAAAGAAGGGAAGACCGAAGCAGACCAAATGAAACCAAAAGAAAAGGTGAACCAAAGAAAACCTAAGGGAGGAAACCAACCATTAGAGCAAAGAAAATCAAAACGATGAAGCAAAAAAGAGAGCGGGAAGTGGAGCCGAAGCTGGAATGTGAATGGGAACCGAACCGTGAACTTTAGAAAAGTTCAGAGTCCAGTTCCATCCCGGTTCCGTCTCTAGGAGAACCAAAATAAACAAGGAAAACAAGGAAAAACTAAGGGAGGAAGCCAACCCTTAGGTCCCAAAAACACCAAAGGAAAACAAAAGGCAAAAGGGAACAACCAAGAACCCGACACAAAGGCGAAACCCAAAACCCACCTTAATGCCAAACGAACAAACCAAAAGGTGGAGGCGGAGGCGGAACAAGAACGAAAAACGAAGCGCAAAATTTCAAAAAGTTTAAAGTCAAGTTCCATCTCGGCCCCGACTCCAGTGAAGACAGACAAAAGAGACAAGTAGATGACAAGTGGGACTGGGATCAAAATCGAATCTCGAAAACAAGTTCCAAACCTAATTCCATTTCTGGTTCGGTTCTGCCAGAACAAAAATAAAAACAAAGAAAAAAAAAAAGTGTTGGAAGAAAGAAAACCTTCCAAAATTTATTGGACAACAAACAAGGACAAAAAAGAAAAAGGGGGGACCCATTTTGACCAAGGAAAAATATGGGGTGGCTATGCAAGGCATAAAAAATGGTGACTCGATTGGGAAAATGGTTTATCCATTTTCAAGACCTCAAACGGTTCAGTCACCCAAAAACTACTTAGGCAATGAAGCATTCTAACTTGAATAAGATCAGATATGTAGAACAAGGCTGAGCTAGAATCTCAGATGTATGTCCTCATGAACCATGTTGAATCTGAGTGTGTGGATGTATGGTGCATCCTACCTCATAAACACTTTCTCCACTGCTTGAACCTATACCTAAGGTTCAAGCTACATGAATTGAGTCCTTCAACTGTCGTGCAAGGAAATCCTGGGCATTGCTTCACTGCCAGACAAACATCCATAGCCCAGACGGAGATACCTCTAGTTCTCTCAAAGCATTGCTCTACTACTAGATAGGCATCCATGTCCCTGATAGAGATACTTGATTCACCCACATGATATTAAGATGGCCCCTTTTTCTTTTCTTTCTCTTTTCTTTCTCTTTACTTAGGCTTTACTTGTGGGAATTCTTTATGATTTTTTCTCAATACTTAGATGCAATTGATCTAAAAGGTGGGTTGAGGACTACATTGGATTTCATGACAGTCTTGGAATCAGATTTTTCACTTGAACGAGAGATACAACCACCCTGAAATGAATAGGTATTTACTTGGGCAGATGTTTATCTATTTTGTGACAGACTTCGAGCATAATTCATGAGACATTTACAATGCACCTTTTCCTTAATAAATTTTCATACCAACATTAAAATGATCATAAGACATGAGTTTTAAAATGAAATCATTTACCAAAAGTCAATTGAAAATACCTAAATCAACTTCCTTCCTAGTGCCTATAACATAATTTGCATAACAACCCTTGATTCTTGGAATTGACAACAATGAATATCCCCAATGAAAAAAGACGAAACAAAAAGAAACAAGGAAAAAGAAGAGAACAAACAAAAGAACAGACAAAAAAAGAGCAAAGACAAAAAAGGAAAACCAAAACCTAATTACATATGATACAGTATAGTACATTCATTTAGAAAATTAGACCCCATATGAACCAAAGTAATTCTTGAGAAACTGACCATTAACTGGCAATGGAACATGTTCTCCTATTAAGGTACTCAAATTAAAAGGATTATCACCTAGTATTTCAGCCACTTGATATGGACCCAACCAGAGTCTATCAATTTTTTGGTGATCTCCCTTCTTCTCTCTAGCTTTATCCCATAACAACACAAGATTTGATATCCTAAAGGTTTTTACCTTGGCCCTTTTTTTAAACTAGTGTTTGACAACTGCCCGATGTTTAGAAAATTGCTGCAAAGCAACATCTCTCTCTTCCTCCATGTTGAGAAAATTGGTTAGTTTGACCTCAATCCTATCATCCATTGTATAAAATTCTGGCATAAACTTAAGGATAGGTATTTGCAAGTGGACCAGGAAGACCGGGTCTTGGCCATAGACTAACTTAAATGGAAAATTTCCTAGAGCAACTTTGATTATGGTTCGATCTGCCCATATGGAAAATATCAGCTTGGTATGCTAGTACCTAGTATTGTTTTCTAATTTTTTTTTTATTACTTCCGACAGATTTTTATTTGTGGACTCATCCACTCCATTTCCCTGAGGGTAGTAATTGGATGAATATTTCAAAATGATTTTATTCTCATAAGCCCATTGAATAAATTCAACTAAAGAAAAAAAAGGGCCATTATCACATACCAAGGCAAATGGAACTCCAAACCTGGTGGTGATGTTCTCGGTTAAAAATTCAATGACCACCTCTGTGGTGTTGTTTATGCATGGTTGAGCCTCAGTCCACCATGTGTAGTAGTCAGTTGCAGTCAAGATAAATTTATGACCTGCAAAAGAGTTTGGATTAACAACACCTATGAAGTCTAGTGCCCATTGAGCAAACGGTCTTACCTCATACACTAGTTGCAAAGACATTGCTAGATTTCTTTCCCTAGGTGCAGAGGTCTGACATATATCACACATCCTGACATGTTGGTGTGCATCCTAAAATACATAAGACCAATAATACCCTGATCCAAGAATCTGATGAGCCAAAGTATCAACAGATCCATGTCCCGTACCATGTTTTCCATGAAACTCAGAAATGGTGTGCTTAGCCTCTTGCTGATCCAAACAGCATAGGTAAATTCCTTGGAAGATCCTCCTATAGATAGAACTCCCTTTAAGCATGTAATGAGCACTCTTCATCCTCAATGCTCTTCTCTACATAACATTCATTCCTTCTGGAAATCTATTATTGAGGTGGAAGAAGATCAATTTTGTGTACCAGGGATCCTTAGTCAATGATTCGATAGTGCACTACTAGAATGTAATATTCTTGTCTACATCTGCCATTGCCTTTGATAAAACTTGTCCTCGAACAAGCCTCATTGTATGAATCTCCAAGTCAAACTCTTTCAGAATAGCCATCCACTTTCCTCTTTGCGCTCCCAATTCACTTTGCATTAGGAGAGATTTCACAGCTCGATCAGGAACTATAGCCATTACTTGAATTCGAAGAATGTAATGCTTGAATTTATTTATAGCTCAAACCAACGCAAAGTCTTGTTTCTCTAGGGGAAGGTATCTAACTTATGCATTCTTAAATGGAGAGCTCATGAAGGAAATAGGTCTTTCTTCTCCCTCACCTCCTCGTTGTGTTAGAACAACTACACATGAATGATTAGACATGAAAGAATAGATATAAAAAGGATTTAGATAATCTGGGCTAGTTAAAATGGGTGCCTCAAATATTAACCATTTGATCTGTGAGAAAGAAAATTGGGCCTCATTGCTGCATTCAATTTTCGCCTCTTTCTTCATCTTTTCATTAAGGGATTTGACAATTTTTGTGAATCCTATTATAAACTTTCTTACAAAATTAATCCTTCCAAAGAAGGACCTCATTTCTTTCTTACTTCTAGGCCTTATCAGTTTCAAGATAGCCTCCACTCTATCAGGATCTATGGATATCCCCTCTTTTGATATGATGTGTCCTAAGAGTTTCCCTTTAGACACTCCAAACACACACTTTTTGGGATTGAGGGAGACACCGTAGCTTATGCACCTTTTGAGAACCTTTTCTAAATCTGCAGCATGGTCTTCCCGTTGCTTTGAGAAAATAGTTAAGTCATCTAGATAAACAATGATGCACTTACCTATTAGATCCTTGAATGCTACATCCATTTCACATTGAAAGGTTTCTCCTGCATTGATGAGGCTGAATGGCATCCTCCAATAGGAAAATGTGCCCCACTCGGTGGTGAAGGCGGTCTTCATTTTGTCCTCATGACTGACGAGGATCTAATTATACCTAGAATAGCCATCTAAAAATGACATCATTTGGGATCCATTGACAGTTTGTAGTATCTCATCAAGAGGAGGCAATGGATAATTATCCTTCTCAAAGGCCTTGTTTAAATTCCTTAAATCAACACATAATCTGATTTCAGGGTATGTGCAGGATCATCATGGAAAAAATAGGCCCTTAAGTGGCAATAAAAGGATAAAAAATCAGAGTTAGACAACTTGACGTAAAAATTTGAATAAGTTATCTATATTATTTCAAAAATATGTAAAAATAGAATCTTTAGAAAATTGAATGAAATTTCTAAACTATTAGACCTTTATTTAAAAAAAAAAATCTATTTGGTGAAAATTTGAAATTTCAAAGCAATGATATTTAAATTTCAGGGTAAAAATAAGAAGTAGGTGTTTGTCTAACCACCCTAACCACAATAAAATGATAATATTTTTTTATAAGCTTTTAGGTATAAGTAGAGGACTCATGTCCCGATGTGATGCATATTTTTTTATAATTTTTTTCCTTGTAAATAATTAATTATGAATTTTTTATTTACAACTTTTAAAAAATATAAAAGATCGTTTGTCTAACCACCTTAACTTGGTCAAAAATTCATGAAATTCAATTTTTTTTTTTTTAATCCTATAGTATGCAAAGCATAGAATGTGACGCATATTTCAAATTCAAAAAATGTGATACCATTTGAAAGTTATAGATGTTTTTCAATCAACCTATCTATCAGGACTTTATTTATAATTCTAATAGAAAATGAATAATAATTATTTATTAAATTCAAAGTAAAGAATAATTTATATTGGTGGAAAGCTGAGAATCTCCTGTAAAAACCCTTTTCGTTTCATCAATTTTGGGTAAAAAAAAGTCGTCAGCCACATGGGTCATCATATGGCTTACATATCACCACTTTTTGGCCCATCATGATCCTGCACATACCCTTCACCATTATTTGGCGCACAGGAAAAAATTTGCCACCCACGCAGAATGTCATATTGGGAAGATTATTCTAGCGGATATGAGCATTTTCACCTCCTTCTAGATCAGAGGCTCAATAAAAGCATTGATTGGGTGTTGCTTTGGATGAAAGGGCTTGGCTTCTGGCTTAAGAGGTATTCTATGTGTGATCATCAAAGTGTCAAAGGTCTTCAAGTCATCATACCCCCAAGTGATGGTTGCAATGTCCTGCTCCAAAACTTTGACTATTTTTTGTTTGATTTCTTTCGGACAAGTCTTCCCTATGAGGACATCCATTTCAAGGCCTGAGTGAGTTAGATTGATAGATTCATATTTCCCTCCATCGCTCTCCATTGGTCAGAATCAAATATTCTCTCCAAAGCCGCCATCCCCTTTGAAATACTATTTATTTTCAACTACAATATCCCTTCTGCATCACCATTCTTAGGATCCCAATCTCCCTGATCTCTTTCAAATTCATCTATTATCTTTCCTTTGAAGACATTTGAACTTGCCAAAAAGGTCAATATATGTTGGTCATCATTGAAACCTTGAAAATTCAAGACATTATCCGAGACAAATAGGACTGAAACTAATTCAACTAAAAACTTCCTTAGCTTAGAATCTTGCATGGGTTCCAAGGTTCTAGCAACAACAACAAGGGCATCTAAAATTTGATTGGCTCCTCTAGGGATCAGAGTGATCCCAAAAGAAACAAAGTCTTCAATTAAGTTCCAAATTCTATGTGTATGCATCCAATCTTTTATTATGACAAGTATACTGGCTCCATACCTATTTTACAATTACCTCGAAATCCCCCATTACCATGAGAGCAGTGACCTTATTTTAATGGGAAAACACGAGTCCTCGAGCAGGTGCTTCATACTTAGCCACATTGTTTGTGCAACCAAACTACAACCTATAAGATGTAAAGTAAGTCTTCCCTTTCGGGCTACTAAGTTCAATCCTTGCTCCACTTCTTGCTTTGGATTTGGAGCCATCAAATTTAAGACTCGACAATTGGTCATTAGCTGGGATCTCTTTCCCCTTTTTAATAACACGGGATGGCTTGCCTAGGATAGGTTGTGAATCAGACTGTTGCTAGCCATCAAGAATTGAAGGTGAGTGGGGGCAGATTTCGGTCAAGGCTACTTATATACTTAAAGCCTATTCAAGAATTGTTTCCTGAGAAGCTTCTTGGATCAAGTTGTAACTTGATTCACTTTTTATCGATGCCTTAGGCATTGGTAGAGTATGGAGGGCAGGGGTGTTGGAGCAAGGTTGAGACATCTCAGTCTCCTCTTGAAACTCAGAGCATAAAACCTGAGTCTACTAAAATTTTTAGGGCTCTTCCCTTTGAGAAAAATTGGTTCTAGTGGGGATGGTAGCGTCCTTGGCTTCAAATGAAAATTTTTTGGTGTGTAAATGAGGTTGATCTCAACAAATTGATTGAGGCCAGCCTATATGTTTTAATATATCTAGGCATGGTTGGAATGTCAACTCAGAATGGTTGTGATAATGTATCCTACACTAATTAGGAAGCAACAGATTTCCCAAATTAGTCTCCTCTCCCAATACCAGCCTATCTTTTTGTAATTTTATTATTAGAACTTGTTGGTTGACCTAGATCATTAGGTCAATCTATTATAGAGGCAGGGTATCATCAGGATTAAGGGTTGAGAAGGTCATGAACTCTTCTCGCTTGTAAATTCCTATTTTAGTTTCAAAATATGCCACTTCATTGGGAGAATTATATTCAGTAATCATGTGTTTCAACCTAGGTTTACTCTCAATCCTAATTTGTGTTTCTATCCCCTTCTAGGGCAGCCACATGTGAGTGAAATCCAAAGATAAGTACCCCCCAATACTCTTCATTAGCACTCGAATTAGGAGCATACTATATGTTTCTTGGATATCAACCACTTGGATGTCAATGTAAGTTTGGATCCTTGGGTCCGATCCAACCTGTACTTTCATACTTTTCAGTTCCCCTACAATAGTAACCTCAATTTTGTCTAACTGAATCACTTTCTTATTGGTCTGGGCAGGACTTAATCCTAGCTTCTCACAAATTGAAAAGGGAATAAAATTACCCAATGCTCCAGAGTGTAAGAAACGATTATGCAGATTCTTTCCAAAGATCCATAAACTTAAAAGGAAAGGTGGGGTACTAGTCTTACCTTTATTGGTGGCTGCATTTGTCTCCTTCACTAGAGTCACTTTACCTTTCCCTTTTGAACGATCTACCTCCTCCAGGGCTTTCATCACAACCTCCTATTGAGCTGGTCACTGCTTCATAATGTTAAAGTATGACAATGATTTATTTTGTCTCTATATTTCTACAATAATATCAAACTCCAAATCATTCCTCACCGGATATTTGGGAAAAGAAGGTGGATTACCTTTGTTATGAGAGTCACAAAGCCCCTTTGGTAGTGGTGGTTTATTATCTACATTGTGATTAGGTGGGACCATGTTTTTTGGTGGTGCAGATGTAGTGAATGGGCCCTTATTCTAATTTCTCAAGAAGTGACCACCCTTGGGCTAGAAGGCTTGGGCATCATACACATCCTCTTCTAGTTCATTATCTCCCTCCATGGGAAATTGGTATTGTTCCTCAATGGTCTCATAATTCATAGAAGTACTTACTAACCCACCATCTTGATTGGAATTTCCTTGTGGAGGGTGGGAATTAGCTTGCACAATCATCAATTTTTTCCATTTCTGGGCAAATTAACGTCAGAGTGTGCTGCAATATCATGGAGTCTACAACAATTAGTTATGAAATAATTGAGATCTGCAACATTAGTGGTGTATGGTTTATCTTCACTAGGCTGATGATTATGGGAAACTCTCCCATTGTTGGGTCTAGTGTTCCACTGCAAATTGTTGTTGTTGGATCTCTGATTGTACCCTCTATTTTGATTTTGATGATTTTGGAAGATCCTATTGGTGTTTTGATTTGAATTCTGATTAAAGTAACCACCCTAGTTGTTATAACCTCCCTGATTCTGGTAATTCTGATTTTGGTTCTATGGGGGGTTAAGTCTAAGCTGTGCCATGTCATTGGATATTTGTGCTAGAGTCTTTTTGAGAGTTTCCACCTCATTGGTTAGTTGAATCGTGCATTCATTTTGCACAGTTTTTCCTACAAATGGAGGGTGAACAAGAATTCAGCCTCCCCCTTGTTGTTGGTAATTTTGAGGTTGCTAGGAAGAATCTTGAGTGCCACCAACGAAAAAGGGAATGGTAGGTGAGGCTTGTAACTCATAAATAGGTCCATAATGGGAGGAAAAAATCCCTATGACCGTATTGAATAATGGTGGACTAGGCATCTGATAACCCATAGGGGAAGGACTCCTCCTAAAGTTCCTGATAGCAGACTTATCTATTGTTGCAATTTAATGGCTAGGTGATAAAATTTTGACAAGGAGTATATCTCATCGGGACCATAAGTTCTTTGTAAAAATAATCCAATCAGGGGATCAACTGCTCTTAAATATTATTTTCAGCTATTAAGTAAGGGCCTTGTAACCTATGGAACATCCTTTGGAATCTAGTGTTGAATAACAACAATGGTTCATGAGGTTCCTTCCTTGTTGTAGAGAATTGATGGTACAAGATGGTTGGGTCTACATAGACCTGAAACTGGTTAATAAAGGCATTTTCTAAATCTACCTAGCTTATAATAGATCCCTAGGGAAAATTTAGATACCGGTTGTATGCCATGTCCCCCAAACAATAAGGAAACAATCTATATACCACGTCCTGGTGAGCCACTTGAGCATGGGTACATGCATCCTTGAATGCTTGTATATTTTCCTCAATACTTCTTGATTCTCCATGCATGTACTTGGGGCAAAACCTTTCTGTATTTTTCAGTAGACCATGTATTCCACCAGGGATAGTCCCTAGTGGAGAGGGGTTATTCACAAAGTAAGACATGGGTGGTGGTGGGATCGATTGAACTTGTGGAGATATTGGTCGAACTGGAGGTGGTGCTGGATTTGGTGGGAATCTAGGTGGAGTAAGGGGTGGTGCCAATGGTGGGATGAAAAATCCACGAGTGTGACGTCTATGTCTAACCGAGATTTGAAGTTAGATCAATGGTTTGGGGATAGCAGAGGATCTCAGAATCCTCCCATATTTTTTTGATGAGAATGACCCAATGTGAGCCAACTTGTTCCTTTTTCCCTCCTTCTAGCGCCGGATTTTTCGATGGTGAAAATGACATAAACAACGTTAAACAAAATATTTCTACTCTATTTCTTCTAAAAAAGTGAAAGACAACATATAGTAGCCTAACTCCCAAGGTCTTGGTAGTTGGTTCTCAATTGTCTGGTGTCACTCAATTGGTCCATGAAACTGTAACATTCAAGGGGCCTTTGCTAGATTATAAGGAATGCAAGAAATGACAGATTCATCCATCTATACTTAATGAAAAAGCGGGGTTTTAAATAAACATAAAAAGATAGGTCAAGGCATAAATCAGTAAAACATGAATACAATTCTCCAATATCCAGACATATGCTTCCAACAATGAATTCTCTTTTAACAGATCACGAAAACCATAACATGATGCAATTTACAAAACAATCCATACTATTACATACATCTACAGTGCTTAGTTTAACCATCACTACCACTTAGCATAATAATTTTAATATTCAAAAAGAACAAACTCTTCATTCATTGCTAAAATCATATAGCAATAGATAGGTAACAATTCCATCCATAGAAAATTTAATAAAATAATATTTGAAATCTGGTTTCTTCTATTGATTCTCATCAAATAAGAAACATTTATGCTTCAAAAAACTCACTAGCATACAGATAGACTATGATTCATTAACCTCATCTAGTAAACTCAACTCCAACATATCACTGTATAAAAACTATATCTAAATTCAACATTAACTAAAACAAGTATCTCTGCTCCTAGCTATGAAATAAATCCTATCTTCTATCACTGGTGGCCAAAGAACAAAGGAATGACCAACCCTTAAAAAATAGGTAGAATTCCTAATTTATAGAACAACGGCCCACGTGAACCAGAACAAGGGTTTCAAAAACGCATGGCCACCAACCAAAAATGCCCCGATAGCCTACAATAACTCACCATCCAACTATGAATGTAGAAGAGACCCCTTAAGATCGATCTGAGACAAACAAAGCCAAGGTATAGATCCCCAAGCCAGACCTGCCATCAAAGCTCCACCCACACAAATACTAACATGCATGGAACCAACAAAAGCATGCGCCATGGATCAGATCTGTGCCACCGACGAATGACCCAGATTGATCCAAACTAGCAAGAGCCCATCACATCCCACCTGCTCACCATCAATGCCCCTTGGACCAAAGCAGAAGAAAGGAACAACACACGCAAGCCCAACCTACCCTCAACCACAATAGTGTACATAGATCTCGTATATCCTGCCACATCATTGAAAAATACACACTCCATCCCTTCATTTATGATAGCACCAACCTGCAGAAAAAGATTCATCATTAATAATTAATACATTATCAAAATCCAAATTAGTCAAAATAGAATACCCAAGACCAGAAAGTCAAGCAAAAACCCAAGTGGAGGCAGAACCAGAAATGGGCGGAAGCAGAGCCAAAATGGGAAATAGGAACGAAGAGGAAAATAGGTGGAAGCGGAGCCAAAACAGGCGGAGGCGGAACTAGAAATGCAGCCAACCCGGCGGAAGCGAAGTCGGAACAGGAAAGGGAACCGAACCATGAACTTTCATAAAGTTCAAAGTTAAGTTCCATCCTAGCTCCGGGTCTGCCGAAAGAAGGGAAGAATGAAGCAGACCAAATGAAACCAACCTGAAGGCCAAACATCGCAAAACAACAAAGACACAGGAACTGTAGCCGAAACGGGAATGGGAACCGAACTGTGAACTTTCACAAAGTTCAAAGTTGAGTTTCATCCTGGTTCCGCCTCCGATTAATGAAAGAAAAGGTGAACCAAAGAAAACCTAAGGGAGGAAACCAACCCTTAGGACAAAGGCGAGAAAAATGACAAAGAAAAAAAGAGAGTGGGAAGTGGAGCCGGAGCCGGAACGGGAATGAGAACCGAACCATGAACTTCAAAAAAGTTCAGAGTCTAGTTCCATCCTAGTTCCGTCTTCGGTAGAACCAAAAGAAACAAGGAAAACAAGGAAAACCTAAGGGAGGAAACCAACCCTTAGGTCCCAAAAATACTAAAGGAAAACATAAGGCAAAAAAGAACAATGAGGAACCTGACACAAAGGCGAAACCCAAAACCCACCTTAAGGCCAAATGAACAAACAAAAAGGCGGAGGTGTAGGTGGAATGGGAATGAAAACTAAAGCGTGAACTTTCACTAAGTTCGAAGCCAAGTTCCATCTCGGCCTTGACTCCGGTGAAGACAGACAAAAGATACAAGCAGAAGACAAGTGGGACCGGGATTGGAATGGAATACCGAAAACAAGTTCCAAACCCGATTTCATTCCAGTTTCGGTTCTGCCAGAACAAAAATAAAAAAAAAGAAAAAAAAAGTGTTGGAAGAAAGAAAACCTTCCAAACATTGTTGGAAAACAAACAAGGACATAAAAGAAAAAGGGGGGACCCATTTTGACCAAGGCAAAAGATGGGGTGGTTATGCAAGGCATAACAAATGGCGACTTGGTTGGGAAAATGGTTTATCCATTTTCAAGAGCTCAAAGGGTTCAATCACCCAAAAACTACTTAGCCAATGAAGCATTCTAACTTGAATAAGATCAGATATGTAGGATAAGGTTGAGTTGGAATCTCAGATGTATGTCTTCATGAATCATGTTGAATCTGAGTGTGTGCATGTATGGTGCATCCTTCCTCATAGACATTTTCTCCACTCTTGAACAACTATACCTAAGGTTGAAGCTACATGAGTTGAGTCCTTCACCTATCGTGCAAGGAAATATTGGGCATTGCTTTGCTACCAGATAGGCATCCATAGCCCCAACAAAGATACCTTTTGTTCTCTCAAAGCATTTCTCTACTGCCAGACAAGCGTCCATAGCCCCGATAGAGATACTTGATTTGCCCACAACATATTGAGATTGCCCCTTTTCCTTTTCTTTCTCTTTACTTAGGCTTTACTTGTGGGAATTCATTATGAATTTTTTTCAATACTCAGATGCAATTGATCTAAAAGGTGGGTTGAGGACTATAATGGATTTCATGACAGTCTTGGAATCAGATTTTTTACTTGAACCAGAGATACAACCACCCTAAAATGAATAGGTGTTTACTTGGGTAGATGTTTATCTATTTTGTGATAGACTTCAAGCATAATCCACGAGACATTTACAATGCACCTTTTCCTTAATAAATTTTCATACAAACATTAAATGATCATAAGACATGTGTTTTAAAATGAAATCCTTTACCAGAAGTCAATTGAAAATACCTAAATCAACTTCCTTCCTAGTGCCTATAGCATACTTTTCACAAAATCCCCCAATTTTTGGAATGGAAAAAAATGAAGATCCGCAACGAAACAAGACAAAACAAAAAGAAACAAGGAAAAAGAAGAGAACAAACAAAAGAACAAACAAAAATAGAAGCAAAGACACAAAGGAAAACCAAAACCTAGTTACATATGATACAGTATAGTACATTCATTCAGAACATCAGACCCCTCATGGACCAAACTAATGCTTGAGAAACTGACCAATAATTGGCAATGGAAAAGGTTCTCCTATTAAGGTACTCAAATGAAAAGAATTATCGCCTAGTATTTCAACCACTTGATATGGACCCAACCAAAGTCTATCAAATTTTTGGTGATCTCCCTTCTTCTCTCTAGCTTTATCCCATAACAACACAAGATCTGATATCCTAAAGGATTTTACCTTGGACCTTTTGTCAAACCAGTGTTTTACAACTGCTTGATGTTTAGAGAATTGTTGCAAAGTAGCATCTCTCCATTCCTCCATGTTGAGCAAATTGGTTAGTCTGACCTCAATCCTATCATCCCTCATATAAAATTTCTGCATAAACTTAAGGATAGGTATTTGCAAGTGGATCGGGAAGACCGAATCTTGACCATAGACAAAGTCAAATGGTGAATTTTCTAGAGCAACTTTGATTCGGGTTTGATTTTCCCATAGGGAAAATCTCAGCTGGGTATGCCAGTCCCTAGGACTATTTTCTAACAATTTTCTGATTACTTCCAACAGATTCTTATTTGTGGATTCAGCCACCCCATTTCCTTGAGGGTAGTAATTAGATGAATATTTCAAAATGATTTTATGCACATAAGCCCATTGAATAAATTCAATTGAAGAAAAAATAGGGCCATTATCACATACCAAGGAAAATGGAACTCCAAACCTGGTGGTGATGTTCTCGGTTAAAAATTTGATGACCACCTTTGTGGTGTTGTTTTTGCATGGCCGAGCCTCAGTCCACCATGTGTAGTAGTAGTTAGTTGCAGTCAAGATAAATTTATGACCTGTAGAAGAGTTTGGATTAATAACACCTACGAAGTCTAGTTCCTATTGAGCAAACGATCTTACCTCATACACTGGTTGCAAAGGCATTGCTAGATTTCTTTCTTTGGGTGTAGAGGCCTGGCATACATGACACGTCCTGACATGTTGGTGTCCATACCGAAAAACATTAGGCCAATAATATCTTGAACTAAGAATCTGATGAGCCAGAGCATCAGTAGATCCACTTCTCTTACCATGTTTTCCATGAAACTCAGAAATGGTGTTCTTAGCCTCTTGTTGATCCAGTTAGCGTATGTAAATTCCTTGGAAGATCCTCCTATAGATAGAAATCCCTTTAAGCATGTAATGAGAACTCTTCATCCTCAATGCTCTCCTTTGCATAGCATTCATTCCTTCTGGACATCTATTGTTGAGGAGGAAGAAGATTAAGTCTATGTACCAGGGATCCTTAGTAAATGATTGGACATTGTACTGCTGGAATGTAATATTCTTGTCTACATATTCCATTGCATTTGATAAACCTTGCCCTCAAATAAGCCTCATTGGATGAATCTCCAAGTCAAATTCTTCCAGAATAGCCATCCAATTTCCTCTCTGCTCTCCCAATTCACTTTGCATTAGGAGATATTTCACAGCTCAAGCAAGAACTGTGGCCATTACCTGACTTCGAAGAATGTAATGCCTAAATTTATTTATAGCTCGAACCAGCACAAAGGCTTGCTTCTCTAGTTGTGGGTACCTAACTTCTTCATTCTTAAATGGAGAGCCCATGAAGGCAATAGGTCTTTCTTCTCCCTCACCTCCTCATTGCATTAGAACAGTTGCACATGAATGATCAAACACGAAAGAATAGATATAAAAAGGCTTTAGATAATCTGGGCTAGTTAAAAGAGGTGCCTTAGATATTGACTGTTTGATCTATGAGAAAAAAGATTTGGCCTCATTGTTGCATTCAATTTTTGCCTCTTTCTTCATCATTTCATTAAGGGGTTTGACAATTTCTGTAAACCCTATTATAAACTTTCTTACAAAATTAATCCTTTCGAAGAAGGACCTCATTTCTTTCTTACTTCCAGGCCTTGTCAATTTCAAGATAGCCTGCACTCTATCAGGATCTATGGCTATCCCCTCTTCTGATATGATGTGGCCTAAGAGTTTCCCTTTACACACTCAAAACACACACTTTTTAGGATTGAGGGAGACACCATAGCTTATGCACCTTTTGAGAACCTTTTCTAAATCCGCAACATGGTCTTCCCATTTCTTTGAGAAAATAGCTAAGTTATCCACATAAACAATGATGCACTTACCTATTAGATCCTTGAATGCTACATCCATTGCACGTTGAAAGTTTTCTCCAGCATTGATGAGGCTGAATGGCATCCTCTGATAGGAAAATGTGCCCCACTTGGTGGTGAAGGCGGTCTTCATTCTATCCTCATGACTAACGAGGGCTTGATTATACCCATAATAGCCATCTAAAAATGAAATCATTTGGGATCCATTGATGGTTTGTAGTATCTCATCAAGAGGAGGCAATGGATAATTATCCTTCTTTTTGCGCACATGAAATAAATTTTCCACCCACGCAGAATGTCTGATTGGGAAGTTTATTCTAGTGAATAGGAGTCTTTTCACCTCCTTGTAGATCAAAGGCTCAGTAAAAGAATTGATTGGGTGTTTCTTTTGAAGAAAGGGCTTGGCTTCTAGCTTAAGAGGTATTCTATGTGTGATCATCGAAGTGTCAAAGGTCTTCAATTCATCATACCCCCAAGTGATGGCTACAATGTCCTGCTCCAAAACTTTGGCTATTTTCTTTTTGATTTCTTTTGGACAAGTCTTCCCAATGAAGATATCCCTTTCAAGGCTTGAGTGAGTTAGATTGTCAGGTTCATATTTCCCTCCATCACTCTCCATGGTTACCCTTTTACGAGCCTGTGGGTCAGAATCAAATATTCTCTCCAAAGCCCCCATCCCCTTTAGAATACTATTGCTTTTCAACTCCAATATCCCTTCTGCATCACCATTCTTAGGATCCCAATCTCCCCAATCTCTTTCAGATTCATCTATTATTTGTCCTTCGAATACATCTAAACTTTCCAAAAAGGCCAATATATGCTAGTCATCATTGAAAACTTGAAAATTCCAAACATTATCCAGGACAATTGGGACTGAAACTAATTCAACTGAAAATTTCCTTAGCTTAGAATCTTGTATGGGTTCCAAGGTTCTAGTAGCAACACCAAGGGAATCTGCAATTTGATTAACTTCTCTAGGGATCAGAGTGATCCCAAAAGCATCAAAATCTTCAATTAAGTTCCAAATTCTATTTCTATATGCATCCAATCTTTTATTATGACAAGTATGCTGGTTGCATACCTATTTTACAATTATCTCATAATCCCCCATTACCATGAGAGCAGTGACCTTCTTTTGATGGGAAAACATGAGTCCTTGAGCGAGTGCTTCATACTCAGCCACATTGTTTGTGCAGCCAAACTACATCCTATAAGATGCAAATCAAGTCTTCCCTTTCGGGCTAGTTAGTTCAATCCCTGCTCCACTTCTTGCTTTAGATTTGGAGCCATCAAATTTAAGACTCCACAATTGGTCCTTAGTTGGGAGCTCTTTCCCCTTTTTAATAACAAGAGATGGCTTACTTGGGATAGGTGGTGACTCAGACTATTGTTGACCATCAAGAATTGAAGGTGAGTGGGGGTAGATTTTAGTCAAGGATAATTCTATACTTAAAGCTTGTTCAAGAATCATTTCCTGAGCAGCTTCTTGGATCAAGTTGTAACATGATTCACTTTTTATCAACGCCTTATGCATTGGTAGAGTATCGAGGGTAGGGGTCTTCGAGAAAGGTTGAGACATCTCAGTCTCCTCTTGGAACTCAGAGCATAAAACCTGAGTCTCCTAAAATTGTGAGGGCTCTTCCCTTTGAGAAATATTGGTTCTAGTGAGGATGGTAGCATCCTTGGCTTCAAATGGAAATTTGTTGGTGGGTAAATGAGGTTGATCTTGACAAATTGATTGAGGTCGGCCTATATGTTTTAAGCTATCTAGGCATGGTTGGCATGTCAACTCAGAATGGTTGTGATAATGTATCCTACACCAATTAGAAATCAGCAAACTACCCAAATTAGTCTCCTCTCCCAATACTGGCCTATCTTTTGGCAATTTTCTTATTAGAACTTGTTGGTTGACCAAGATCATTGGGTCACTCTATTCTAGGGGTAGGATATCATCAGGATTGAGGGCAGAGAAGGTCATGACCTCTTCTCACTTGTACACTCCTATTTCAGTTTCAAAATATGCCACTTCATTGGGAGAATTATATTCAGTAATCATGTGTTTCAGCCTAGGTTCACTCTCAATCCTAATTTGCGTTGCTATCCCCTTCTAGGGAAGCCACATGTGAGTGAAATACAAAGACAAGTACCCCCAATACTCTTCATTAGCTCTCGACTCAGGAGCATACCATTTGTTTCTGGGATATCAACCACTTGGATGTCAACATAAGTTTGGATCCTTGGGTTCGATCTAACCTGTACATGCATATTTTTCAGTTCCCTACAACATTAACCTCAGTTTTGTCTAACTGAATCACTTTTTATTGGTTTGGGCAAGACTTAATCCTAGCTTCTTACAAATTGAAAAGGGCATAACATTACCCAATCCTCCAAAGTCTAACAAACAATTATGCAGATTATTTCCAAAGATCCTTAAACTTAAAAGGAAAGGTGGGGTACTAGTCTTACCTTTATAGGTGGCTGCATTTGTCTCCTTCATTGGAGTCACTTTACCTTTCCCTTTTGAACTATCTACCTCCTGTTGAGCCAGACACCACTTCATAATGTTAAAGAATGACAATGATGTCTTTTGTCTCTGTAGTTCTGCAATAAAATAAAACTCTGAATCATTCCTCACCAAATATTTAGGAAAGGAAGGTGGATTACCTTTGTTATGAGAGTTAGAAGGCCCCTTTGGTGATGGTGGGTTATTATCTTCACTTTGATTAGGTGGGACCATGTTGTTTGGGGGTTCATATGTAGTGAATAGGCCCTTATTTTGATTTCTTAGGAAGTGAGCACCCTTGGACTAGAAGGCTTGGGCATCATACACATCCTCTTCTAGTTCTTTATCTCCCTACATGGGAAATTGGTATTTTTCCTCAATGGTCTCATAATTCATAGCATTACTTACTTACCCACCATCTTGATTTGAATTTCCTTGTGGAGGGTGGGAATCAACTTGCCCAATCTTCAATTTTTTCTAGTTTTGGGCAATTAACCTCAGAGTGTGTTGCAGTATCATGCAGTCTACACCAATCAGTCATGAAATTGAGATCTGCAACATTAGCGGTGTGTAGTTTATCTTCACCAGGCTAATGATTATGGGGAACTCCCCCATTGGTGGGTCTAGTGTTCCACTGCCTATTGTTGTTGTTGGACCTTTGATTGTACCCTCTATTCTGATTTTGATGATTTTGGTTAGAGGAGTTTTGATTCTGGAAGTTCCTATTAGTGTTCTGATTTGAATTCTGATTAAAGTAACCACGCTAGTTGTTATAACCTCCCTGATTCTGGTAATTCTAATTTTAGTTCTGTGGGGGGTTAAGTCTAAGTTGTGCCATGTCGTTGGAAATTTGTGCTAGAGTATTTTTGAGATTTTCCACCTCATTGGTTAGTTGAATAGTGCGTTCATTTTGCACAAATTTTCCTATAGATGGAGGGTGAAGAAGAGTTGACCCTCCCCCTTGCTTCTGATAATTTTGAGGTTGCTAGGAAGAATCTTGAGTGCCACCAACGAAAAAGGGAATGGTAGGTGGGGCTTGTAACTCAGAAATAGGTCCATAATGGGAGGAAGACATCCCTAGGACCATATTAAACAATGGTGAACTAGGTATCTAATAACCCATAGGGGGAAGGACTCCTCCTAAACTTCCTGATTGTAGACTTGTAGCGAATTGATGGTACAAGATGGTTGGGTCTACATAGACCTGAAACTGGTTAATAAAGGCATTTTCTAAATCTACCCAGCTTTGAATAGATCCTTGGGGAAAATTTAGATACCATTTGTATGCCATGTCCCCCAAACAATAAGGAAACAATCTACATACCAAGTCCTAGTGAGCCACTTGAGCACAAGTACAAGCATCCTTGAATGCTTGTATATGTTCCTCAACACTTCTTAATTCTCCATGCATGTACTTGGGGAAAAACCTTTCTAGATTTTTCAGTAGATCATGTATTCCACCAGGGATAGTCCCTAGTGGAGAGGGTTTATTCACAAAGTAAGCCATGGGTGGTGGGATCGGTTGAACTGGTAGAGATATTAGTCAAAATGGGGGTGGTGTTGGATTTGGTGGGAATCTAGGTGGAGTAAGTGGTGGTGCCAATGGTGGGATGAAAACTCCATGAGTCTGACGTCTATGTCTAACCGAGATTTGAAGTTCACTCAATGGTTCAGGGTTAGCAGAGGATCTGAGAATCCTCCCATATTTTTTTGGTGAGAATGACCCAATGCAAGCCAACTTGTTCCTTTTTCCCTCCTTCTAGCGTTGGATTTTTTTATGGTGAAAATGACACAAACAACATTAAATAAAATATTTCTACTCTATTTCTCCTAAAAAAAAAAGAAAGACAACATATAGTAGCCTAATTCCCAAGGTCCTGGTAGTTGGTTCTCAACTATCTGGTGTCACTCAATTGGTCCATGTAACTATAATATTCAAGGTGCCTTTGCTAGATTATAAGGAATGCAAGCAACGATGGATTCATACATCTATACTTAATGAAAAAGGTGGGGTTTAAATAAATAGAAAAGGATAGGTCAAGGAAGAAATCAGTAAAACATGAATAAAATTCTCCAATATGCACACATATGCTTCCAACAACGAATGCTCTTTTAACAGATCAAGAAAACCATAACATGATGCAATTTACAGAACAATCCATACTATTGCATACATCTACAGTGCTTAGTTTAACCATCACAATCACTCATCATAATACTTTTAAGACTCAAAAAGAACAAAATCTTCATTCGTTGCTAAAATCATATATCAATAGACATGTAGCAATTTCATCCATAGAAAATTTAATAAAATAATCTTTGAAATCTAAGTTCTTCTAATGATTCTCATCAAATAAGAAACATTTATGCTTTAGAAAACTCACTGGCATACAAACAGACTATGATTCATTAACCTCATCTAGTAAACTTAACTCCAACATATCACTGTATAAAAACTATATCTAAATCCAACCTTAACTAAAACAAGTATCTCTGCTCCTAGCTATGAAATAAATCCTATTTTCTATCACTGGTGGCCAAAGAATAAAGGAATGACCAACCCTTACGAAAGAGGCAGAATGCCCAATTTATAGAACAATGGCTTGCGTGAACAAGAACTAGGGTTTCAAAAATGCATGACTACCAGCCAAAACCACCTCGATAACCTGCAATAACTCGTCGTCCAACCATGAATGCAGGAGAGACCCCATCAAATTGATTTGGGATAGACAAATCCAAGGTACAGATCCCCGAGGCACACCATCATCAAAGCTCCACCTGCACGAACAGTAACATGCGTGGAACCAGCAAGAACGTGGGTCATGGATCAAATTTGTGCCACAGACGAACGACCCAGATCGATCAAAACTAGGAAGAGCCCATCATGTCCCACTTGCAGGCCATCAATCTCCCTCAGTCCAAAGCAAAAGAAAGGAGCAACACATGCAAGCCCAACCTGCCCTCAAGTGCAATAGTGTACTTGGATTCAATATATCCCACCACATCTTTGAAACATGCACACTCCATCCCTTCATTTATGATAGCACCAACCTGCTTGATTCAACCTTCAGACAAAGATTCGTCATTAATAATCAATACATTATCAAAATCCAAATCAGACAAAATAGAATACCCAAGACTAGAAAGTCAAATAGAAACCCAAGCGGAGGCGGAACTAGAAATGGGCGGAAGTGGAGCCAAAATAGGAAACATGAACGAAGAGGAAAATAGGTGGAAGCGGAGCCAAAATAGGTGAAGGCAGAACTAGAAACAAAGCCAACCCAATAGAAGCAGAGTCAGAAAAGGAAAGGGAACCAAACCATGAACTTTCACAAATTTCAAAGTTAAGTACCATCCCGACTCCAGTTCCGCCAAAAGAAGGGAAGATCGAAGCAGACCAAATGAAACCAACCCGAAGGTCGAACATCGCAAAACAACAAAGATGCGGGAACTAGAGCCGGAATGAGAACGAGAACCAAACTATGAACTTTCATAAAGTTCAAAGTTGAGTTCCATCCTGGTTCCGCCTTTGATTAACGGAAAAAAAGGCGAACCAAAGAAAACCTGAGGGAGGAAACCAACCCTTAGGACAAAGGCAAACAAAATGATGAAGCAAACAAGAGAGCAGGAAGCGGAGCCGAAGCCGGAATGGGAACAGGAACCGAATCATGAACTTCGGAAAAGTTCAGAGTCTAGTTCCATCCCGGTTTCGTCTCTGACAGAACCAAAAGAAATAAAGAAAAAAAGGAAAACCTAAGGGAGGAAACCAACCCTTAGGTCACAAAAACACCAAAGAAAAACAAAAGGCAAAAGGGAACAACCAGGGACCTGACACAAAGGCGAAACCCAAAACCCACCTTAAGGCCAAACGGACAAACCAAAAGGCGGAGGCAGAGGCGGGACAAGAATGAAAACTGAAGCGCGAACTTTCACAAAGTTCGAAGTCAAGTTCCATCTCGACCCCGACTCCGGCGAAGATAAACAAAAGAGACAAGGAGAAGACAAGTGGGACCAGGATCATAATGGAATCTCGAAAACAAGTTCCAAACCCGATTTTGTTCCGGTTCCGCCAAAACAAAAAGAAAAAAAAAGTGTTGGAAGAAAGAAAACCTTCCAAACTTTATTGGACAACAAACAAGGACAAAAAAAAGAAGGGGGGGACCCATTTTGACCAAGGCAAAAGATGGGGTCGTTATGCAAGGCATAACATATACTAGATAGGATAAGTATGAAACCTTAATAAAATATGCTCTACATATTATAATTTGATTAGTCAACTACTCTTTACGAATATCATCACTTACTATTGTTCAAACTTATAATTTTGAAAGCTATAATAAAAATCTTTTTATCTTCATCATATTTTAGAATTAACAAAACTATTAGTTGAATAATACATTTTGAAGTGCTAAATGGTAGGGATGTATGCTATTAAAATATTTTGTAGAGTAATAAATGAATAGGAAACTTGAGGTGAAAATTGAGTTGGAAACATTATATAATTATACAATTTGAGTGATTTTATTCAGCAAGGTGTTGTGAAATAATTGAATACCAAATAACATAGCGGGTTTATACATATGAACAGCAAAATGGAGTGGTAACGTAGTGAACACAAGATTAGATGATGATTGAATATAAACTAATGTAATTAATTGATAACTAAGAAAATATAAACACACAAAGATTTTTGTATTCCTTCCTACTCTCGTACACCTCACGCCTTTGCTCAACATTGGAAAACCTCCTTAGAGGGTTGGTGTTTTATATATAGATGGTCAAACCAATAGTGAGGTCGGCACTGAACAATTTCTTCGGAGTCACGTTGCTCCAAATAAAGTTTGTCTCTTTGCGACATTAAACTTTTGGAATCAAAGTCAAGCAGACTTAAATAACGTTTCGAATACGTTCTGAACACTGAATTTTTATATATGCCAGAACAGTCAGTTTCTAAGCATGCATCAATGGCTAAATCAAGTAGTTGAAGTTTGGCACGATTTGAACTTATCTTCCACGAGTTGTAGTCATTTACCGTATTCAACAAGGAGCTCGCCACAATGTCAACTCTGATTTTCCAAACTTTGGATTCGTATCTCTGTGTCCAATGTCAATCGCTTCTCTTTTCAATCTATAATTTCATTGATTCTTATCTGGTCAATGAATATGCAGTACTGACGGCTCTTTCCGAACAACACGGTAACTTTTATACCGATATTTGTAAGATTAGAAAAATTTCCTCAGCTTATTCCATACGCATACAAATTAACGTATCTTCCACTTTCTACGTCATTTTAATAGATTTTTGACAAGTCAAGAGAAGATCTATGCGGTTGCCTTCGCACTCTCTAAATGAAAAAGTGTTTATTGAAAAATTTGTAGCCTTTTTTAATAGGCAGGGAAAGGACTGTGGTGTGTGGTATTCATGCTCCGTCACAAAATCAAAGCCCAGTAAATGTTGATGAATTCCTTCTCGCTGTCACACGGCAGAAATTAATGAGAGATCAATCATTTAATGCCATTCCCTTAATATAAGTAGATACAACTAGTAAATGAGATCTATAATTTGAAGTTGGATACAATGTCAAGGACGTATGATAAAATTCTACTAGAATTTCATCTCACATAGACTAGCTTGTGTCATACATTTTAATCTCAAATTGAATCATGCTATGTAGTTTTGAACTTATTCTACAACCCATATTAGGACTCGCTTAAACTATCAAATTTTATGTGGGTGTGTGTCTTTGTGTCTTCTATACAATGTTTGATAGCAAATTAAATTGAAAAGTATAGTGGGAATTCCTTATAAGGAAAGTGTTTAATGAACTTAAGTTATCTAAATAACAATTCTAGACCATAAGGATTTGGTGTATAAATTCCACATACACATCAAACAATGCAAATGTGAGATGCATGAGGATGTAGAAATGAAACTTTTACTATTTGTAGTTGAGTATACTTTCAATTGGTATTGCCATTTCTAGATTATTCTTCAATACTTCATTAATAACCTAAGACTTGATAATACATGTGGCCTAGCCTACAAATTGGGTTGCACTATGTGTCACAATATTAGGCTAGTAGGAGACTTAAAGGAACATATCAATCTTGGATAAGGTAGTCAATAAGGAGATTTAGCTAATGGGGTGAGGAATGAGGTCAATTTATACTCCAAACATAATGCATTGAGAAATAACATCATATATTTACAATAATTTTTCAATATGGTTTAATGACATATTCATGAATCGAGATTCCAAAGGAAGGACTATTTGATCATGCAACTTAGAGTTAAGACAATGAAATTAACATGGAATAGAAAAATAGCTTATTATTGATTCAATACCACATAACAATTATAATATGACCCACTGACATATCACATGCTCGTTATAATATGTTATATAAAAATATAACAATTAATAACTTCTCAAATATTCTACTTCTAATCTAATTTTTATTTTCCTACTCCTTTCATCTCTCCAAATGAATCTAGGAGGTGTTTATATAAAAATTCAATGCCTTAGGAATGGTCTACATCACCTACAAGAGGCCTCAAACCTTAATGCCCTATGAAATATGTAGAACGTTAGCCTAAATTTGAAGATACAGACCCAAGATTAGATGAAATTCATTGTGGGTTGAGTTGAAGGTTTCTCTAGTCCCATATTTCCTTTTGAAATGTTTATGTGATTATTGTAAATCATGACAAGATCTTGCAAACTACACAATTTCTATAGGTGTTATCCTATTAACCACTTTATTTTGGAAAATAGTTGTTGGTATCAATTAAATATGATGAATGATTCTCTAGACTAGTGGTAATCCTTTTAGGATGTTATGTAATACAATATCTTGGTAGTTTTTCAATGGTTCAATTGCTTCTTTTCGTAATGGTTCTTCAATTTTATGGCACTCACGATACTCTATGTGTTACACTTCATTGGAATTAATGTAAAGAAAATGTTTTCATGTATCAATTCATCTAAATATTTCCTTTTAGTCACCAAATAGATGACGATGTTACTAGATAATCCTCCTACACTCTCTTCTTGCAAATGTATAAGGATATGATTTTTTTTCATTTAGAGTCATGGTGTACATATTATTCCTTCCATCATGAATGGTCTTCCTATCATACTTTCATGGTATTCTGAACTCTATATAACATAAATTTGTTAGCATAATACCACATAACAATTCATCATTGTGTGATCCTATTTTTAATTTCACCAAACACTATTTACTTCTAAGTATCCCGTGTTCATCTTGAATGCATGAGATCTTATTAGGGTTTAGGTGTTGTATACTTTTCAAATTCAACTTATTCACCATTTATTTTGAAACCAAATTGTTTTAACCACCACTATCAATGATAAATCTATAAAAATTATCTATTGATTAATATACTCTTCTAAAAATAATCGTGTTGGCTCCATAAGTGTCTCTATCTACAACAAAGCACTTCTCATTACCAATGAATCACCCTTCTCTATATTTTCTACTATACTTGGTGATCCAATAAGTTCTACCTTCACATATGTTACCATTTTTCTATTCCCTGTCCTTTTTCCAACTCTTTTGGTAGCATTCAAATGTCGTATGCTCATCTCCACATTTGAAATGGGTTCCCTTGAATGGTATCTTATAAAATCCCTTTCCATGTCTTTGATATTATTCATTTTAATAGGAATTGTCTCTCCCTTTGCCATTGTAGTAGAAAATTATGTCATTTGTCCCTCAGTGATATAAATTATTACTCCTTTCTTCATTTTGGTATGGGATTACCTCTTTATTATGTCTATATATGATTTTCCTTCACCACATTATGGTCTACCTCTCTAGAATCTACCTCTATATTTTTTCCTACCTACAAATCTCTTGTTTAACTTCTCAATTTTCAATGTAAATTGATAGGCTTCTTCAACTATTGTCATCCTTACAAAATTGGATTCATCTTGAATGCTTCTTCTTAGTCCATGTATGTACCACACAACCTTCTCCTCTCTAGCTTCACTATGTCTAGATCCAATAATCATGCTATGAAATTCTTCAGTTTACTCCACCAACTTGTCATTTTTCCTTGGTTTTAAAATTTGTTCAACAATTCTATCTCATAATTAGCAGGTGTGATTTTTTTTTGAATTTTTATTATCTTATCCCATTTAATGATATGTTCCTTTCCTCTCCTATTTTTATCGAGCTAAAATTACTTCCATCAAATAGAAACATATGGTTGCAACCTAGATTTTATGAATCTTACTCTTTCAATGTAACGCCTCATCATGGAACCCAAAAAACGTTATGTCATTCACATCAAACAACAAAATATATATATTTTAAAACAGATAACATGTCACAAAAACTATCATAATCATTTTAGGGTTCCACAACTATGCTACTAAGAAATAACATCATAACGCCACAATTACCATATATAAATAAACTCAAAAGAATAGTCATGCCCAGTTATATATATATTAAGTTATATATCAATAATTGAGATAGTGACAAATATTAGAATATTACAAGTATCATTACTAAGCATCTCATATACATCATGAGTGTGATACAATAAATAATGAGATCAAGAAAAGAAGACAACCACGTCCACAAACTCATCCAAAGAACTATTCTCTACAACCACTGTGCATTCCAGATCTTACCAAGAAAACCTGTCACAAACAACACAATTGTAAGGGACCCAATGGAGAATGTGGCACGTTCCTCCCAACCCTATGGAGCTCGAAATCCCACCCCTCGTGCTAGGAGATAGAACAATTCCTCGAGTCAAACTGACATCACAAAGTACATTACACTTACATCATGTCGACTCACATGACATCACAATACCAAACAAATGAAAAACTCCTAGAGGCAACTCACAAACACAAGTGATCAATAAGTGTACTAGGATAAGAGTGTCATCACATATACGTAATAGGTTACCCTGGATAGCCTTCCTAGGTTACCAACCCTGTACCAGAGTTACCTTGGCAATCTCTTACGACTACCGGCCCCTATACGTACTATGTGGCCTCAAATCACTTCTCAAGAAGATGAAGTGCTCAAGATGCCATTCTAGGCCTTCTCAACCCGCTTTAACCTAAAAGAGCGTTAAAGACCAAGGTGAGGTAAACATTATCTTGTAAGGTTAATTTAACTAACCAAATCCCTACAAACTTGTTTTAATTATCACTTGTTAATACGCTTCTGAAAGGTTACCCCTGTAACCTCTTCTGGGTGGGTCCGGACCCTATCGGAAGTCACTCTTCCTAAGGTAAAACTCCTGATAAAGATTAAACACGAAGACAACATGCATCCAACGTGAACTTTTTACACAAGGACTTATAGTTAACCAATCCAATAAATAACCATAATGACATAACATGCATGGCAAAACTTCCACAAATGCGTACTCACATAACATGGAATACAAATGCTCAAAATAGTAACACAATGAAATAACATGTGTGGTCCATGTTTCAACTCAATAAACAAGACAAAGTCTTCATAATAATTTGGGCATAACTCATTTCATAAATGAAAAATCAACCCCTCTGGGGAACAATATACTGAACACCAAACCCTAATATGTTCTTCGAAACCGAGAAATGATGAAGTGGAAGCCGCAAAATTTAGCTCGTGCAACTTTCAATGTGCATACACTGTCTCAAACAATCAAATTTCTAGCTTTCCCCTTCAAACCCCAAATAAAATACCTAGACAATATCTTTCTGTGAAAGCAGTATTTTTCTTCCTACTTTTTGAAAATCAAAAACCGTGTGTGGAAAAAGAATCATCTTTCTAAATTATATCCTTTTTCCAATTTTCAAAGCCACAAAATTTAACTCCATGTTTAGCATGCAAAGCATGCATCGGTTAAACTTAATAATCACTATATGATTAAAACAAGATATTTACCACTTTAGATCACAACTAAATTTGTTCTATTTTTTAAAATGACAAGATGCATAATCAAACCAATTTACAATTAAATCACCTTTTAGAAAACAAGATATTTTAATATTTCACTTTAATCACTTAATAAACTAAGAATAGCTTTTCTAACTTAAATATTTCATTAAATCAATAAAGCAACATTACTATTTTCATTAAAACATTAAAATAATCTAAATTAACATTATGAAAACATAGTAAGCACAACATTACAAAACAACTACAATCACACGAAAAACAGGTGACATGACATGAGGGTGACAACAGATACTCGTTCTTTTCAAAATGATGGTTAAGGACAGAGGACAAGTCTATCTCCCATCGATGATTCCATTGGGTCATGGCATGCTCAGACCTGATAAGCAAGTGGAGTTGATGCCTGTACCTTTGTGCTTTTACCTATATGAATTTGGGACTATATAAAGTATATATGTCTCCTTAAAATAATTCATGTTCATTGACGAGGAAATAAAATTCTTTGATTTTTTATCGTGCTTCATTTTCTTTGGTCCTCCTTACATTCTCATGGCCTCAGTCATCACTCTCTATTTTCTTATTTATTTTTTAAATTTTAAAATTGCATCTTCTTATTGTTACTTATATGGTTCCTACCATCACCATAGATTTCTTGTTACATATTCATGGATCTTACCTTATTAATTATTTCTCTTATAATTTATTTTCCCTAACTTTTCCTTCCCATATGATGCTTTCCATATTTCCACACATTCCCAACCTTCCTCACTTAGTGGAATCTATTTGTTTTATTTAGGCAAACCAATCACCTCAACTCCACTTATAAAATATAAAACAAGAAAAAATCCTTACATCTCATATCATTCCCTCAAGTACATACACAATAATATTCCACATGACATTTATCATATTTTTAATTCACGATAACATATTAGAGTATATTTTTAATGTGATTATTATGTGTCCATATCTTATATGTCACTCTATACCATCCTTACATGATGATATCTCACGTAATAATATGACAACTAGAAAATGACCATACATTTTGCATTGATATAATCCTCAAATGAGTGTAATATTGGGCACAACAATTGGGGCATTTTTATGTGATCTATAAGAATTAAATCGTACTAATCATATTTTCAAGGTTGTCACATTACAATATGTTACACTGATGGTTGCCATTGCACCAAAAGATCATTTTTTTAATTTCTAATACAACTACCATAGTTAATGAATTCATGTGAGGTGGTTAAGCCATGTAACAAACCCAAGCATTGTCTTGCACTGCACAAAAATACCAAGGGCACACACTTTTGAAATAATCCACCAAATCAAGCAAGGGATTTGAGCCCGTGACCCAAGATCTAATACCAATTGTTACATAGACAGTTGTCATTGCACCAAAATATTGGCATGTTAATGCCTAATACAACCACTAGATTTAATGAATCCATGGGAGGTGGTTAATCCATGTATGGACCCAAGGATTGTGTTGCACAAAAAAAGGATACCAAGGGTGCACACCTTGCAATGTACTATATATTTGGCCATTAAATTATTAAAAAAATTCATCTCCTCAAATTGACTACATGATGGCATCTACACTAGGAGACTTATCATCCCTATTAAATAATATTTATCTTTACATATTGTTATACTTGTATAAATCATAGAGGCCATAGTAGTGCCAATTCAATGATTTACTTATACAAAATAAATTTATTTTCACTATATTTTATATTGTCTCATGATTTCATACATTGTGGGACCATAATGTTT
The DNA here is from genome assembly GCA_007115665.2 of Sequoiadendron giganteum. Classification (NCBI taxonomy): domain Eukaryota; kingdom Viridiplantae; phylum Streptophyta; class Pinopsida; order Cupressales; family Cupressaceae; genus Sequoiadendron; species Sequoiadendron giganteum. The sequence goes on from CM021108.1 coordinate 115,926,846, forward strand.
CCAAATAGATGACTACCTTATAGATTATGATTCTATCAATTCTGAGTTTTAAAAGCTATTCATGCTTTCATACATTGTAGTGGTGATGTTAGGTCCAATCCATGACTGCCTTTTCCATCAAGATTCCTTTCACATCTCATACCAATTGCAAAATTTGTTGGGGCCATAGTGATCTATTTATTTAACCTACTTCCCTTATCCTAATGATTAATTAAATAAATATTCATTATTTATTTAGTTAATTTCTCCGTTACATTTATCCACCACCTTTAATTAAATAAATCTACATTTATTTAATTAAAGCTAACCTTTTTCTCGCTTTCCTCTAAAATCCCCTAGTCCTAGTTAGGTTAACCTTATCCACTTTCTATCCCTCATCAACCCATTCTCCAATATTTAAATCCACCCAAGTTAATAAACCCTTGGTTTTGTTGGGTGAAAATTCTATAATCCCTTTTAACAGATTACAAGACCTTGATTTCAACCATAGTTATGTTAGATAGAATCTCTCCTCTCAGAAAAGGGAGGCACCCTTCTTACTGCTTATTGAAAATAAGGAAAACTAATTAGATATTTACAATAACAATTTGGAGGTGTGTCACATTCATGGTTCTCTTTTTTTTCAGAGAATATGTTTTATAATATTTCACAATTTTAATTTTTGGATGCAATACAAGGGTATGTGCAAGATCATGATGGGCCAAAAAGTGACAATATGTAAGTGATATGATGGCCCATGTGGCTGACGACCCTTGTTTTTACCCAAATTTGATGAAACGAAAAGGGTTTTTAAAGGAGATTCTCAAATTTCCACCAATATAAATTATGCTTTAATTTGAATTTAATAAATAATAATTATTATTTTTCTATTTGAATTATGACTAAAGTCTTGATTGATAGGCTAATTGAAAAACATCTATAACTTTCAAACAATATCACATTTTTTAAATTTGAAACATGTGCCACATTCTATGCTTCACATACTATAGGCTTAAAAAAAGAAAAATTGAATTTCATGACATTTTGACCAAGTTAAGATGGTCAGACAAACGTTATTTTTATATTTTTAAAAATTTGTAATAAAAAAATAATAATTAATTATTCACTTGGAAAAAAATAAAAAAAATATATGCATCACATTAGGACATGAGTCCTCTACTTATATCTAAAATCTTATAAAAAAAATATTATCATTTTATTCTGGTTAGGGTGGTCAGACAGACACCTACTCCTTATTTTTTCCCTGAAATTTAGTACTACTGTGAAATTTCAAATTCTCACCAAATAGATTTTTTATTTTTTTAAATAAACCTACTATTTTAGAAACTACATTCAATTTGCTACAGATTCTATTCTTGCATATTTTTGAAATAATATAGATAACTTATTCAAATTTTTATGTCAATTTGCCTATCTCTGATTTTCTAAATTTTCATTGCCACTTAAGGGCATGTTTTTTCCATAATGATCCTGCACATACCCACAACTTTAAATTAAAACTAAGCAGTAATTCCAAAATTCCTATCTTGTCAAAGCAATGCCTAGGAATACTGGCATGATATAGACAAGTAACAAACAAGAAAGCTCACGAAGGCACAAAGTCAAATGTTCCGTAATTTTCAATAGTGTATCTTTCAAAATAGTAAATGGCATTGTAAAAGAAGTGCAAAGTATTTGATATACTTCACAATTAATCACACAATAAACATGAATAAATATAAGCACAAAGTCTTATAGATAATTCAATAATAACATCAACAATATCACAATTTCAAGTAATGCGTGTAGCTCAATGTCTAAACAGATTTAATCAAAAGCCCTTCAATGTCAATTACCAAACACTATCAATTTTAATAAAATCAAAAGATAATTGTTCCCAACACAAAGTTTGGTGTTCAACTTCACTTCTTTATTGATCAAAAATAGATTCACAAAAATTATCTCAAATTTTTAATATTTTCTTCACAATTGGGCAGCACTTCGTTACATAAGATAAAAGGTCCCTATTACAATATAATCCTCTCTTATTTATAGATGAGAGAGGAGAGCTAATGTAGGAAAAAACCTAACCAACTAGTTGACTTATTCAAGAATGCCATCCATGAATATAGGAAAACATCATTGTTTTTACATGTAATTACATTTTTCAAAATGACATGTAAAATGTCAAAACCTATCTACATAAAGCATGAAAATGCTAAAACTGGGAAATCTAATCTAAGAAAAAATTTAGCCTTCTTCAACATATTTCTCCATGAAAACTTCATGCTGACATGCACTTCATCACTATCTGGTATTGGAGTGTACTTTGGAGATAATGAGGATTTTTGAGATTAACTCCTCCAATAGGGTTGAATGCTTTCTAGTGTAATTCCCAAATCTAGAATAAGTTGGAAATCCATCATTTTGTTCATTGAATCTATTGAGAAAGATTCATCTTCAAATTCTTCTTGAACCATTGATGGACAATTTCTTTGAAAAATTGAAACATGGAAATAAATTTTTTGTTGTACTTCAAATCCTTCTTGCTTAGTGATAGGAAAGAACTTGATAAAAACTATTCTAGAATCTAGACACAAGAGATCAAAATGTATACAAGAGTAGGATTTAACAATTCTGATGCAAAGGTAGGAAAAATTGATGTTTTACCATGGGGTATTGCACTTCAGATGTAATTACTCAAATTTTCAAGACACTGGATATTGGATGTAAATTTGAGCAATTTCATGGATTTGGGAAGCTTGAATGTGATGATGGAAGAGAACAGAGTGGAAGCGAGAAAACTAGCAAATGGATGTGAGCAATAGAGCAATAAAAATTGAGCGAAGTGGGTGAAACGAAGCTCGAAACACATTTTTGGAAGTTCTTGGACCGTGTTAGTAAATTTTTCACAAATTTGTGCAAGGGTGCTAAAACTCAACACCCTTACACTTGGAGGAAACTGCATTTTGTGTAAAATCGCTAAAAAATAGCACTCTAGCATGTTTTGGAATGAAATTGCATTTTGTGTAAAAGCGCTAAAAAAAAGTGCTTCAACATGTGTCATATGTAAAAGCGGTGAAAAATAGAGCTTTTGCATCTCATATGTAAAAGCAATAAAAAATAGAGCTTTTATATTTTAAATTACTTAGGTAGTTTCATGTAAAAGCAATAAAAAATAGAGCTTTTGTATCTCATATGTAAATACGGTAAAAACCAGAGCTTTTACATTTTTACTTATGGTTTGAGATGTAAAGGCTCAAAAATTCCCCACCATTGCATGTGCAAGAGTGAAAAAATTCAGCACTTTTACATGTTGGAAACTATGCAGAAGCGCTAAAAAATCACAATATTGCATGTGCCAGGAAAGGACTAAGGCATGGAAAATATGAAAAAGCGCTAAAAATTAGTGCTCTTGCATGACATATGCAAAAGCACTAAAAATCAATGCTCTTGCATGAAATATGCAAAAGCGCTAAAAATCAATGCTCTTGCATGAAATATGCAAAAGCGCTAAAAATCAATGCTCTTGCATGAAATATGCAAAAGCGCTAAAAATTAGAGCTCTTGCATGTGCAAAAAATTTTCTAACTCCCAAAATTAAATTTTCACTTGTTTTAAAATGTAAATTTTGATGCACTAACAAATTCTGCTTAGAATGACCTTTCGAGGATGGGGGACCATGCACAAGGACCAATGCAATACACCTCATTTTTTGTGCCTAGAGTACATGAGTTTTGAAATAGACAAGTTTTGTAGGTGTTATCCCATGAATTGAGCATGTTGAATTCGAGGATAATAGGTTCATTAACTCAACCAATCCTCATTAAATCTATTAATCATTGATTGATTGATCTAACCCTCACCCCTAATCCTCATTACCATTATTTCATAATTTTAAATTCCTACACCTCTCCCAAAAACTTTCCACTGAGTGACAAGTATCATAGGCCTTCCCTCTCACCTCCTCTCACAAATGTGTGGCATCCCACCTACCACCACTACTTCTCACACAATCCCACTATACTCTTACATAATAACACTAATTGTTCCCAATGTGTGCTCATGCATGTGTGAGCACACCTCACCTCTTACCCACTTTCCCTCTTGTGACACTTTTCACAATGCTAATACTCCACTCAACCTTAATATAAACCCTACTTCTCAATCAATCCTAGCCATTCATCAAATAATCAATCTTGTGCCTTGATTTATCCCATCTCATTTCTATAAATGAGAGGCCTCCCATCCCATTTCCATGTCTTCTCTTATGCTAATGCTATACTTTTGTATTTTTTATTGATCTCATCATCATGCTATTGGATCATAGGAGCAAGCACATCCAAATGCTACACTTACTATTTGAGGTTTTCATTTGTATTTGGTTTGATTTAGCTATCTTTTATTTATATATCTTATTTATATTTGAAATCCCCTAATCCTACTTAGGTTAATTAATCCTTTATTATTTAACCTTATCCACTTCCTAGCCCTCATTAAGTCACTCCAAATTTTAACTCCACCCAAGTGAATAAACCCTTAGTTTATTAACTCAACCCATCCTCATTAAGTCAATTAGCCCTTGATTAGTTGATCTAAACCTCATCCCTCATCCTCATTGTCATTATTAAATTATTTTAAATTCCTACATCTCACCTATCCCCACTAACCTCTTACACTCTCTCTTCTTAATGTGTGCTGACACATGTAAGAGCACGCCTCCCTCTTACAACCATTTCCCTCTTGTGACACTTGTCACAAGGCTAATGCTTCTTCACTCCATGATCCCAAACCCCATCTCTCTTTTAATCTCATCTGCCCATCAACTAATCAATCCTAGCCCTTGGTTCCTCTCACCAAATTTTTATATATTGAGGCCTTGGCTCTCATCCTTCACATTCACATTCACCATAATCTTATGTTTCCTAAATATCCATTGAATCCATCTCCATCTCATTATCATGCTGCCCAAATATTGAGAAACCACATCCACTACAACCACTTGAGAAAATATGCAAGACATGGGTGCATCTTGTGAGCTCAATCCATTAAGAGGAGACGATGAAGGTATAATCTTATTTACAAAAATTATAGCTCAAAACGGATTGAGAAATACATAATATATTTACAATAGTTGTTCAATATGGTTTAATGACACATTCATAATTGGAGAGTCCAAAGGAAGGACTATTTGATCGTGCAAATTAGAGTTAAGACAATGAAATTAACATGGAAAAGAAAAATAACTTATCATTGATTCAATACCAAATAAAAATTACAATATGACCCACTGACATATCACATGCTCGTTATAATATGTTATATAAAGATATAGCAATTAAGAACTTCTCAAATATTATAATTCTAATCTAATTCTTATTTTCCTACTACTTTCATCTCTCCAAATGAATCCTGGAGGTGTTTATATAACAATTCAATACCTTAGGAATGGTCTACATCGCCTAAAAGAGGCCTCAAACCTCAATGCCCTACAAAATATGTAGGTTAGCCTAAATTTGAAGATAAAGATCCAAGATTAGATAAAATTAATTGTGCTTTGAGTTGAAGGTTACTCTCGTCCCATACTAACTTTTAAAATGTTTATCTAATTATTGTCAATCATGAGAAGATCATGTAAACTACACAATTTATATAGATTTCATCCTATGCACCACTTTTTTCTCAAAAATAGCTATTGGTATCGATTTTATATGATAAATGATTCTCTAGACTAGTGGTAATCCTTCTAGGATGTTATGTAACACAATATATTGGTATTTTGTCCATGGTTCAATTACTTCTTTTTGTGATTGTTCTTCTTCAATTTTATGGCACTCACCATACTCTATGTGTTATGCTTTATTGGAATTAATGTAACAAACATGTTTTCATGTATCAATTCATCTAAATATTTCCTTTTAGTCACCAAAGTAGATGATGATGGTGCTAGATAATTCTCTTATGCTCTCTTCTTCAAAATGTATAAGGATATAATTTTTTCAATTTAAGGTCATTGTGTAGATATTATTTCTTCCATCGTGAATGGTCTTCCCAACACTATATGACATAAATCTATTAGCATAATATCACACAACAATTCATCATTGTATGATCCTATTTTGAATTTCACCAAACACTATTCACTTGTAGGTATCCTATCTCCATCTTGAATCCATGAGATCTTATTAGGGTTTAGGTGTTTTATCCTTTTCAAATTCAACTTATTCACTATTTATTTTGAAACCAAATTATTTTTACCACCACTACCAATGATAACTCTACAAAAACTATATTTTTTATTAATATACTATTCTCATTACCAATGATTCACCCTTCTCTATTTTTTCTACTAAACTTGGTCATCCAATAAGTTTTAACTTCGCATATGTTACCATTTTTCTATTCCCTATCCTTTTTCTAACACTCTTTTGGTAGAATTCAAATACCCTATGTTCATCTCCACATGTGAAATGGGTTCCCTCTAATGGTCTCTTATCAAATCCCTTTCCATCTCTTTGATATTGTTCATTATAATAGGTATTATTTATCCCATTGAAATTGTAGTAGAAAATCCTATCATTCATCCCTCAATGATATAAATTATTACTCCTTTTTTCATTTTTGTATTAGCTTACCTCTTTATTATGTCTGTATATGATTTTACTTCACCACATTATGGTCTACCTCTCTAGAATCTACCTCTTTCTTTCTTCCTATCTTCAAATCTCTTGTTTAAATTCTCCTCAATTTTCAATGTAAATTGATAGTCTTCTTCAACTATTGTCATCCTTACAAAACTCATTTCTTATTGAATTCTTCTTGTTAACTTCCATGTATGTACAACAAAACATTCTCCTCTCCAGCTTCACTATGTCTAGATCCAATATTTGTCCTATAAAATTCTTCAGTTTACTCAACCAGCTTCTCTTATAATTTCTTTACCCTAACTTTTCCTTCCTATATGATGCTTTCCATATTTCCAGAAATTCTGAACCTTCCTCACTTAGTGGCATCTATTTTATTTAATTATGCAATCCAATCACCTCAACTCCACTTAGAAAATAGAAAACAATAAAACATACTTACATTTCATATCATACCCTTGTACACATACAAAATAATTCCCGCATGACATTTATCATATTTTTAATTAATAACAACATATTATAACATATTTTGAATGTGATTATTATGTGTCCATGTCTTATATGTCACTCTATACCATCCTTACATGATGATATCTCACATAATAATATGAAAACTAGAACATGGCCATACATTTTGCATTAATATAATCCTCAAATGAGTGTAATATTGGGCACAAAAATTAGGACTTTTTTATGTGATCTATAAGAATTAAATCATACTAATCATATTTTCAATGTTTTCACATTATTATATGTTACACAGACGATTGTCACTGCACCAAAAGAATTATCTATTTATTCTTGATACAATTGCCATATTTAATGAATCCATGGGAGTTGGAACTAAGCCATTTTACAAACCCAAGCACTATGTTGCACCACACAAAAATACCAAGGGCACACACTTTTGAAACAATCCACCAAAGCAAGCGAGGGGTTTGAACTTGTGACCCAAGCTCTGATACCAATTGTTGCATAGATGGTTGTCATTGCACCAAAATATTGACATGTTAATGCCTGATACAACCACTAGAGTTAATGAATCCATGGGAGGTGGTTAAGCCATGTCATGAACCCAAGCATTGTGTTGCACAAAAAAAGGAGACCAAGGTCGCACACCTTGCAACACTATATATTTGGACATTAAATTATTAAAAAATTTCATCTCCTCAAATTGACTACATGATGGCATCTACACTAGGAGACCTATCATCCCTATTAAATAATCTTTATCTTTACATATTTTTATACTTGTATATATCATAGAGTCCATAGCAGTGTCAATTCCATGATTGACTTATACATCGTAAATCTATTTACACTAGATTTTATATGGTCTTGTGATTTCATACATTATGGGACCATAATTGTTCCAAATCAATGACTACCTTATAGATTATGATTCCATGCATATTGATTTTTACAAGCTATTTTTTCTTTAATATATTGTAGTAGTGATGTTAGGTCCAATCCATGATCTTGAAAATTCTGTAGCCTTTTTAAATAGGCGGGGAAATGACTGTGGTGTGTGGTATTCACGCTCCATATTTCAAAAAATCAAAGTCCAATTAATGTTGGAAAATTCCTTCTCATTATCATATGACAAAAAATAATGAGAGTGTGGCCGCTTATCTTCGTTAAAAATTCTTTGAACTATTTTATTGTTGATGACCATGAATCCTTTGCAAATGACTAGTGCACTACAATTTAATGTATATTTTATATAATATTATTTATAAAATCAATATTTAGTTTTTACACTTTTCAGTTTTTATATTGTTAATGACGATGAATCCTTTGCAAATGAGTAGTGGACTATGAAAATGTATATATAATATCAATTTAAAAACTAATATTTAATTTTTACACTTTTTATAATTATATTGTAATATTGACATTTTCTAATCTTTTTAAATATAATGTTTTTATTTATTATTACTTTTTAATCTTAGATTCCAAATACTTTCCATTCTTTTACAATATAATTTTTTTTTTTTAAAAACAATAGATCTAAATATGTTTGTAATAGAAAATATTTGCCATAGTCTTACAATTTATCAAATATAAAGTATACTAGTAGTTATGTGTAGTGACATGCAATGATGAGCCAGTAGGTGGAGGGAAGCATAAATGGTAGAAATACAATCTGAAAGAGAGAAAATGTGCAAATTTGTGTATCTTTTAGTTGATCAAAAGAAAATTGATACATATTAAGAGAGATAAAGTGATCAAATTTAAGAATCTTTATGGCATGATTAATAATCCTTTTACAATACTTGTACACTAAAATGGTAGGGGACATATAAAGGTGTTAATACATGTAGCTTATGTCAAAAGAATAATAGAATTATTTGAAAGCTTATCTCAAAACATTACATGCAAAAATTTTGGGTGCAAGGTTTAAAAATATAGATTATCATCTCAATGTAATCAATGCTAAAAAAAAACTTTAATATTGTACACTTAATATATGAATCTTGTCTAAATCTTATCTAAGAAATATATAGATCTTCACATAGGAAATACAAAATGAGGCCTACTCTCCACCCTACCATATTGGGTCATGGAGCCTCATGGACTCTCACCAAACCCCCAAGGCAAGAACATACATCGTCCACCACCATAGTCAATGGTGAAATCATTGTTCCTTATTACACTTAATATAGAGCATATAAGGATGTAATTGTTTATTTGACCACTGTGCCTAATTTTGTAGTCACTATGAATATTCTAAAAGGTTGTTTATAACACATTACTTCATCAAATCTGCATTATGGCTGCAGTATGCTCTGCAAGAATAACAACAAAATATGAAGTTTAGTGCAGTGATCAGCTGTCCTTGGTAGATAATATCTAAATTGGGAGGTATAAAGAGTTCTATAATTTATAGTAGATAATATGCAATACACCTATATAATAGAAGGGATGTAAGATATAGCCATACCTTATACACGTGGTTGAATGTAGTATAAAGACAAGAAAAGAATGCTTGTTCTCCACCCACCCATATTGGGTCATGGAGTGTCATGCACTCTCACCAAACCCCTAAGAAAAAAAATAAATTTTCCACCACTTTAATCATTGGTGAGAGGAATGTTTCAGCTCCTACTGACTTTATACAAGACCTCATGTCATCAAAACATCCACAAAGGAGGATTGTTTGGCTTGAGTATGGTCTGCAAAGATGAAAGGATAATGTGAAGTTTAGTGCAATAAACACATGCCATTGGTAGACAATAAATGAATAAGGAAATATAAAGACTCGTACAATTTATAACAAATAATATGCAATGCAACAATTAAATAAAATGTAGGCATACCTTGTGCACATAATGAATTTCAGTATGAACACAAAAAAAGAAGGTCTGCTATCCACCCTACCATATTGGTTCATGGAGCCTCATGGGCTCTCACAAAACCCCTAAGAAAAAAAACTAATTCTCCACCACTTTGATCAATGGTGAAAGCAATGCTTTGGCACCTGAGAAAATTGGTTCCGTTCAAATCAATTCTATACATTTTTTAATAAATCGACATGGAGTTCTAAAAGAAGAGATGAGATAAAAGATATATAGACTTACATTGTATACATGCAGAATGCAAGTGAAGGCCATACACCATGCAAACCTATGATTGTAAAGCTATTTAGCATTTTGGAGAGTGTTACACCTTGTATATAAATTGAATGTACTTGCAATCTATAATGGTTTAACTCTGATATAGCCAGAAATAAGGAAAATGCAAACTTTAGCGAGGTGAACATGTTTCATTGGTAACCAATATCTAAATTATGTAATTTAAACAATTGTATAATGTATGAGGGAGAAATAAGCAATACCACGATTACATTTCACATATAAGAAATGATAAGGAAGCGAATTTAGAAATGGTGGGAATTCTATATGCATGGAAATGAAGAGGAAAAGAGAAGCAGTATAGTTACCATTAAGAATACCAACATTTCATGATGTTGGCAATGAACATAATTATTGGAGACAATCCTCTTGTTTGATTCATAGTGCACTATAATTGTTGGTATGTATCTAATTACAATATCTAGCAAACAAGAAAGGTGGATCTACACATAGCAAGAACATGCATCATCCACCACTTTGATGAATGGTGAAATCAATGTTCATTATTATGGTTAATATATAGTCTATCATTCAAGAAACTCTTTTTTTAGGTTGAAAGAAATAATAAAACAGATACATATCTACACATAGGAAAAATAAAATAAAATGAGATGCAACAAAAGAAAGCCTGCTCTCCACCCTACAAGATTAGGAAGATGGAATATCATAGGTTGTTACACATATATATCCATAGGTAGTATTCAAAGATATGAATCTTGTCTGTATCTATTTGTCAAAAATACATAGATGTGCACATAGGAAATATAAAACCAAGCACAAAAAACTGACGTTTGCTCTCGATCATACATATATCGGTGCAGATTTTGTTTTCTAGGTAGGTATACAGGCATTGTATGCCTTGGATATATTTCTATGGGTGGGTTCCTTGGATATATATAGACATGAAAACAATGTGTGGAAATGTATGTATGTAGAATTACATATAAACAACAGGTAGACGATGGGAAATAAAAGTTCATGTGATAACTAAATGGGACAATCATGATTACAACAAACAAGGATGTGAGGACCAAATATTTAGCTTTGATGTTATTGACAGTGATCAAGAAAATAATAAAAATCACTTGTTTTTTTGCATGGGGGGATGGTTGGTAAAGCAATAGAGAAGTATTTGTGATGACACCTTTGATCAAAGTGATGGAAAATGGATTTCTTGTGTGTACAAATATGTATGTATGTCATCGTACATGCAAATAAAATTGATATATACTGATCTGTATGTTTATTTTCTTGGGACATTCTTGCAATAATAAGTTGTATTTTAACTGTTATATAGAACATTGATGCAACCTTTCACCACGACGATGAATAATGCAATGTGTAGGTTTGGATGCATGTCATAGAAGATGCAAAGAACATTGATACATACTGGCACATTTTTGAAATGATAAGTTGTATTTTCAGTGTTAAATGGAATAGTGATACCACCATTGTTCACAGTGGTGGGAAATGTCTTTCTCATGTGTATAGATATGTATCTGTTTCATAGAAGATACAAAAACTATTGATACATATTGACCCCTATATTTACTTTATGCGACATTCTTGGAATGAAAAACTACATTTTTAAGTGTTATATACAAGATTCATGCTTGGAAGAAATGGGCATAGAGTTATCACAAATGACACTTTTTTAGTGCTTTTGCAACCATCACCCTATGCAAAGAACACAAAATAACATCCAGCCACCTTCACAAAAATTAGACAACAACTAACCACACTCGAACCTTTACAGAAGCCTATCCTTGACAGGGGCAAGCGCTATGTTTCCCGAGGTTTGAAATGGCACATGTTAGTTATGAGTGTCTGGAGTTTTTGGGAGAACATAGCCTGCAAGATGATGGAAGGCAGTGTACATTTAACTTTGGACAAAATTTCCATTAGCCTTCCCAGTTTTAAAGCGATCCGGCGGGTAGGGAAAAGGTGGCCGTTGGGGAGAGGGTTGCAAGTGGTTTTTTGTTTTTTAGATAAAAAGAATTGGGTGCATTAATAGAGAGGGAAAGCACAATGGCATTTGTATTAATTATTGGATGGTTTATGTGTAGTTGTGATGGCTTCAAGTAACACATTCCTTATAGAGCCTTGGAAAACATAGCGAATGTTTACACCCACCCTGAATGAAACAAAACCATAAAGGTTTTCTTTTTATATTCACCTTTTCCCACTTGATTCAAATACACCTCTTGCTGCTAGCTATCCTGCAAGTAGCAGGGAAAAAAATATTGCAGGAAACACTTTTTCTTTTCCTTTTGCAACCATTTCCACATGCAAAAAACATAGAATAACCTCCAACCACCTTCCTAGAAGCTAGACAGTGCGTGATCAAACTTGCACCTTCCTTACTCACAACTCTGATAGTAGGTATAGAAATAGAATAAGATGTCACAATGCCTTATAAAAAAATTCACAGACATTCACAATGCTTCTGAAATTTTTAAAAATATGTGGCTACATGTAATTTGACATATGTTATGGATCATACCCCCTTTTTTTTTTGCAAAAATAACTTGAAAATCCAAATCCTAAGACAATTACTTGACAGAACAACATGTACCACATGTTTCAGTTGATAAAAGAAATTTCAATAAATGCACGATGCGGGTCTCAAACAACAAAACTGTAACTGTTAATTGAAACATATGTACACATTATTTTGTTGAATGTCACGACAATTCTCAACGAATAGAGACAAGGCTACGTGAAGGAAAGAAGCAATTTATTTTTGTCCAGACGTTTAAGTATAAACATACTGTAAAAAGAAAAAAAACAACTACCTTATGAAAAGAGTAAAGATAGGAAGGAGTATATATGAATTTTATTTGCATCTAAGCTCACATACATACATATCTACACATTGGAATTAATGTTGGGTGCGACGTGGTAAAGATGGTAAAAAATTATTTTTGCAAGTTTTCCCAAAGTGGGTGACTGTTACGTACCAATATTGTTTCATCTATGGCTTTCATTTTTTGGTGATGGTCAGAATTCTCTAGCTTAGGATATATTGTATCATTTATCAACACCGTTTTGTGTGAAGGGTGAAGCCACAATAGTGGTTTACAATTTGATGGAGGAAGGAAAAGAAGAAAAAAATGACCCCATGCAAAAAAAATTAGTTTTAGGGGTTCGAGGGAACGTGTAGGTTCGAGCAAACCCATTAAATATTGGGCCCACATTTCCTGCCCAATAACAAAATGCAAAAGGAAAGGGGGTTTGCTCAAACCTAGTTCGAGCGAAGCCTAGTTCGAGCGAACGCCCCTTTGCCCTCATTCTCCCCCAAAGGCACTTTCAAAGTCCAAATTTTTATGCTTCGATGTTCGGTTTGAGGATGAAAATGGAGGAGACTTCACAAACCCAACTGGAATTAGGTTTTCCTAGGAATGAGCTATCCAACCACTGTAATTTTAATATGTTTTGGTTTTATTATGTATTTGTTCTTTTAGTTTTATTAAACAT